>JAZKJV010003132.1:0-333424 GCA_037367405.1 Ottelia alismoides
CACTTACTAGAGCAGAGCTCCGGTGAACTCCAAAACAAAAATGACTGAAATGAAAAGCTAAATTATGCTAACTATGTCCAAAGAACAAAAGGTATTCCAAAACTAAAGCTCAACCTCATTGGAGAAGGAGTCAGTCGGAACTCCTCCTAGTGGTGGCCGATGAGCTCGGATCACCTCCTCTACACCATCAAATTTGACAAGCCTCCTGCTACCACCAAAAAGCTAAGGCACGAGAGAAATCGGGGATTTCAAGGGTGAAAGGGGATCAAAATCAAATGGAGGGTGGCAGATGGTTTATGTACAAGGGGACCTTTGACCAAGGCTACGATTTGTTATGGAGCTCCATTGATCAGAGTCAATATGACATGAAAGAGCAAGGAGCAAGGAGCAAGTTTGTTCAAGGAATCAAGCCATAAGAGTGAAAGGCTCATCTAGGGAAATTCAAGGAAGTAGGCAGTTAGCAAGGTCTGATAGAGCTAGGGGTACAACAGGCCAGTTGACCGGCGGGTCAACCAATGCTGCATCCCTATTGGTTCACATCACCCGCTATACAAGATAAACCAAAAAAATAAAAGATAAAATAAGTAGAAAAGGAATATGAAAAATATTATTTTTTCTAAAAACTTTAAAATATTTTTTATTTTATGTAGTATTTTAATATGATTTTTATTTATTTTTACAGGTTGATTTATTATGAGTTATTTTTTACAAGTATAAATATAGGTATATTTACCAATATAGAATGTATTTTAATTTTCTTTTCTATTTTAGATTTTAATATTTTATATACATTATTTATATACGAATAACTTATTTAAATACATATAAATATTTTTTTACTGTATTTTTATGAAATCATTTGTACACATAAATAAATATGTATGAAAAATATAAAGGCTTATTGTAAGTATGTTCATCTACGTTTAATTCACTTATTTTATTTAATATATTTTTAGTTGTTGTATTTTACTTTAATTATGCAGATGTATTTCAATTAATATTTGCAAAATTATAAAAGTATAAAAAGTGAAAAATATTAAAAATAAAAAAAATTGATTATTTTATTCAGGTAAATTTTATAATGAGAGTCCAAAGCCTAACTTTTGCATCTTATCTCCAAATTGAATGAAAACAGCTTCATTAGATGTATATAATTTAATTTTAGGAACAATAAAGTTGAGTTTCATGAATTTTTATTTCTTATGGATAAGAAACATGTCTGGGAAGTTTTTATTTTGGCTTTTTATTTTGAGTATAAGGGGCACACTATGCATTATTTTTTAGTGAAATAATTTTTATATTTCTGTATGTGTTTTTATCTAATACTTTCATGTTCAAAGTTTATTTATTTGAGGTATAAATAGTAAAAATTAAAATATATCCCAAAATCTATTTATTGGGGAATTATAAATTAGTGTTTTACGTTATTTTTGGCCCTTATCTCCCGTACTTTATTCCTTGCTGACCTAGTCATCATGATGCCTAGATCTCGGGGTTTAGGGCCATTCAATACATATGATTGATTTCATTTCTTTTTCTTTTCTTTTCTTTATTCTTTTATTTGACTTAAATATAACATTTTGTGTAATATTTTCATTATAAATAAGAGATGTTATTTTATGTAATCTAATATTATATACATGCATTTAGCTAGGTTTAAAGGCTAAAATGAAAGAATGACGATGATGAAATGGAGGTTCATCAATATGGTAATGTTTTCTTAAAATTTTTATATTTCTTTTTTTTCATATTTTGTATCAAGTACAACTCAAATTACAATTATAGTGAGATGAACTTTTTTTATACATAAACATTCTATTTCTGGAAAATTTGCAAAGCAAATTTCCTTGTAGCAAGGAATCGATTTGCATGCAACAGGTCCGAAAATTTATGCTAGGAAAGACAGGAATTTGTTAGTTATTATTTCTTGTATTATTAATTTCCTAGGGAACAAATATACTTACATGTGCGATATTTAACTTTTATGAAAATTGGTGAAAATTGACGAGCTACGGGAAAATTTGAGTTTTTTTTCATATCACGCATGTTAAAAAATGAAGAATAATGAGGGAAATTTGGCATGTATTAACAAGGCCTACAAATAGAAAGCGATACCACTTTCAAAATATAATTTTAATTAGTATTAATGGTTGAGTTAATTTCATTCATTAATCTTAAAAAATATTGATGGCTGGTTTAGTTTCATTCCTTCATCCTATGCATTTTATTCAGCTTGTATGTAAATAAAAAGACAAAAAAATTTTGGAAGAGTGTTTGTTAGACACAACATTTTCAAATGTTGATATAGAGACGAAGTATATAATAAAATATTTAGAAGTTGCAAATTGGGTGTGCCTAAAGGATATGGCTTAGAAGCCAGGAATTCGGAGTTCAGGAAAGGTTGTGTACTTTGTCAGAGCATATTAGGGAATGAAGAAATTGAAGCATATGAAGTCACAAATGAAGGACATGCAAGAAATAAGCAACGACCTCAAGACTCGAAATTAAGCTTTCATGATTATGCTCTAACAGAATATAACTGGGTTTACAATGGTTCATGATCCTTTTGCGAAAGCTCAAGACTAGCAATCTAAATTTAGTACTTGTTTCATAGTTCTCTTATTAAAGCTTCATTTCTTTAATTTTATGGAAGTTATTACTTTCTTAATAATATTTTGAGCTTATCTAAATATATGTTAACACCATCTTCTACTTATTTCATATGTAGTTTCCCATAGCTTCATGTGATTATTAAGAGCTTTGATGTCTTTTTTATCTTTAGCAGAATATGAAAAAGGCAAGGAAAATTTTGTTCAATACTAAGAAAGAACATCTTCAAATACATTTCAAATGAATCATAAGGTAAATGTTCTATGCTATCACAAGAAAACAGATTTTCATGCTTTTATTGATATTTTTTCTCATCCCAATTTTATGCCACTCAGGTTACCAGATTCATTGGTTTTTAAAATATTTTACATGAAATATTGTATTCTGTTGTTGACTACGAGAATTAGTAATCCCACATTGCTCAAAAGATGATTGAGCAGCCAACATTGGCTTTAGCTGCTACTGCAGAACAAGAGTTGTAACTACATTTGGATGTTGCATCTTCTGTGGAACAACTACAGTAGGTTGTTGCTGAAGGGTAAGAACGCTTGGTCGTTGTTCTTTATAAGAGACAACTTGATCTATTCTCAAACAAGCTAAAGGAACATCTACTGCTTATTTTCTATCTACTTTACTTGCTGGTGTTGCTGTGACAATTGAGTAGCAGCCTTCTCCTACTTATGCCGCATTTAAGAAGATGCCTTCAACTATTGTAAAACCAAAAGGGATTTCCTTTTCCATCTTCAGTTAATATGAGTCCTTCAACTTTCTCCTCATGCACAAAAGTTTCTGTAGAATTTATGAACCTTCTCTGACTTTATATTTTGTCAGAATTTCTATAGATATACTACTGAATTCATGTTAAAAGGAATATCTTTTGTCCGTATAAAGAAGTCCCTTATCTTGTCTTTTACCTGTTGATATATTATGAAAAAGTTTTTGTCAGTGATGATGGTAATCTGACTTTTGTTGGAATTAAGTTCTTTTAATTTGTCTCATATATAGAACGATCATTGGCATGTATGAAGAACTCATATGGTTGATGAGTGTATGAAATAAACTTGTTGCAATCTAGCGGAAGTCATGCTCATTAAACAAATATATAGTGATTATAGTAGTAGTCCATTATATAATACATCAACTATATCATTTTTCTTATCACATTATGTGGAGGTCATTGTGTCTGTAAATGCACCGTCGTCGCACTCCAAATCTTTTTTATTTTTATCTAATAGGAAATGGTTATTCTATTTTTATTAAGCTTGGAAATTTTGGCATACGAACATACTTGAAAGGAAATAATGTGAAATCACAAAAGGTGATGTTGGTCTTGTCTAGTGTAGCTTTTATATTTCTAATTTTTTATGTTTCAAAAATACTTTATATTTTACCAGGACGGATTGAGAAGCTTTCTGTAAATTATGGAAGATTCATTTGATTTGACAATCAACTAATAAGTATTATCGCTTATCATTTTTTTGTTTATTGTGATTTAGATCAAGTTTATATTTTTAATTTTTTTACTTGCAGTAACACACTGATAGTATTATGTTTATATGTTGTTTTTCAATAGTTGATATATTGTGGATATGTTTATTATATTATGTTTATTATGAGTGTACACATGTTTCTTGAACTATATCTCTATATTGGTTTTCCAATCACCTTGTTGTGAAGGTAAATGACGTCTTTAAATTGAATTAAGATTTTCATTAGTCGTATATTATTAAGCAATTGATTAAGATTTCAGGGTATAAAAATGTGGCAATTGAGTCCATTTTTATAATTAAATATTATTTTCATCGTTGGTGTTTTCAGATTTCAATCAAATGTAAATTGCAGACTTTAATTCAATAAATAAATATTCATAGGCATTTCATAAAAATAACAATAAATTTGCTCCATTAGTTTCTACGTAAAAGTCTAATATGAAATATTACGATCATCATATATTACACTTTTAGAAGCTTATTTATTGTTTATATTAAAATAAGAATCTATGTTAAATGCTTTAATGGGAAAAATTGTCCAAAAATAATTTAGATTATGTTATGATTATTTTCATTTTAAATATATTTAGATAACTAAAAAATAGAAAGAATAGCGTCAATATATTTTATTTAACTAAAAAAATAAATATAAATATGGAATAAAAAATACTCTAAACTCATATGTATAGTTGTGCACACCACTACCTCCATGAGTTCCATCTTGCAATACCAATCCTAATTAGAGAAATAAAAAAATTAATTTAAAATGTGCTTAATATATAATTGAGGTGTAATGATGATGATAATAATAATAATAATAATAATAATAATTAATTCTTAACAAAAGCCGTAAAAAACTATTTCATCAAGACGCTTGAAAAGACAATAAGATTTTATCTAGGCCCTATTGTTTTGTTTTATTCAATTTTTACTTTCACTCCTTTAGTCCAAAAAATAGATAAAAATGTGTAGCGTAATTCTCTTATTATATTTTCTATCGAGTGTTGAGAATTTATCGTAATTGCATCATGTTTTGATTTTTTTTAATTGCGAATACAATGAAATATATTGGAAAATCTAGCATTGTAATTTTAATTGACTTGAAAGTTTTAATATGAGTAGACATTATCATCTACTTAGCTGTGATTTTCATAATTCTCTGAATTGATAGCTCTAGTGCTTGTATAATTCTTTCTGACTTTAGCCCATTTTGAATATTTTCTTCGTGGTAGGAATTTCAAAATTAAAATAAGTAGAAATAAAAGATTGTTAGCAGAACAACCATGAATTGTATGAGAATTTATTTCCACCAATTACTAAATATAAAAATTAAAGGGTTTTTATCAGTTGTGCCCCTAAATATTGCGATTTCAAATATGCCCTTCTTTTTTTGGAAATATTAATTATGACCATGCCTTCTTATACTTCTATCACTTATACCCTCGAGTTAATTACCGTTCATCATTAATGCAAACGACGTTACGTGAAAGGACACAACGGGAAATAAAGTTAAAAGAGTGGGATCTTCTTGGAAATGCGTTTGGAAAAAAGAATGTGAGTTGATGCTCATCTCGTGGACGCCTCTTCTTTCTCCAGTAAGAACGACAAGCCCGTCACCCTTCCGGCAGAGCACTGACGATTGTAGGGTGGAGCAGGCAAGATGTACAGGTTCGAGATGATGATGTTCTAACATCCACGATGGGATATCCGGAGGCAATCATGTGGGGGCACAGGTCGAGCCTCCTCACCATCGTCGATTACAACAACCTCTGCCAATGCGTGACCCTCAATGACATCAAGATGCACCTCTCTGCTTTCGAGTATGGACCCTATCTTCAGAACGGTGAGATCCGTATGACAGGGAAGAGGGCTTTTGTACGGGAAGGAAGGGGGCTTTTGATGCTTCTCGTTGAGATCTAGAATTGGGTGTCTTTTTTATGCTTCTCGTTGAGATCCGGAATTGGGTGTCTCGGTACGGGAGGGAAGGGGCTTTTGATGTTGTTTGGATGATTGTCTTTGTGGTGGTAATTGGATGTGTGTTTGGTGTTGTGAGATTTACTTAAGATTCAACCTTGTGAAAGAAAGGGAGATCTCGTGGGTAGGCGGGTAATGATTAAGAGCCCGAAGCCCATTCCCGGTGGTGCTCACGTGGGTCTCGTTCGTGGATGGGCCGATCTTCGAGAGCCCGAAGTCATGGACCTTAAAAGGACACTTGATTTGGGTCCATGAGGGGGCATGCTGGGGAGGAGGAGCGGCGGAGGGAGCAGGTTGTCATCGTCGTTAGAGTAGGGGGAGGAGGGAGAGGAAGAGGATGAAGAGAAGGAGGTGGTGGGGGTGTTTTGATGGTTATGCTCTTCTTAGCTACACCATGATTTGATTAAACAATGGTTAAGTTCAACTTATTGATGATCAAAGTAACGAAGGGCACAAGTGATAAAATGATAAGAAATCGGGGGACAATTGATATTCCCAAAAAGGTAGGGGCATAACTGAAATTACAATATCTCTTAGGGACACAACTGATAGAGAAGAAGGACTTTCCTGGCCCAGCAGGAGTCCTGTCGTCTACCGTATTGGCAACACAACGATCTAACCTCTCCCCTGATCTTGCTCATTTTTCCAGGTTCACCATCCTCCACTTGAGCCAAGATCAATGGCACAATCATCAAGAGCTTGCCGAAACTCTCTAACTGCCCCAATATATATACAAGGAGAAAGGCGGACCTCCTCTCTTTGGGGGGTCAGAGTTCAAAATTAAATAAGGCCAAGAAATTCATTACAAAATTAAAAATAAGAAAAATAAAGGCAAATAGGATTGTGTAGTTTCATTATTTACCTAATCTGGGAAAATATTCTTTAGTTTGAAGTTGTTAAGAATTGTCATTATATTTGGATGATTGTTCATAAAATAACTAATGATCATATACATAAGATTTATAATAGAATAACATAAATCATACTTTGTTTGCTTCAAAATTTAAATTGATTTTAGGAGCAGATTCGACTTGATTTATTTTTACATCATGAACTCTAGAAACTTTGTAAAGTACCTTTTCGATCGTGTAAATATCGTAATTATGACCTAAATCCCACAAACTTGTTAACTCTAACACTTCGGACCCTATGATTAACTCTCATCCATATTGTCGTTAAAATAAATCGGATTCCATAAAAAATATAATTACCATTTTATGTTTAGGTGAATAGGGCTGCTCGCTTGGAGGAGCTAACTTGGCTCCCCGTCCTTTTTTCATATTTTTGTGGAATTTTTAAAAATATATGTGGATTTTTATCATTAAATGATAATATTTTGTCATTCAAATTTCAACTCAATCGAAGATTAATATCTCCTCCAAAAAGACCATCAAATTTTAACGGTCTCAGAATTGTTGAAATCGACCACATCCATATGGATTTAGCTTAAAAGTGTATGTTCTAAGTGAGATTTAAATGACAAAAATTATCATGAGTTATCAAAATTCTCTCATGTATATAAAAAAATCCAAAAAAAACATGAAAAGTGTCGTAACCAAATTAGCTCCCCCAGGACACAAACACATTTTAGCCAATTGTATAAGCATCTCCCCCTTATGCGGGTTACTTTAGGTAACTAATAACCAAAGTAAAAAATAGTAGATCTTTTCAAGACGGATTTGACCAAGAATACATGCATCCAACCCTACTTACCTTAAAGTGAGAGAAAGTTTCGTCGTTTGTATAAACACCTCCACCAGCTATCCTGACAACCTCCCCCATCCCCGTGCATGCCCCTGACCTCTGGCCCCCTCCTCCTCGCCGACCTCCGCCTCTCATCCCCCATGTTGTATCCTCCTCTAAATGCCTTCCGCACACGTCCTCTTCCGCCAAATGCCTCCACCGCTCTTGCTCTACTCCCTCCACCACCATTATCGATGAAGAAGAGGAATAAGAAGAAGACACAGAGGAAGATGTCGACTTTAGCTCCTCCCCGATCAACATCGCCGGAGCTCAATCTCCTATCCTCCGTTCCCTGCAGGAGCAAATCATTCGCCTTCTTCATTTCTTATTTCTCGGGGATCACCCATTCACGCAGCTTCTGATGCACAGTTCCGTTACTAAAGTCCAAGTTCCGAGATTACCAATTGGCCTTGCGAAAGTGATTAGTTTGGTGGGGATTTTTGTTTTCAGTTCAACACGTATTCTCTGTTCCGATGGAATTGATTTGAGTGGTTCGTAATAATATAGATTAAATATCATAACTTGATTGATAGTATGTATTGTGTGGGGGAGATACATTGCTTACAATTTAGAGATACTTGTTATGACGTGACGCGCATTCAATATTCATAAGCAGATCCAAAGTATTGAAGCATAGTTTTTCTACAGACCTATATAGATTTGCTAATTGCTTGCAGTTTTATTTTCGTCAAATCCGATCTATGTGACATTGAACCGTTTCTGGATATTGGATGATTCGTGACCATTCCGATTCGAGTCGAATGGAGAAACTTTTCTTTATTTGCATGTCACTCGGTTGGGGGCGTTGAGGCTAGGGATGAAAACGGTCGGATACGGATACGAATATAGGTGTTACCATATCCTCATCTTTTTTTAAATACGGATACGGATACGAATATCACACAAATGTTTAAAATGTAAAATCATATTCTCAAAATATAAATACGAATGTAAAACGAATATTGGTAGTTCGGATACAGATATTTGATAAATGAATACGAATTAATACACGAATGTTATACATGTCCAAATTTACTTAAACGCTACAACACTTCAGGTTCATAACAATTTCTAATGTATAAAAAGTATAATGAATAATTTAATAATAAATATGCACATAAAAAATAATTAAATAATAAAAGAAAACGTAAAGATAAAACTAAATAGTAAATAAAGCTTACCAAACTTACTTCTTTATATACCATGTAAGTATTGGTATCATCCAGAATTTGAACATTCGTATTCATATTCATATTCGTATTCGTATCCATATTAGTATCCTTCAAAAAACGAATATTCGTATTCGTATCCTCAAAATTTTGAACATTCGTATTCACATTCGTATTCGTCAAAGTTGAGGATATTATATTAGTATTCGTATTCGACGAATGTTGAACATTTACATCCGTATTCCCCAGATACAAGAAAATGGCATCCATATCCTCTATTTGACGAATGCGGATACGAATGAATACGAATATATTTGTATTCGTTTTCATCCCTAGTTGAGGCCCATATCTAATCCCCGGATCAGATCGGACTTCGTTGAACGCATCAATAGAGGACAAATGGTCCTCCTCGCCCCCTCCCCCTCTCTCTCTCTCTCTCTCTCTCTCTCTCTCTCTCTCTCTCTCTCTCTCTCTCTCTCTCCTTTCGTGTTTGCGCGGAGGTTCACGTGATGGGATTGTGCTGCTGATGCCTTCCGTTGAAGTGGTGGTGTGTGGGTTTAATCATCATCCTCCAGATCTGAGGACGATCAGGTGGTTCGCTGTGAGTAAACCCCGAGAAACATGGTGTTGAGTTCTGTAGGTAGGAGGAGGGTCTCCTTCTTGGTGGCCCATCGTCATCTGCAGTACCCGGAAGCCTCCCCATGCTGCGACCTGCGTGCTGCTTAGGCCGATCCGCCCGTCGGTCATTTCGGATGCTCTATCATCGCAAGTTGCTACCCATGCCAGAGAAGAAGGAAGGTGATAGGGTGATGGAAGATCCACCATTGGATTTCCGATAGTTATATTAACTCAAGATTAACCCAACCAATTGACTTAAATAAAGTTGAAGTTGGCGATAGGTTTTGTGGCTAAGATGGAGTAAGTTTGTGTAACGGATCGTCTCTTAATAAAAAAAATAGTTATTAAATGCTACAAAAAAAACTCAACGCCATCTTCAATAGGATAAAAAAATAATATTAATAAAGAAGAGATAATAAATTAGGATTATTACCTATTAAATAAATCCAAGTTATTATTGCTTATTATCTCTTTGATTGAGCCTATAAATACTTGAGACTCCAATGACTTTCCCACACATTGCCTTTGGGAGAGAGAGAGTCTAGAGAGAGAGAAGCCGACGATAACATTCTTTCGTCGTGTCGTTTCCGAATTCAACATCGACAACCCTCTCCGTCAACATCGGAGTTTGATCCGGCGAAATTGAAGAATCAACGACGTGGCCGACAACGGTTTGGATTTGGCGGAATCTTGGTCGACGAATTTCTTGCGTCGACGAGGTATGTGTCGAACACATAGGATCGTTAAATGGCGTCTTGTGTTGATCCTTGGTTTAGAATTTATACCTTATAGATGTACGTGTTGATCCCCCCCTTAGGAATGCTATAGAATGAATTGATGAATACCTTCCAATCGTTAATGCCAATTATCGTGATTGCATTAGGATCTAAGAATCTCTATAAGACTTTGATATGCTTATCGACAAATATATGAATGCATTTCTTACCCAAACATTATCTTGATAACAGTATTTAAAAAATTATCTAGACTTTAGTTGTGTTGTCGAATTTATAATAATGTATGTATTTGGATGATCACACTTTCGTTATGGGTGGGATATTTGTTATGCAAGCAAATTCTTAATGCATATAATTCCCTTAAGATTGAACCTTATGGATGTAATGCTATGCACATATTTACTGTTATTTCCTAACGTAATAATAATGTAGGGATAGTTTAGGTATAACTGGGAAAAAGAATATGTATTCACTTTTACGTTACGTGTTTGAGTCAACTTATCGGCTAAAAAGAAGGGTTGGATACGTATTCCATATACTATACCTTTGTGGTTTCAATCTTCACGTGGAAAATACTGAAAATATTGAAAAGAATTAAAGACTCGTACTTAATTGGGATTCAAATTCTGATTACTGCATCATAATTATTTTGAAAAAATACCGCTTTATATAATGGAGCCATAAGAGTTATAAGTCCCACTTGCTCAACATATATAGTTTTTAGATTATATTTTTATGATTTTATGTATAACTCGTTTCTTACGCATAACTTAGCTTCTATCGAGCCAATTGTTTGATATTATGTCTAATTAAAGTTACAATCTTACTGGTTCTAATGAGATGATAACTCCTTGGAAACAACTTATTTTCTGCATTAACAATTCAGTTTATGTAACATATATTAAGCAAGGTAATATCTGTTAATGGTATATATATGACAATTGAATAATATCCATGAATCTATATATTCCGTTTAATAAACTGTAGAGGTTATTGAAGATAACATGCTGTCAAATAATGTGTAAATTAAGATTGTTGGCACCGACTCGAACTAAGGGGTCGTAAGGGCCTAAAGGGCCAACGCCTTCCGGGGGCGTGAGGCAAAAGATAAGTCCTCTACAGTTGTAGCTACACTGTCATGTTATGTATTATGATCCGCCTGTGTCGGCGGTAAGCCATCAGAGCCGCCTAAGAAGTAACAATCAAGACCACTCTAAACATGAAAAATATCATGGGCATATGTGCAATATATGTTAATATTATGTGCATATATGCAATTATGTTACCGTTATGGACTTATGTGTAAGTTCCGTTAAAGTTAAGTGCACGTATGACACTCATGTTAATGTTATGGACATATATGCAATTTATGTCAATGGTTTGTGCATATTTGTCATTATGGTAATTTTAAGGGTACATTTGCAATTATTTTATTGTAAGTGCATATGTGCATTTTTTTATGAATATTATGGACATTCATGCAAATATGGTAAAACTTAGGGGTATATGTGCAAATATGTTATGTCATTCATGGTTATGAAGAAATTTAGTTATATGCATTAAATAAGTTGATTTATGATTTATTCGATAATGACTTTTGTGACTTGTTTCCACGCTAGCCGGCTTGACCTTAACTCGGCACATACTGAGCGTTATGCTCATAACATGTTTTGCTAACTTTTTCAGGAGAACGTGAGGATTAGACCATTAGCGCTTTAAGGGAGCTGACCCAGTCTTCGAGAAGTAGGATCGGTATGGAACTACTGCGAGTTTGCTTGGGAGGATGTCTTTTATGCCCACTGGAATAAGGAAATTGTGGATACGATTTCATCTAGTTTATATAATTAAAGAACTCTTGGAAATGTGACCTTATTATGTTATGGAAAAGTTTTTTTAAGATGGTTCTTTACTGCTCTTTTATGCTATGATTGATGCTATGAGTAACGTTCCCGAGTTGTCCACCGAGTTTCTCGCTTCCGCAACATTCTCGGACGATCGGGGACGTTACATGTGGTATCAGAGCAGGAGTTCCTCTGGGCATAAAATATCCGACCAATTCAAACTTAGGACCATTAGTTTTAAAAATAGACCTTTGACCATAGATTTCACATGTCATCATTTCAGATGGCCCATCGTCGTGGGAATGAGGCGAACGGAGATCGTGACTCTTCATCTACCCAGGATATGGCGATAGACATGTAGCGTCAAATGTTGGAATTGATGACCATGATGGCTCAGTAGCAAAAGCACCAAGGACATGGTTCTAGTGGATTGACTCTGAAGACCTTCATTCAGCATGATCCACCTATCTTTAGAGGAGAACCTGAGCCAGATAAAGCTGAGCATTGGTTGAGGGAAATGGAGCTTGCCTTTGAGGCAACCGATTGTCCTAGGGAGAAGAAGGTGATATTTGACACTTATCGTCTACGCGACAACGCGAAAGAATGGTGGACCTCTTGTAAAAGCATACACTTTGCTGATAAAACCACCATCGAATGGAAGGACTTTAAGGAACGTTTCACCGAGCGTTACATTCCTCAGCATGTTCGAGATGCAAAGAGGCTGGAATTTATTGAGCTTCGACAAGGGAGTTTATCCGTTGAGCAATATGCTTCCAAATTCCAAGAGCTGGAAAAGTACGGAAAATGAATATGCGAAAATGAGAGACAACATGCTAGAAAATTTGTCGAAGGCTTGAATTCAGGTTTGGGCATGAAGGTGCTCACTCGAGGCCCTCAGACTTTTTTGGATGCAGTTTCAGCGGCTGTGGAGATCGACTCAGCCTATAAAAGAATCCAACAACAAGGTGGTGGAAAACGTCCACATTCTACCGACAATAAGAAGGGTAAACATGATAAGGATAAAGGAAAGAAGCTCAGAATCGAGAACGCCGCGAAAGATAAACTAGTATACCCTCTATGCCCTCACTGTGATAGAAGGCACTCGGGAGAGTGTTATAAGGTTACAGGAGCTTGCCTGGCTTGCAGACAGAAGGGGCACTTTATTAAAGATTATCCCAAGAAGAAGGAACAGAATTCTGGAGATCAAAAGAAGCACGTCAAAGGACGGGTATTCGCTCTACCTTCAGGAGAGGAGGAAGATGGACATGCCACAGTGGAAGGTACTCTTTCTATTACGGATCATTTGAGCTATGTTTTATTTGATTCTGGTGCATCGCATTCTTTTATCTCTCATCGATTCACCAACAAATTAAGTCTTGTGGTTATTGAACTTCCATATACACTTAGTGTGACTTCACCAATGGGTGAACACTCTACTTTAGGAACCTACATGGCGGACGTGCCTGTCCTTGTTGAGGGACACAATCTACCAGTCAACTTGGTATTACTACAGATGAATAACTTTGATGTTATTTTGGGTATGGACTGGCTTTGGGAGCACTATGCGGCCATATATTGCAAGCAAAAGAAGGTGGTTTTTAATAAACCATATATGACAGAATTGGTCATTCGTGGAGGCAAAAGGAGAGATCATATGATTATATCAGCCATAAGAGCACATCAAGTGATAGCTACTGGGTGCATGACCTATTTGGCTAGCATAATAAGTACAAAACCCATTATGGTGCAACTTGAGGATTTGGACGTCGTACGAGACTTTCCAGATATTTTTCCAGATGACCTCCCAGGTCTTCCACCTAGAAGGGAGATTGACTTCACTATTGATGTATTACCGGGTACGACACCCATCTCTAAGGCACCTTACAGAATGGCTCCTGCTGAGTTGGAGGAGTTGAAAAAGCAATTGCAAGAACAATTAGATAAAGGGTTCTTGAGACCAAGTGTTTCTCCTTGGGGTGCTTCTGTCTTATTCGAGAAAAAGAAGGACGGATCCCTTAGACTCTGCATTGATTACAGAGCGTTGAATAAAGTCACCATCAAAAATAAGTACCCGTTACCTCGCATTGATGATTTATTCGATCAATTGCAGCAAGGAGCGGTCTTCTCCAAAATTGATCTTCGGTTCGGTTACCATCAGCTCAGGATCAGGGACGAAGACATATCAAAGACAACATTCAGGACGAGATACGGGCACTATGAATTCTTAGTGATGCCTTTTGGCCTCACAAATGCGCCTGCTGCATTTATGGAGTTAATGAATAGGGTATTTCGAGAATACTTGGATAAGTTTGTGATTATCTTTATGGACGATATTTTGGTTTATTCACCAGATATCGAACAACACCGAGTGCATCTTCGATTAGTCCTTGAGACATTACAGCGATAACAGCTTTATGCTAAATTATCCAAATGCGACTTTTAGCTTCAGGAAGTTGCGTTCCTTGGTCATGTTGTATCCAAGGATGGTATTTCTGTAGATCCCGCGAAGGTGGAGGCTGTTTTAAACTGGAGTCAGCCCAAGAATGTCTCTGAAATCCGTAGTTTTCTAGGACTGGCAGGATATTACAAGAGATTCATCCAGAATTTTTCTAGAATCTCCCTACCTCTGACTCGATTGTTGAGAAAGGATATAAAGTTTGAATGGTCTCAGAAGTGTGAGTAAAGTTTTCAAGAGTTGAAGCAAAGATTGACGACTGCTCCTGTACTCACGCTACCATCTGGTAGTGGTGGATTTGTGGTCTACAATGATGCATCAGGCTCCGGTTCGGGATGTGTCCTCATGCAGCATGGAAAAGTTGTGGCTTACGCATCCAGACAGTTGAAGGAAGCTGAAAGAAATTACCCGACACATGATTTAGAGCTTGCAGCGATAATTTTTGCACTAAAGATATGGCGTCATTATTTGTATGGAGAGAAATTTGAGGTATTTACTGATCATAAAAGCCTCAAGTATATCTTCTCTCAGAAGGAATTGAATTTGAGACAAAGACGATGGTTGGAGTTTCTATCATATTATGATCTTTCCATCGACTACCATCCAGGGAAGGCAAATGCAGTTGCTGATGCTCTAAGTAGGAAATATGCAGGGAAGCTTGCGAGTATGAAATTGCAATGGCAGGTAATGAAGGATTTAGAGGAATGGAACCCTTTTATTGAAAGAAAGAATAGAGTTCTTATGATCGGAATGATGATCCACTCATCATTGGTAGAGAAAGTTATTTTGGCTTAGAAGGATGATGATGATCTCCAAAGATTGATGACCGCTTCTCAAAAAGAAGGATCTGATTTCTCAATTGGGATAGATGGAGCAGTGAGATTCCGTAATAGACTGTGGGTTCCTGATAATAGTGAATTAAAGCAAGAAATTCTTGAAGAGGCTCATAGGTCCATGTATACCATTCATCTCGGCACTACAAAAATGTACAGAGACTTACAACGGAATTTTTGGTGGCCTAAGATGAAGAACGACATTGCAAAATTTGTGTCGGTGTGTCTTATTTGTCAGCAAGTAAAGATTGAGCACCAGAAGCCTGCAGGCCCTCTGCAATCACTAGAGATCCCCGAATGGAAGTGGGAGCATATCACTATGGATTTTGTTTGCGGGTTGCCAAAAACAAAGAAGGGGCGCTTTGACACTATTTGGGTGATTGTTGATCGTTTAACGAAGTCGGAACATTTCTTACCCATCAGATTAGATCAATCTACAGAGAGCCTTGCTGAATTGTATGTGAACGAGATAGTGAAATTGCATGGTGTTCCGGTATCGATCGTATCGGACAGAGATACGAGATATACCTCTCGGTTATGGAAAAGCGTGCAGGATGCTTTAGGTACTAGTTTGAAGTTCAGCACATCATTCCATCCTCAGACTGATGGACAATCTGAAAGAACAATCCAGACATTAGAAGACATGTTGAGAGCTTGTGCCCTCGACTTTGCTGGAAATTAGGATAGACATCTGCCTTTGGTTGAATTTGCCTATAATAATAGCTATCATGCGAGCATTAAGATGGCTCCTTTCGAAGCATTATACGGCCGACCTTGTAGATCCCCTTTGTGCTGGAGCGATGTTGGGGAAAAATACAAATTGAGACCTGAATTAGTTCAAGTTTGTACGAAGGGTGTGGAGGTAATTCGGAAGAGACTTTTATCCGCTCAGAGTAGACAAAAGTCTTATGCAGATTGTCGAAGGCGGGAATTAAATTTTGAGGTAGGTGACCATGTGTTCTTAAAGATTTCTCCTACCAAGGGAGTAGTGCGATTTGGAAAAAAGGGAAAATTGAGTCCTAGATATGTGGGACCTTTTGAGATAATAAAGAAAGTGGGAGAGGTAGCATATCAGGTTGCCCTTCCACCTCATTATTCCAAGTTACACGATGTTTTTCATGTATCGATGTTAAGAAAGTACAATCCTGATCCATCTCACGTGATCGAGCATGAAGTTCCGGACATTCAACCGAATCTAACGTATGAAGAAAGACCGGTTCGTATCGTAGACCGTAAGGAGCATCAGTTGCGGCGTCGTATAGTTCCGATGGTCAAAGTACTCTGGCAACACCATCAAAGGGAAGAAGCGATTTGGGAGTTAGAGGACGAAATACGCCGACACTATCCGCATCTTTTTGGTAAGTCTCTTTTTTTTACAGTACAAATTTCGAGGACGAAATTTCTTTAAGGAGGGTAGATTGTAACGGATCGTCTCTTAATAAAAAAAATAGTTATTAAATGCTACAAAAAAAACTCAACGTCATCTTCAATAGGATAAAAAAAATAATATTAATAAAGAAGAGATAATAAATTAGGATTATTACCTATTAAATAAATCCAAGTTATTATTGCTTATTATCTCTTTGATTGAGCCTATAATACTTGAGACTCCAATGACTTTCCCACACATTGCCTTTGGGAGAGAGAGTCTAGAGAGAGAGAGAAGCCGACGATAACATTCTTTCGTCGTGTCGTTTCCGAATTCAACATCGACAACCCTCTCCGTCAGCATCGGAGTTTGATCCGGCGAAATCGAAGAATCAACGACGTGGCCGACAACGGTCCGGATTTGGCGGAATCTTGGTCGACGAATTTCTTGCGTCGACGAGGTATGTGTCGAACACATAGGATCGTTAAATGGCGTCTTGTGTTGATCCTTGGTTTAGAATTTATACCTTATAGATGTACGTGTTGATCCCCCCCTTAGGAATGCTATAGAATGAATTGATGAATACCTTCCAATCGTTAATGCCAACTATCGTGATTGCATTAGGATCTAAGAATCTCTATAAGACTTTGATATGCTTATCGACAAATATATGAATGCATTTCTTACCCAAACATTATCTTGATAACAGTATTTAAAAAATTATCTAGACTTTAGTCGTGTTGTCGAATTTATAATAATGTATGTATTTGGACGATCACACTTTCGTTATGGGTGGGATATTTGTTATGCAAGCAAATTCTTAATGCATATAATTCTCTTAAGATTGAACCTTATGGATGTAATGCTATGCACATATTTACTGTTATTTCCTTATGTAATAATAATGTAGGGATAGTTTAGGTATAACTGGGAAAAAGAATATGTATTCACTTTTACGTTACGTGTTTGAGTCAACTTATCGGCTAAAAAGAAGGGTTGTATACGTATTCCATATACTATACCTTTGCGGTTTCAATCTTCACGTAGAAAATACTGGAAATATTGAAAAGAATTAAAGAGTCGTACTTGATTGGGATTCAAATTCTGATTACTGCATCATAATTATTTTAAAAAAAATACCGCTTTATATAATGGAGCCATAAGAGTTATACGTCCCACTTGCTCAACATATATAGTTTTTAAATCATTTTTTTATGATTTTATGTATAACTCGTTTCTTACGCATAACTTAGCTTCTATCGAGCCAATTGGTTGATATTATGTCTAACTAAAGTTACAATCTTACTGGTTCTAATGAGATGATAACTCCTTGGAAACAACTTATTTTCTGCATTA
The DNA here is from genome assembly GCA_037367405.1 of Ottelia alismoides. Classification (NCBI taxonomy): domain Eukaryota; kingdom Viridiplantae; phylum Streptophyta; class Magnoliopsida; order Alismatales; family Hydrocharitaceae; genus Ottelia; species Ottelia alismoides. The sequence goes on from JAZKJV010003132.1 coordinate 18,196, forward strand.
ACAATTCAGTTAATGTACCATATATTAAGCAAGGTAATATCTGTTAATGGTATATATATGACAATTGAATAATATCCATGAATCTATATATTCCGTTTAATAAACTGTAGAGGTTATTGAAGATAACATGCTGTCAAATAATGTGTAAATTAAGATTGTTGGCACCGACTCGAACTAAGGGGTTGTAAGGGTCTAAAGGGCCAACGCCTTCCGGGGGCGTGAGGCAAAAGATAAGTCCTCTACAGTTGTAGCTACACTGTCATGTTATGTATTATGATCCGCTTGTGCCGGCGGTAAGCCATCAAAGCCATCAGAGCCGCCTAAGAAGTAACAATCAAGACCACTCTAAACATGAAAAATATCCAAAATGCTTAAGCCCGTTTACAATCATCCAAAATGCTTAAGCCCAAGTTGTCAAGTAGTAGTCCCCATCACTTATAAACCACACCCACACTTCGTGAGTTTTAGGTATGTCACTATGTTTGGGGTTGGGATGTTACAACCTCTCCCACTTATAATCGCAACGTCCTCATTGCGACATGGTCCATCACTTCTTCCCAGTGATAGTGGCGACTGCACGCTCCGGGTAGCCATTTTCTCCAACCTCTTTGTAGGGGCAGCTCCACCTCTCAGGTAGCCCTTTCCACTGTCAGAGAGAATATGGCTCTAATACCATTAGTAACGTCCCGGGCTTAGGTCCCCGGTCCGTTATCGAGGAAAACTGGCCATGATAACTTGTTGGGTATGGGCCCAAATGAACCCGTTGACAACCATCCAAAATGCTTAAGCCCAAGTTGTCAAGTAGTAGTCCCCATCACTTATAAACCACACCCACACTTCGTGAGTTTTTAGGTATGTCACTATGTTTGGGGTTGGGGTGTTACAACCTCCCCCACTTATAATCGCAACGTCCTCATTGCGACATGGTCCATCACTTCTTCCCAGTGATAGTGGCGGCTGCACGCTCCGGGTAGCCATTTTCTCCAACCTCTTTGTAGGAGCAGCTCCACATCTCGGATAGCCCTTTCCACTATCAGAGAGAATTTGGCTCTGATACCATTTGTAACGTCCTGTGCTTAGGTCCCCAGTCCGTTATCGAGGAAAACTAGTCATGACAACTTGTTGGGTACGGGCCCAAATGAACCCGTTGACAACCATCCAAAATGCTTAAGCCCAAGTTGTCAAGTAGTAGTCTCCAATCACTTATAAACCACATCCACACTTCGTTAGTTTTAGGTATGTCACTATATTTGGGGTTGGGGTGTTACAAAAGCAGTAAAACCATGCACCAAATGATGATCCTTGAAGTAATTAGGAAAGGTTGGATCATGATTTGAAATGGATCAACTAATAAAATAAATCAAAATAACGAAGGAAAATCCTTTACACAACAAAAATCTCGCTCATCAAAGTATGTGGCAGATAGGCATGCACATGAACCTAGTTGTTCAAACTAGTGGGCTTCATGAAACCATAAAAGACAAAAGGGTCCATATAAAGGGGTATAAGAGATCCCATACCACATGCTCAAGCATAGATATGTGCACCATGAAGTAGATATGCACCATAAAAAAAGCCATTAGAACAATGAAGAAGATGGTGGAGGACTAAGAAAGGCAACAAACTAACGAGGTACAAACGAAGGAAAAAGGGCGACGAAAAGGTAAGAAGAAAGTTATCCTATTAGACCTGGTCAATGGGTCGGGGGCCTGCACGCCCAGCCTGCTCATGGGTTGGGCTTGGGCCAAAAGATTTCATGAATGGGCTGGCCTAGTCCGGCCTTCTCTTTAATCCTCCCGTCAATTGGCGGCCCGTGAACATGTGCCACAAATCCCAGCCCGGCTCGACCCGTAATATAAAAAAATATATTTTAAATTTATAATGTACATCCATCTAATATAATAGAGAAAAGGGAAGCTGCCGCATGTAGCAGCCAACGTGGCTGCTACATGTGGCAGTTTCGTCAATTTTTTTTATTTTTTTTTTCAAAATAAAACCATGATATTCATCTATATATCCCTCCTACATTCTATTAAAATTTCGTCAGAAACAGAGACTCCTAAGCCCTCCATCCAGACGTCATTTTTTTAACGGTCGCAGGATTTTTTAAATCGACCATGTTTGGATGGAGGCCGCAGGAGTCTCTGTTTCTGACGAAATTTTAATAGAATGTAGGAGGGATATATAGATGAATATTCATGGTTTTATTTTGAAATAAAAAATAAAAAAAATTGGGGAAACTGCCACATGTAGCAGCCACGTTGGCTGCTACATGCAGCAGCTTCCCCGTCCTCAATATAATATACTTCAAGTTTTTATTTTACATTATCAATATTATATCATTTTTATAGCTTATATATCAAGTAACACATATTATGGTAACTTAGATTTACAATGATTAAATGATCTTCAAAAAACTTATTTATCTATATAAATTAGATTACAAAATGAGAAAAAATACTTTACATTCGGCCCATGGGACAGAACGAGCCCTGTATAGGGGGTTTTAGAACCCGGCCTGTTCAGTCCGACCCGTAGTCATACTCGGCCGGCACTTTGGCCAGGTCTATGTCCCATCCTGGCTAATCAACATTCTTTGGAAATCTTAGTTACATAATTGTCACTAAGTCGAAAGGACAAAACAATGATTGCAGATACATAAACAGTTGAAAAAACGATGATTGACAAGATGATAGAGGGGCATAACTCAAGAAATATGTCACACTAGACAATAAAACATAACAACAGGATGCAACAGATACACAAATGGACAAATAAAGCATCAAGAGCAAATGTCAAGAGTTGGAAAAGAAGAAAAGTGATGATAGAACAAAGTTGCACAAAGCAAATGTTGGTAATCAATTACTTGGATAAAACTGATCGCTGGTAATTGACCAGTCACACCAAAGTTGCTTGGATTGAAACGATCATTGATGATCAACAAGTTGCACATAACAACTATTTGCTGCCGCCTGGTTGTTCAGATTGGAGCTATTAATGATAATTACCCAGCCACATCGAGCAACCACTAGTAATCATCTAGTTGCTTAAATCCAAGCATTTACTGGTACCTGATCATTTCCATCAGGTAGTAGCCGGTAATCAACAAGTTGCTCAGATAAAAGTGATTATTGATAATCGCCCAGTGACTTGCACTGAGCAAATGTTGGTAGCCAACTTGTTGCTCGGACCAAAAGCACGGGCAATTAACCATCTAGTTTCACTAAGTAATCACTGCTAATCAACTAGATGTATCGAGTAAGGGATCAATTGCTCAAAACTAAAGTAACCACAATTAAATAGTTGATTTAAAAAAAACATCGAGAATCATCAATAATTGTGATTAATCGCTCGAATCTAAATGATAATTGCTAATCGATCGATCACATTGAGTAACTACGGGCAATCTATCATGTGTTTAGATCAAAGACAATAATGGTAGTCACCAAATTAACGATTCTAGACATCGATGCATAGTTGAGCCAACCGAAACACCTGAGTAATATCCAGATCGGAATCAAATCAAGGATCTTTGATCTTCCATAAGAGTAAGATAATAATAATATTTGGGTTTGTTTAAAATATATAAATGCATTTATTCATGCAAATTTGATAAAAGAAACGTAAATTTTTAACATATAATACAAATAGAATAGAAAAAAAAAAGTAAAAAATCAATAGAAAAAGGGAAGAAAAATACCGCATATCCAATATATTTCCCGCTATTATCATAGAATGGGTAAATATTACACAACTCAAATAATTTATCAGTGTTGCACTATTTCCTCGTCATAGTTATGCATCATGTATGCCCATATAGAGCGAAATTTGTATAAAAAACTAATAAAATCAAATCAAGTTAGCGAGTTGAGCACGCCTCAACTCGAACAAGACTCGATAATCCTAATGAGTCATTTATCTATTTTGAACTCAAACTCAATAGCTTTTTGAGCCGGCCCACGAACTCTTATTGAGTTGAGTCCGAGTCGAGTGCATTCCTACAACCCTAGAGGCAACCGATCAAATGCATTACTTTATGAAGTAGAAGGACTCGTTTCTCCACAGGACGATATGTCGTGATCAGGCGGAACCGGGTAGGTTGAACTAGTGCCATCACAATTAAAGGGTTGATGTGATATTGAATAGATAAGGATACAAGTACTATTTCAATAACTTGAAGACCGCTAATAAAAAAACCCAATTTTCTATACATTGGTAGTCGTTAATTTCAAAGTGTGACGTTGACGAACAGTCAACAAGGTTGTTCCGATTGAAACCTTTAAGTGGTGATGCAAAGTAATCAATCTTTATCGTATCCCAGTCATAGAGTAAGAACTGTATAATATTGTCCCACAAGCGACCTACCTCTAAAAAATCGATCAGCAAATAATGACATCGTGTCCACAATTATTTACACCCAAAATTTTCTAATGCAATATCCTTCACATAATTACAACGCAGGAGACAATTATATGGTATCGTCAACTCCTCGGATTGGTTTTTTTAACAACTCTTTTTAGTAATTACATCAGCCTAATAATAATAATAATAGTAATAGTAAAAATTCACAAAATCTGGAGACAAATCTAAAAATTGTAACCATGAAATGATCTCTACAGTCACAAGAGGAACTACTGATCGTGTACACCTTACCTCGGGCCCGATAGCCTGACTGTCGACATGTATGTATCGACGTTCCCATCCGACGGAGCAGCAGAGGACAATGTAGTCGTCGTCGTAGTCATACCGCCTTCGCTCGCGCATTTGAATGCGTTTGCGTAAAGGCGGTACCCTATCTGGGACGACATAGGGAGCGGCGGTACTTCCGCCACCCCCTCCAGCATCTGCACCACCTTCCCCATCGACGGCCTCATCGCGACGTCCTCCTGGATGCACCACAAGGCGACCTTCACGGCCAACTCCACCCTCTCGTCCTTCGCCGCCCCGCAATTCAGCAGCCTCCCATCCACAACCTCCTCCAGCCGCCCCTCCTCTAACTTCCGCAAGGCGTACGATGGGAAATGCGCCTTCTCCGAGCCCGCCGTCGCATCGAAGCTCTTCCTCCCGGCAATGAGCTCGAGAAGGACCATCCCGTAGCTGTAGACGTCGCTCTTCTCGGATATCGGCGAGCCGATGATCCACTCCGGGGCTAGGTACCCCCTAGTTCCCCTCAGTGTGGTGAAAACATGGCTTTGCTCTCGTCATAAGCTTAGCCAGCCCGAAATCCGAGACCTTCGCGACGAAGTTCCCATCTAGCAAGACGTTTTCAGGTTTGATATCGCAATGAATTATCTTCGCATCGCAATCCTCGTGGAGGTAAGCTAGTCCCTTCGCTGTACCCACGGCGATGTTGAAGCGCTTGTCCCAATCTAGTATTGGAGGCTCCTCCTTCTTGTTGTGGTCGTGGTCGTTTTTACGTTTAAAGATCCAGCGCTCGAGGGAGCCGTTGGGCATGTACTCGTAGGCTAGGAGGCGGTGAGGGCCCTCGGCGCAGAAGCCACGGAGCTTAACAAGGTGGACGTGGTGGATGCTGCCGATGGTGCTCACCTCCGCCCGGAATTCCTTCCGGCCTTGCCCGATCCCCTCCAGCTTCTTCACGGCGATTCGTGTGCTGTCTGGGAGCACGCCGGAGTACACGCATCCGAACCCGCCTTGGCCGAGCTTATTCGAGAACTCGTCGGTGGCCTGCCGGAGCTCGAGGTACGAGTAGCGCACCGGCATCCCGGAGATAGTCTCCAGGAAACTGTCGCCGTCGGGGTCGTCAGCCTCCTCGTCGGAGGGGACCGGAGGCATTGACGGGTCACGCGAGACTGACTGCTTGCGGTGGATGCGCAGCGCGGCGTAGAGGATCGTCGTGACGAGGACGACGGTGAGGACGACGATCGTGACGACCATGGTGGTCGTCTTCTTCGACCTACCTCCTCCCCTGTTACTGACGCCCGAATTTTGCTGCGTCGAGATCTTAAGATAGGTGTATAAGCCGGTGGAATTGGAGCTCCGCTGGTACCGGAGACTCCCGATCTCGTCGAACTGGAAGCATTTCCTGGTGCTCTGTTCGAAGAACAGAGCAACACAGGAGCAGTTGCTCTTGCAGGAGTTCTTGCAGCTCGCAAGGTCGGATTTTGAGAAGGTGGGTATCGTTAGAAATTGCAGAGCGAAGTAACCCACATCTTCAACCTTGACGAGATCCACCGGAGATCGCTCCCCGCAGAACGTCACGTGGCTACCGCAACTATTGGAGGAGCTCAGAGCTGTGGGGCAGCTGCAGGTGGAGGTACCGGAGCTGCTACAGATGGAATAAGGGCCACAGGGCTCCGGCGTATCGCAATTATCCGAAGGTACTTTTTTCACGGCCCCCATACCGGCATCGCCGTTGAGTTCGAAGAAGGAGATGAACCCACCGTTGCCGAGAACGGCGGCCATGGTGGAATTCGTCCTCCCGGGGCTTTGAATGAGCATTAACGCGAGAAGGTTGCCCTTCGTGTCGCTGAATCTCCACGAGTTGCCGGAGATAGTTGCGGAGGCGACGTCGCCCCGGCCTGCCTGGTTAATGATACTAATCTCGTTCCACATCGACCAGTAAGGCTGCCGGGATCGGAATCCAGCTTTGAGGACGATGTCTCCCGAGCTGATCGCGAGGAGGAAGGTCAGGTTGTTGTTGTTGGGTTCGCTGACGAGGGTCATCTCCGGCGTGAGGGTCTGCCCGGAGAGTAAGGTGTCGGTGGGGTGGTCGAAGCTCTGCCAGAGAAGTTGGCCCTTGGGGCCGAGGACGACGAGGTTGCCGTCGTCCCTGAGCTGCATGGTGGTGGCCAGTTTGCCACCGGTGTTGGTGGACCATACGTGGGAGTTGGTGGAGGAGGAGAGGAGGAAGACGTTGCCGTTTGAGTCGAAGACGAAGGGGTCGTCGTTGGAGACGGGGGAGGCACGGTTGGCGGTCCAGACGACGGTGGACGGGAGGTAGGTGACGACGAGGTGGTAGAGGAAGGTGTTGGTGGGGGTCTCGTTGAAGCCGAGGGCGAAGGTGGAAGAGGGGGAGAAGAGGAATTTGCCGTTCTTGTGGACCCAGTTCATTGATGTGCCGTTGAAGCCCGGTGTTATGCAGGCGAGGGAGGCGTGGGCATGGGGGAGGAGGAGGAGGAGGAAGGAAAGGAGCTCCATAGGTGGTGGTGGAGGAGGAAGAAGGTGAGGGAGGTGAAGAGAATCGTTGAGGTCGGAACTATCTAATGGTCGCTAATTAAGAGTCGTATTAATTTTGTTGAGTTGTTTTCCATCTCCGTACAATCATCATACCATAGCAATGTTTGAATGGTTAAGGACACTCTCATCTTAATTGAGATAATATATAGGACCATCTATTCCCTTTGGGAGTAAAAATTAAAAAAACGAGTTGGTATGGAGTGCTTCGAATTGAGGGTCCCATGTAATTAATTCCAAGTTTGAGTGTGCAGGAAACCAAAGGGAGACCAGCGAGTCAGCGACTGGTTGCGGTCTTCTATTTGAAGATCACCAGTCACACCATTCGTCTCAGTTTTGACCCTTTATTTGTTATGGACTTTTCTTTTTTTTAGGACATAATAATAAGCGGATTTTAATACAGTGAAAATTTTATTTAGCACTGAATAACACTTCTTAAAACGAATTTTAGAAAAATAAAGGATTTTTACTGACGCTTTTATGAAAACAAATTATCCAGATGGAAAATGAGTATAGAATATATGTACAAATAAATAATATTAGTAAATAACAGTTATTAACGAACTTTTATACTCCAACAACTACTCGGTTCCGGGAACCCATTTTTGCTGGTTTTTTCATATATCAATTTATTTCTTAATAAAACTAAAGTTTTATAATAATACACACGTAGAAATGCGTGCATGAGCTCCCTTATGCTTCTACTAAAAATCATACCATGGAACGGATGCTATTGGAGCATCCTTTGGTTAATTACATGAAAATGAGTATGAATATATTTATATAAAATCATTTTTTATGAAAATTTGACATGTGTACTTGTACCTTCTTTGGTTATTGACATTTGTATATTTGTCTATAACTAAATGTAAATCTTATGACTTTGCTACAATAAAATTGGCTTATTACTTGCTATATAATATGTGGTGAAATGTGTAACAATGCATATGATTTGTTTGCAAAATTATCTTTGATTATTTTAAATTTGCAATGAATATCTTATTTTGCTAATAATAACAATTGTTTTCCATCGACTTTTCTTCTAAATAGTTGCTAAATTAGAATTCATCACTAAAATAAAATGAGTTTATAATGACTTTTCTTAAAATTGTTAATAATCATTCATTGTTAAATATATAATGCCAATATTATTCATCGCAAATTCTTTTTTGTATTGTTGTGAATCGCAGAAGCAGACACAAACAAGAACAGTCACACAAGTACAAAGATGCATGAATTTACAAGGTTCATCCGTAACTAGACTACGTCCTTGGGCAACGCTAATAAGGTTTCACTATATGATGAAAAAAGAGAGTACATAACATGCAATAAGAGAGCCCTAGGGAAGTTTATATACTGCTTCTATATAGACGGATCCTTGAAACAAACAGATTCAAATACCCGAATACAAATAGAAATTTTAATAAAAAAATATCCCCCCACGCCCCCACATGGGGGGAGCGCACCTCCCCCCCCCCACATGCTACCTGATCGGGTAGAGAGACCCCCGTCTTGTTGAGGTATGGTGGCAGGAGGGGTGCACATGACGGTTCTTCAACCTAGGTCAAATCGTTATGATTCAAGATATATCTACAATCTCCCCCTTGAATTTAATCCTTTGAGAATCTTTTGCCAAGCTTCATCGTGTCGCCGCTGGCACCTCCTTGGTGTTATTACCAACTGTCAACATTGAGCAAGTCCAAATAGTGTTTGAACTTACTCCCTGGAATTATTTTTGTGAACATATCAGTTGGATTATCTATTGTGTCGACCTTCCTCACATTGATCACATCGATCCTTTTCTCAAAAAGAATGAAGTGATATCTGACATCTATGTGTTTAATCCTCTCATGATGCATATCTTCCACTGAGACTGTCACAATAAACTATAGCCTTATCCTGTTGTAGACGGAGATCTCCAACTAAGCTCTTCAGCCAGCTGCCTTTTTTTGCAGCTTCTATCAAATCCATGTCCTTTGCCTCTATGGTAGACAAAGTAACTAATGGTTGTAAGGTAACCTTCAAACTAATGACAGAGCTCTCCAAAGTGAAAATGTAGCATGTCATTGATCACCTCCCATCAACACTTGCAGCATAACATGAATATGAGTATCCAACAACCAAACACTCTGAATCACTTTATAGATGACGCCAATGTCTGATGATCCTCTCAAATAACAGAAAATGTGCTTGAATCCTACCCATGTTCCTTCCTTGGATTGATCATGAATCTTCTAACAACACTCACAGCATGAGCGATATCATGTCTTGTGCATACCTTGACATACATTAGACTCCCAACTGTGTTGGCATAGGGAATACATGACATGTGTTCCTTCTCTACTTCTGACTGAGGTGCAGAAGAAACTGAGAAATCAATATTCACAACAGATAGGGTACCTAGAATATTGATTGTAGACATCCCAAATCTCATTAGAACTATCTCAATGTAGCTCTTCTAAGTTAAGAAAATCTTCCCTTATGCGAGATATCTAATGATCTATATCCCTAAAATCATTTCATTACACCAAGTTCCTTCATGTCAAACGCTGAACTAAAGAGCTTCTTCAGATCATTTATGGTACTCTTCTCCTTATCAACAATCAACATGTCGTCAACGTATATTAATAGATAGATGAAGGACCTATCCTCCACCTTGTTGTGGTAAACATAATAATTATACGGGCTCCTGTTGAACACATGGTCAATTATGAAGTTGTCAAACTTCTTATACCACTGTCTAGGAGACTGTTTAAGCCCATAAAAGGACTTCTTCAATATGAACACATGGACTTCCTTGCCCTAAAATGTGAATCCCTTTGGCTCGCTCATAAATATGTTTTCTTGAGTTCACAATGCAAGCAAAATGTCATCACATCTAATTGTTCGAGCTCCACGTCTCGATGTGCTAAAAGAGATAGTAGAACCATGATGGATGGATGTTTTACAGTGTAAGAGAATATCTTATTTTGATCTGTACCTTCCTTCTAAATGTAATCCTTTGCAACTAGGAATGCCTTGTACCTGATGCCTTCACTTCTTAAAATTCTATCTTTTTCTTGAAGACCCATTTGCATCGAATAATATTCCTCTCCTATGGCAACTTGACAAGCTCCCATGTCTCATTATTGTGAAGAAACTCCATCTCCTCACCTATAGAATCAATCCACTATCGGGATCCTGCTCCAGTTATAGCATCCATGTATGTGAAAGGCTATAGAGACTCCATCTCCTCTGCAATCTGTAGTGCAAATGCAACCATGTCTTCAAACATACATCTCTTTGGTAGATGTATCTCTCTATGGTATGGATCAGTAGCAACACTTGGTTGCCTCTCTATGGTATCAATCTGTAGTGCAAATGCAACCATGTCTTCAAATATGCAAGTCTAGCATTATATAGCATGCATCTTGCTCTCTTTACTAGTGTCCTGTAAATTTGTTCTGCAACTTCATTTTGTCGTGGCATTTTAATGACGGTGAGATTTCTCATGATACCCTCCTCCTTGCAGAACTCATTGAAATCTAATGAATAGAACTATAGCATATTATCTATAGGAAGACGATTCACATTGTTAGAAGTTTAGTTCTCCACCAAGATCTTCTACTGCATGAAGGTCTGAAAAGCCTCGCTCTTGTGCTTCATCATTGATGAATATGTGATTCATCACTCTAAAGGTTGATATATAATAATCATATTCTAGCATTCAAAATTGTATTAATAAGAAGTCAGAAGTTCTGTGTAAATAAACACATGTATATTACCATAACTTTCCATATCTAAATTTATTTTATACTAACTTCAAATCAAATATAATCAACTCCATTGTGTACATATTACTAACCTTAATAAATGAACGATACTAGAAAAATAATAACATATATATATATATGCTCAATAAATCTAAATACTGGTTTTGAAATGAAAAGCCGCAAATGCAAATATCCCTCACATACATCCTACTATGAACCCCTACTCACTTTTGAATTAATGTACATTCAATTGTCTAAAAAAAGATAAAATTCAAAAGAATCAGTATTCATATGTGAAACTTTAGTTTTGGGACCTCATTGTATATTGTACATTTTATCTGATTTGATCTTATTATTTTATGCAAATAGTTAACTCTTTTTAAATTATTTCGATTTATTTATTTTTTTGATTTATGTTTTAATAAATTGTATAAAAATATAAATCAAAATTGAATTAAAATAGAAGAAGATGTGTCCGTCTTGAGTCTGTATATATAATATGTATATAAGTCACTCTTCTTTTATTTCTTTATTCTCTTAATTACTAAAAATACAAAAAAATAAGTTTAGTATGTAAATATTTATTTTATATTTTCTTTGATTTTATCTTGATTTTTTCTTCTTTAAAAAACACAAAAAACTGCAAAACCTAAAATTGTGGTAATCTATGTACATAGAAGATCACCACAAGATTTTGTAAAGATGATTTCTTTTGGTTTCAGCTCCTTTACGAAAGTTGTAGATCGCATCTTCATTTTCTATTTTATTTTTATTCTCGTTTCTTAATTTTTCTAGGAGCAACACGTGGTAGCTCCTGATGAATCTCCATTTCATCACCTTTATTCTATCATTTTGGCCTCAAAAACCCCAGCAAATGCATGTAAATAGCATCAAATTGCACATAATAGCATTCATTGTTCATTGTATTAATTTTACATTAAATAAGGTTTTATTGCAAAAATTATAGAGTAAAGAGAAGAAAAGAAAAAGGAATAAAATATCGTAAATATTTTATGACCCAAACCCTGAGACCAAGGCCATCATGGTATTGGTCGACAAGGAATAAAGTAGGGGGAGATAAGGGCCAGAGGACAATAAATACCTCATCCATGTATGCATTTTTGGCACCTGTTTTGTACATAATTATTTATTCATTAAATAAAGAAACTTTGTACATGAAAGTTGTAGATAATAATATGAATAAAAATGCAAAATTGAGTTTGTACAAAAATAATCCCCAGTGTACATTTTATACACAGAATAAAAAGCCAAAATCTCAACTCATAAACCCATATCTTGCAAATAAAAACTCCAAAGCACCCAAACTCACCTTTAATTGTTATAGCATTCCATAAACTATTTTATAAAATTAGTTTCATAATTTTTGGAGCCATATGCAGAAGTTAGGTTTTTGGCCCTCCTAGTATATAGGACTGATTAAAATATTCATTTTATTCAATATTCATTACTTGTATAAATTCATATTTTTAGACTTTTGTAAATAATATACATAATGCATACACATGAGAGAAGTTAAAGAAAACTAAAATTAATTTGTAAAATAAAATTAGTCTACAAATTCATAGACAAAATACCTATGCTATGTACCTATCTATAAATAAAAAGGGTTTTAATCCTTAATTCTTTTGCTCTTTTATATTTTTATAATAATGTATACATTATACATAACTCATTAAAAATACAAAACCAAAATAAAAATCAAGAAAATATATTAAATAAATTAAGTGTATAAAATACATAGATAAAACACCTATAAGTATACCTACATACATCTATACCTATTTATTTAAAAATATACATAAACTCATAAAAATCAAACAAAAATATCTTTATACTCACAAAAATAAATTATAAATTTATAAAATAAGCCAATAAAATAATAAAAGAAAATAAACAAATTAAAAATAAAATACATGAAAATACATGTAAATACATACATATACATATTATTCAAATAAAACTATAATAAAACACCTCGAAAAATTCAATAAAAATCATAAATAAATACTAGATAAAATAATACACATTTTTTATTTTATAAGAAAAAATTAATAAAATCATTTAGGGCGTCAAATAAATCAATCTTCTTTCAAATTTTCTATTTTGTCTCGTAGCGGCTGACGTGGCCCAATGAGGCGCCGGCCTTCGTTGACTCCCAGGTCAACTGTCCCATCCCTCGCCTGGCGTCTCTGAACTGTCTATTCCCCCGATTTCATGCCTTTTTCCCGGGCACACCATCCATCAATCGACAACGCTTCCTTCACAAGAATTGTTCCCTAATCTTCCATGATGCCCGCCAAAATCATAGATCAACGAGATGTTCATTGGATCAGTTAATAATCGCCGGGTAATAAGGCCCCTTGCCAATGTTTATAAATAACAAGATCCGCTTCCTTCCTCGAATTTGGCCACTTTTATTCCAACCTAAAGCCTAGTTCTTGCTCCTGGATTGTTCCTCGTGACAGGGGGAGTAGCCCAGCATCTTGACTCGGCCGGAGGAAGGAGATTTTGACGCGGCGGAGCTCCGGCGTCCGCCCTGCTCCCTGGAAGCCCCCAGGTATAAGAGCTGATCTTTTATGCATTTCTAGTTAGTCTTAGATGTTAGGTTTTCATTCCAGTCATTAGATTAGTTGTTAGTTAGTCACCGTAGCTTTAAAATCGAAATTCGAAGTTCGCCGGAGCTTGGCTCCGGCGACTTCCTCACCGTGAATCTCACTGTCTCCGACCGCCTCGTTCACCCCATCTCGTTCCTCGACGCCTTCTCCATCTATTGCGTACATTTGTCCAACCCAAGACTCTAGGTCCTGGCGAATCGGGGCTCCCCCTCCGCCGTTCGTCGGAGCCCCTCCGTCCACCTCATTTTTGCGTTGCAGCTTCCAAACCCCGGGTCGAGGAGAAAGCTCTCTCACCCGCGGTTCTTCCTGTGCAGGGATATCGAAGAATCGAGCCCAAATGGGCTCGCATTGAACCAGGAAGAGGTTCCTGGGGGTCCTCTTCTTCTCCGACCTCGCTCCATCGACTCGGACCCCTAGGAGCCATGAGACCACCGTCAGACGACGCGGAAGCCTCCCAGCTACGATCAGAGAGCTTCAGATGCACGGGAGGTGCCCGGAGGAGCCCGAGCTACCCGATCGAAGCTCGCCGGGGGCGAGCTACTTCCCCGTTCTTCTAGATGCCTTCCGCATCGTTGGATCGAGAGGGGCGGCCCAGATTGAACGCCGACCGTTCGATGAAGACGTACGTCCACCGTCAGATCAGCCAGGAGGTTCTAATCCAGACCCTTCATCGCTGAACCGACACCCGCCGTCCGATGGCTGCCACGTGGATAAGTGGCGCCTCCAGCGCCGCAGGATGAAAGCTTTGTTTAGGGGTAAATTTCATACCAAGCCCCTCTACTTTTTGTATTTATTATTTAATGCCAAAAATAAAAGTCCCAGTTGTAAATAAAATGTATATTTTGCAGAACAACCCCCATTGTTTTAAGATTTGCTTTTTAGTCCTTCCGCGCCTCACGTGCAGCAACCATGTGAGGCGCGTGAAATTTTGCATCTACCCCGCCGGGTTTCTGTATTTATTAAATGGTCCTGAAAATAAAAGTTAAAGTGTATTTTTATTGTGATTTTTGCATGTATGCCCCTGTGAACTATTTTATTTGCAAAAAGACCCCTGCCAGGCCATTTAATTTTTGAATGCTTTGTCTATTTATTTTGTGCTCCATATTAAATCGAAAAATCTTGCAAAAATAGACTTAAGCTCCTGTTAGTGTACCCTTGCACGCTATATTTTTAGTTTTCCATATTGTTGCATTTTTGTATTTATTAAAAATCAAAAACATGTCTTTTATTCCCTGTCTAACTTATAAAACCCCCAAAAAATATGAAAATGCCTCTAAAAATTCCAAAAAAATTACCTATGGTGTATTTTGACCTATATTAGTGTCAGTCCAAAAATCCCTAAAAATCTCAAAAGGAAAACCTTAAAAATTCAAAATTACCCAAAAACTTCAAAAAAATATTAAAAACCAAAGAAAAATCAGAAAAATATAAACTCAGGCCCTATTTATGCTATATTTTACTACCTTTATTAGAAAAATAGTATGGACAATTTTGAGGCTGTTAGCTATTTTTAATATCTATTTTGGTGACGACCAGTACCTAGTCCACTGTTTGTTATTATTTAGCTAGTTAAAAATACTAAAAATATTTGCAAAAATACCCAAAAATCATAAAAACAGTAAAAAACCGTGAAAATTCCAAAAAGACCCTTTTCCTGACTTCTTGACTATTTTTGAGTATTTCTATAAATTTTATAATACCCCCTTTATGTATATATATCTATATATCAAAAAAAGGAAATATATATATATATTTATTTTATTACATTTATATATACCTTATATATTGTAAGTATTATAAGCTATATACTAACCCTCTATGGGTATACATGTATTTTTATTTATATTATATATATTACCTAATTACATTATTAAAAAAATAATTAATAATAATAATAATATAAAATCAAAAACCCACACAAGGATGACTGTGATTTACATGTAGGCTATGACAATTTGTATTGCTCTCTGTGGTTCGACCTCTACATACTTGTCACTGTACATTTTATGGTAGAGTAAATAAAGATTAATTCACATTTATTTTTGAGCTTGATTGTTGTATTCTTTGGATTGTGGGTTAATTGCTGATCAACACGGGTATTTTTGTGAGCGGTCGCCTCAGCGACACCTTTCATATTATTAATGGTGACCCTCGCATGATACTTCCGTGCTATCAGATGGCGTCGTTGCCGGGGAGCAATGAGCATAGCCTAATTATTTTGTCATTCTTGTCTAAAAAAATTCTTGATTCATCATGCATTTTTGTGAGCAGCTATTTCTATTGCTATTAATCACCATGCTTCATTTCTTCCTTTATTGTGATTATTTTCTCTGCTCTATTTAACTGATTGAGCTTTACTAATGCATTCTTTCCGTGACTTTGATGCGAGGGACCGCCACACGAGGATGGCTTCTTAGGAGGCCAATGCAGCCAAGCTTGGAGGAGGATGGTCTTATTCTAATGACCATCTGGAGAGTGCACCAAAGAAGCAAGGAGATGTGCATTAGTTAGAGCTAGATATTTAGGATTATTTATTTTGTAATTTATGGTAAGAGAGAGACTATTTTGGCATGTATATAAACAGGACTCTACTCTTCACAATGAGGTCCAGTGCCCGGGTGATTGTTCACCTGGGGGCCTCATCGCGGCTTTTCGAGTTTTCATCGCCTTCTTTTATTTTGTTTTCCGAAGTTTTGAGCTTTCCGCCTTTCTTTTACTTTGTTTTGTGTGCTTGGAGCCCCTAGAGATAGGTTGCTTGACTCGGTAGCTAGGTCCAAACATTAATAAGAATG
Organism: Ottelia alismoides; assembly: GCA_037367405.1. Classification (NCBI taxonomy): domain Eukaryota; kingdom Viridiplantae; phylum Streptophyta; class Magnoliopsida; order Alismatales; family Hydrocharitaceae; genus Ottelia; species Ottelia alismoides. The sequence goes on from JAZKJV010003132.1 coordinate 34,570, forward strand.
CATGTTCATATAGTTTACTTCGCTTGGATAGAGATGAATTAGCGGCTTATGGTTCTTCACGCTAATAGCAGCTTATGTTTAGGGCGATTTTGTGCCTTGCATATCGACATGTAGATAGGCTTAAAAATTCTATTTTGCATACCGCATGGAGAGAGCTGGGATGCACTGTAAGTCTTCTAACTCAGCATGCATCATTCGGTTCAATGGTGAGATTTCCATCATGGAACCACTTGCACGGCTTTTCCGCTATCTCTCTCTGATTTTGAGCACCTAGGACTTAAGTAAAAATATACAAAAACGTTAGGTGCTGGTATGAAACAGATCCAAAAAAGTGAAAACCCAAAAACTTAAAACAAGGGGACTGCTAAATAAACTTTGACCTTAATTAAAATTCGTAATGGACTATCATTGTATCGGGTTCATAAAGCCCTCATTGTTTTCAGGTACCTTGGAGGGGGACCAAAACCCTACTCCCTTGAGCGAGTGCGACCCCTAAGGATTAAAGCCCAAAACCCAGTCTGCAACTGCCTTGTGTATCGCCTGGATTTCTGAAGTAATGGCGCTTCTATCGTACGTAGGCGAGTAGGACTTGGTCACCAATGGTGACTCTCTGTTATGAGAGCATCGACCCTGTCCGAAGTATTAAGCATAGGCCACGCCTTCACGGGGGTGTCTGTCTCATTGTCCTGCGTCCGAGTAGGTTCTTGCACGCTCACGGGTGATTCCATTGCGAGCGAGAACCGAAGTATTGGTTTCGCCTATCGGCTTCCTCTCTCTTTTCTTTGGCTGAGTAGGGATCCAGGAAGGGTTACAAGGACTCCAAAAAGTACAGACTACAGGTTACACAGGAGGAGGACAAGTACGGGATACTCTTCCGGCAGTACTCTCTCTCCTATAGGGTAGCGTACTAAGGACTTGTTATAAGATATGCCTGAAAATCACAACTCTAAAAATGAAAAGATAATAAATAGCTGAACTTTCACGGCTTCACATGGCGTGAGTTGGTGAACCCGATTTTTGTATTGCGTTTGTATGAATCTAGATTAAGGTTCAAAGATCAAGTCCCGCGCATTTGCGCACATTTTGTTGTTTCTCCCTTTGACCACCCCGCTCAACCGAGCCTTTCTACTGTTTTACACTCCTTTTATTCCTCGTTGACCATCGTATCATTCTTCCAACAATCCGACATTCTCTTGCTTCGTGAAGTTGATCCATGGATGGTTTCGTCGAGACCATGCCGACACCTACATCGATTCCATAGACTCAACTCCGCCAATAATTTCGATGCGATTCCCGAGAAACCGATCCGGACTTTGTGGATCGATCTCCAGACTCCTCGTTTTCTACCTTTCTCTTGGCCACCCAATAAACTGGGATCACTTTTGTCCCGCTTCCGCCATTGTGAATGGGAGTCGATTACAGTCTACATCCCTTTCCTATTCACAACATGCTGGGGTTGACCTGAATTCCAGCTTAATCACGGCAGCTGAAAGTTAATTGCAAGTGATCTGATTCGGACTATCTCATTCTGCAGATAGAAGCCAGTGCGAGCCCTGGAGACTACTCCAGAGTTCATCTCGTCCGACTCAGACCCTGACATGGCTCCAGGAGGAAAGGGCAAGGGTCAGCAGCCACCCGTACCAGAGGGACAGGTGCCAGATCAAAATCAAGTTAATGCACAGTTGTTGGCATCTATCCAGGCCATACAACAACATCTGACCGAGCAGGCCCTCACACAAACCGCATTCCAGGATATGTTGAATGACATGATGAACCGTGACGATGGAGGAGGAGGCAGAGGCCAAGGAGGCCGGGGAGGAGGAGGTGGAGGTGGAGGAGGTGATGATCCTCCTGATGATGACTTTGAAATACCACCACCGAAGCCGACACTAAAAGAAACATACAATCCGGGAGACAGCCAGATGACCGAGTGGATTCTCATTCCACCGGTACACGCTCACTTTGAGCTGAAGCCCCAGTTCATATCCCTTCTCCCTGCCTTTCATGGAAACACGAACGAAGAGCCGTACATTCACCTGCAGCAATTCTCCCGCATTTGCCGTACCACACACTATCCCAATGTCCCTCTAGACATTGTAAAGATGACGGCTTTCCCCTCCAGTCTACAGGACAAGGCCCTCTATTGGGTCAATCATATGGGAAAGGTCGTGACGACCTGGGAGGAGTTGAAGTCTGCCTTCCTGCACAAATACTACCCTCTCGGTCGGCTCAACCAGATGCGAGCACGTATTAGTAATTTCTCCCAAGGAGCACATGAGTCAGTACACGAGGCTTGGGAAAGATTCACTGATCTGCAGGAGAAGTGTCCCCATCATGATATCCCGAAGACCAGCTTGGTCTAGCATTTCTTTGGGGGACTGAACATTGAAAGCCAAAGGCTCGTGGACGCAGCATGTGGGGGCTCCCATTTCAACAAGGATGAAGATGTTGTCTGGCAGATTTTTGAAGAAATGGCCGAAGGAGAGGCCGCCCTCTCTTCATCCAAGGCATACCAGAAGCAGCCCCAGATCCTCCAGAAACAAGTTCACATGGCTGCATCCAAGGAAGCAGAGAGAGATGAGAGCTCCAACCTCAGCATCATCGGGGGCCATCTCTCTAAGGTAGATATCATTGAGAAGCGATCACAGGACCTCGAGAAACTCGCTGTGATCGAGAAGAGGACCCAGAACCTGGATAAGCTAGATCAGATCAGCAAGAACCTCGAGTTGTTGGTCGGTACGATCAAATCTATCCAGTCGGCTACACCATCAGACGCTCCCACTGAGAAGAAGGACGAGCCGCAACCGCAGCATCAGCCTCAGCCGAGCCAGCAGCCACCGACAGTCCAGCACGTGTACTACGTGCAGGCACCCGACCAGGGCCCGCCGCAGCAGCAGATGGTCATCTACCAACCAGAGTTCCTTCCTGTCCCTGATCCAGTCTTTCCACCACCACCCCTAATTAAAGAAGTAAATGGGGTATGGACTCAGGATGCACAGCTGATGAATCCACGTTTCATCATCTTTATTCTATCATTTTGGCCTTAAAAACCCTAGTAAATGCGTGTAAATAGACTTAATATAGGCATTTTAGCATTCATGCATATGTGTATAAATATTGTATAAAATGCGGTTTTTAAAGCCAAAATAATAGAATAAAGGAAAGAAAAGAAAAAGAATAAAATATTGTAAATATTTTATGACCCGAAACCCCGAGACCTAGGCATCTTGATGAATAGGTCGACAAGGAATAAAGTAGGGGGAGATAAGGGCCAAAACACAGATAAAATACCTATACATTTTATTCATTCTTTATTCATTTTGGGACCTATTTTTGGTTCCACTTTTTACACTTCAAATAAAGAAACTTTGTACATGAAAGTTGTAGATAATATAATAAAGAAAAATACAAAATTGATTTCACAGAAAAATAATGTACAGATAAAAAGTTATGATCTGAATAAGAATCCAAAATCCCAACTTTCCAGACCCGTATCTCACAAACGACAACTCCAAATGTAGCAAACTCACCTTTAAGTGTATATAGAATAAAATAATCTATCCAACGGCGGTGGTTTCGCATTTGGCGGAGCTACGGTTTGAAAGTTGGCTTTTGGACCCACATTGTATACTTGTACATATTAAAATATTCAATTATTCTTTATTTATTATTTTTATAATTTTATATTTTTATAATGTTGTAAATATTACTTATAATAATTATGTGTATTTAAATCAGAAGAAAAACATAAATAAAATACAAATAAAAATATTTGTATATAGTCAACACATTGGTACATTACCTATATATATACCTATACAAAACATACTTGTATTTTATTAAATATACAAAACATATCAGAAAAAGAAAAATAAAAATATATTTGTGTACATAAAAGTATTTTATAATTTTATAAAATCATAAATAAAAATAATAAAAATAAAATACACAAAATAAAAATAAAATACTAAAATACATAGGTATTATACCTATATAGGGTTAAAAAGGTGACTTGTAAAAATGTAACTCCTAAAAATAATTAAAAATCAAAATAAAATACTACATAAAATTTTAAGCATTTTTTATTTTATAACTTTTAATTAATTCGGCCATTTATTATTTTTAATTTAATTAATAAAGTGTTTTTCCAGGGTTTTTCCTGGTTGGTCCACGTGGACCAACCAGGAGGCCAGGACTGTTGACCTAGGTCAACAGTCTGACCTACCCCCTGTAGCCCGTGTCAGGCTTGGTTTTTGAGCCATCTTGTTGGCTTTTTCCAGGCCAATTCTTTCATCTTTTCGTGTTGCATCCTTCTGCAACATTGCCCACCAACCATCTACCTAGCTCGCCCGAGCTTAATCTTGGTCGTCGGACCCAAGATTTGCAAGATATCCCTTGGTCTTTGGACCCCTGTCACCTCGGGTCAAACCACTTAAAACCAACTCCCCCTCTTCCATTTCGAATTGAACACCTTCGGTCCACCACCTCGCGCCTCTCCCGTGCTCCAGAGCCACCTGGAGGTGACAGCTCTGACGTGAGCTCTTCAGCCAAGGCCGTCGAGGTCGGAGGCGTCTCCACCACCTCCCGCGAAGTCGCCGGTCGAGGTACTCTTTTTCCTCTGGCTCCGGCCATCGAGGGCGCCACCCCGCTTATTTCTTTCGTGCATTTAGTTCCTGGTAGCTTAAGCTTCAAAAACCCCAAAAAAATTACAAGTTCCATCACGTATTTCGCCACTCCAAGCATCATCGCCGGAGCGCACCTCCGGCCACCGACGTCCACACACCCTCGCGCTTAGATTAGGTCCACCCAAGGTCCAGGCACTTTGCCCTGGACCTTCTCACCACTTTTTGCAGGTCAAAGATCCTTGAACGCACCTGGAGGGCCATTTTGTGTCCTCGCCGGAGATACCTGGAGCGTAAAGCTCCGCCGCCTTCGCGCCGGCACCTCGACGCCCCTCCGGCGAATCCGAGCCGTCCAGTCCATCGAGGGACCTCCCAGGAGTCTGCAGCTCCATTTTGGAGCCCATTCATCGCCGAAGAAGCGAGATCGGAGCCGGGGAAGTTCGCCTTCGCCGGCCTTCGTCCCTGTTCTTCCTCCTAGCTTCTCCACCGTCCGATCGAGCCGCAGCTCCAGTTCGCGTGACGACCGTCCGATCTTCCAAGCTCCTCCATCGTCGGATCTCTTTCTGAGATCTAATCTCAGACGTCGACGCCAACCGTCATCGGCCGCTCTCGTGCTGCCACGTGGATTAGTGGCTCGCTTCCAGCCGCTGGATCGCGCTTCGCCACCAGCCGTTGGATTCGAGCCACGTGTCGTCATCGGAGCGCCCGAGCGAGGGTATTTTGCATCCCAACCCTCGCACTTTTTGTATTTATTTATTAGTCTTTAAACTTTTGTCTGTAGTGTAAAAGTTTTGTAATATTTGCATAGAGACCCCCAGACTTTGTTTATTTGCACTTAGGTCCTTCGCCACGTCACCTCACGTGACTTGTACACGTGAGGGGGTGGGCATTTTGCAAGGATACCCTCGGCCTTTTGTGTATTTCGTTTTAGTCCTAAAACTATTGCAGCACGTGTAAACTTTTTGGTTATTTTGCAAGTAGGCCCCCAGGGTTTTGATATATTGCATTTTAGTCCTCGCCAGGCGCGTGCAAGTCACGCGCCCTGGTGGGAAAATTTCTAAGAGGCCCAGGCGGCTTTTGTAATTGCTTTTTGGTATTAAAAATTGAATATTCAGTGTAAAGTTTTGTGGAAAATTGCATGTATGCCCCTGGATGTTTTAGATATTGCAAATATACCCCTGCCAGGACTGTTTAATGTTTGGATGCTTGTTGTATTTATTTGAATGATCATTTTAAGCCCAAAAATTCCACAAAAATAGGGTTAAGCTTCTGGACACGTGTACTTTGACGCCATCTATTTAGTTTTTGATTTTACTTTATTTTCATATTTATTAAAAATCAAAAACTTGCTTTTTGTGCACTGTCTAGCTTAGAAAATACTAAAAAAATATTAAAATACCTCCAAAAATTCCAAAAATATTACCTAGTGTCTATTTTATTGTCTTTTAGTGTCAGTCCAAAAATCATTAAAAATTTCAAAAGAAAAACACTAAAAATTCAAAAACACTCAAAACTTCAAAAAAAATATATAAAATAGTAGAAAACTCCAAAAATCAAAATCTCAATTCCTATTTGTCACTTATTTTGTTCTTTTTATTAGAAAAATAGTGTGAAAATTTTGAGTTACTGGTTGCTATTTTTAATTTGCATTTTATTCACAGCCAGCCTTATTTCCACTGTTTTGTCTTATTTCAGTATTTAAAAAATATCAAAAATACCTTGAAAAAGTCCCAAAAATCACAAAAACAGTAGAAAATTATAAAAATACCAAAAACATTTTATTTCTGAATTTTTGAGTATTTTTGTGCATTTTTATAAATATTTTAGCTTGCCTTTTATTATATTGCCTCTACTTTCCAATATTGAAAAAAAAAGAATATAAAATATAAAATATAAAAATCAGAAAATTAAAAATCAAATACAAAAAAAAAAAATTAAAAACTAAAAACCCACAAAAATTTCCTTTCTTTGCTTGCTTAGTGTAGACACTCACACATCACACACACACTTTAGCACTTGCTTGAACTACCCTGCTTGTTCCCTGTGTTTGAACTCTCTACATACTTGCACCTATACATCTTTTATGTAGAGTTAAAAATAAATTTGACTCCACACTTATTTTTCATTGATTGATATTTGATTGTGGGTTCATAGTTGATTAATCGCATTTTATTGTGGGTCGCCACAGCGACGTATTTAGACCCTCGATAATTTGCGTTTATCAACAGCCGACCCGTCCTCAGGGACAACCCCAGGGTCAGCAATTTGCCAACCGGCAGTACCACCAACCTCAGGGTGGTCGTTTTGGTCAATCCTCCCAGCAGCACCAGCAGTACCAGCAGCCTCCCTAGTTTGCACAACAATGGAGGTAGAACTTTCCGTATCAACAGCAGCCGCAGTACCACCACTCGCAGCCGTATCACCAGTACGCGGCTGCCCCCTCTCCGCAATATCAGCAGTATCCTCCTCCGTCATATCAACAGCTTCAACTTCCTGCACCACCACACCACCAACAATAGCCTCACCACCCATCTACCCAACATCAGCGTGGTCTGCACGCTGAGTCTTCTGATATGTCCTCTGCTAGTCCCACCATGGAGTGTCTATCCCAGCTTGTTAAAGGGCTGGCGGAGATGACAAAACGGCTTGACGACCTGACCGCCACCCGAACCACTATTCCGGCGCAGGTCGAAGCCAACCCCAACAACTTCAAGAAGAAAGAGCAGGTAGAATGTAATGTCCAGTCCGTGTCTGATAGCGATATTACTGTTTATTCTAATGTTGTTACTCTCAGGAGCGGTAGGGCATTGCCTCCGCCTGCTACTACTAGTGGGGGGAATAAAGAAACAGGTGGATCGTCATCTTCTGCATCAGCCGTGCCAGCTCCAGGGGCGGGTGAGGAGGAAGAGGAAGGAGAAGCCAGTCCAGCCGTCGTGCCTTTCCAACATCAACCTCAGCCAAAAATACAAAAAAATCAGCAAAAGCAAAAACACCAAAAAGAAGCTTGTAGCAGAAGCGAAGCCGCACCAGCCTTGGAGGAACCGCCAGCAGCAGCCGATCCCTCGCTAGCTGATGGAGCCGACGCTACCCTTTTTGATTGCCCCACAGCACCAGCATTTTCAGATCCAGCTTTTACTCCTTTTTGTAGTCCGGATGTACAACATTCTGTGGGCAATGATTTTGATGTAAATAAGAACTCTAATTTTCCTGCCAGTAATGTGCATATTCCTTTTCCGCATGCAATACAAAAATCCAAAAAATTGCAAAAAGAAAAAATGCATTGTCTGATCCAGGTGTTGTGGATATTTTGGATAAATTGACTGTTGAGATTTCCTTGTTGAAGGCCGTGGAATACATGCCAGCTGTAAAGAAGGGACTGAAAGAGGCATGTACTAACAGGCGTCGCCCAGCGCAAGACAACAGACGCCGAGAAGTAGAAAAGCACGTTCTCTCCATGGCCACAGTTGCAGCTATCAGCAACCTCCCCCAGAAAAAGCATGATACATGAGCATCTCTCATCAGTTGTGTGATTTTTGACCAGGTTTTCGAGCGTACTCTTCTTGACAGTGGTTCTTCCATCAACCTTCTGCCCTCGTCTATAATGCAAGAATTCGGGCTGGGACCGCTCATGCAGACACACATGATCCTTCAGTTCGCTGACCGATTCGTCAAGCAGCCCTGAGGTCTGTTGGAAGACGTGATAGTTACCGTGCAGGAGATGAAATTCCCAGCTGACTTTGTAGTCCTTGATATGGACTCACCTGCATCCCTGCTCCAGACCCCTATCATCCTTGGCAGACCATTCCTCCGTACTTCCGGTGCCGTGGTTGATTACGGGTCTGGGAAGATCACTTTCAGCTCGAACACCCAGCAAATCACGATAAACATGAACAAAGAGCAGAATGCCACGACTGATGAGAGCCAGGCAGCATCAGAAGCAGACTGTGATTTTATCGTAGAGATCAGAGATTCAGAGTTATCACTGGACGATCCATGGACCCGAGAAACCCTCACTCTTGAGGAGGACTTGGAAAGCGTAGTCAGCATATGCTCCGATGATTCTTGGGAGACAGATTCTCAGATGCAGGCGCATCTTCTTGAGCATTCACTCCAGACCGAACATGATCAGCTTAGTGCAGAACCGTTCGGTGCATTTTCGGGATCTCAACAGAATGATGAGGATGGTAGCAGCCTCAAAGTGCATTCCACCACCAGCATGGTATCTGAAGTGACAGATAAAGTGGACAGATCAAAACCAGAACTCAAGCCACTTCCTGCAGGCTAGAAGTATGCTTTCCTTGCGGGTGAAGAACACATGTATCCGGTCATCATCAGCAGCAGGCTGAATCCGGATCAAGAATCTCGAATTCTCGAGGTTCTAGAAAAGAACCGCAAGGCACTTGGTTGGAGCGTATCAGACATCCGAGGGATAAATCCAGCTCTGTGTTCACACCATATCTACCTAGAAGAAGATGCCAAGCCGTCCCACGAATTTCAGAGAAGGCTGAACCCTAATCTTCGGGACGTCGTCATGAAGGAGATCACTAAATGGTGTGACGCAGGCTTCATCTATCCCATCTCCGATTCAAAATGGGTAAGCCCACTGCATGTAGTTCCTAAGAAATCAGGGCTTACCGTGGTCACAAATGACAAAGGAGAGGAAATTTCTACTCGGGTGCCAACCTCCTGGCGGGTGTGTGTTGACTACCGCCGACTCAATGCAGCAACCAAGAAGGACCACTTACCCTTGCCATTCATCGATCAAGTTCTAGAGAGATTAGCAGGCAAGGAGTTCTTCTGCTTCCTGGATGGGTACTCCGGGTACAATCAAGTGGCGATCGCTCCTGAGGATCAAGAGAAGACTACCTTCACTTGCCCGTTTGGCACCTACGCCTTCAAGAGGATGCCCTTTGGATTATGCAATGCACCTGCAACCTTCCAAAGATGCATGCTAGCAGTCTTCGCCGAGATGGTAGGCAGTTTTCTTGAGGTGTTCATGGACGATTTCTCTGTCTACGGTGATAGTTTCGATGCTTGTCTTGAGCACCTAGACAGAGTGCTTCAGAAATGCCGTGAAGTCAATCTAGTGCTCTCATGGGAAAAGAGCCACTTTATAGTCACAGAAGGTATTGTGCTGGGCCATGTCGTTTCCAAACGTGGCATGGAAGTCGACCCAGCCAAGGTGGATGTCATTTCAAACCTTCAGCCACCTCAGTCAGTAAAGAATGTGAGGTCATTCCTGGGGCATGTGGGATTTTACAGACGATTTATCAAGGACTTCATCCGCATTGCCCGACCTCTGACAGAACTCTTGTGCAAGGAGACTGAGTTCATTGTTGATCAGCCGGTTCTCCTTGCTTTCAATCAATTGAAGGAGCTTATCACTCAGGCTCCAATCTTACAGCCTCCCGACTGGACTCTTCCATTTGAGATAATGACCGATGCGTCAGATTTTGCAGTCGGAGCTGTTCTTGGACAGAGGAAAGACAAGGCGCCCTATGCCATTCACTATGCCAGCAGAACATTAGATGAAGCTCAAAGAAATTATACAGTGACAGAGAAAGAATTGCTGGCTGTGGTTTTCGCCTTAGAGAAGTTCAGATCCTATTTGTTGGGATCGAAGGTCACAATTTTCACGGACCACTCTGCTATCTGGTACCTACAGCAGAAGAAGGATGCCAAGCCAAGACTAATTCGTTGGATCCTTCTCCTCCAGGAATTCGATCTGGAAATCAAAGACAAACTTGGAGTTCAGAATGTGGTAGCAGATCATCTATCCAGAATAGAGCAGCATGAGCCTCCTCTGAGCGATGCACCTATCACAGAAACCTTCCCTGACGAAGCTATCTTAGCATTGGATTCTCTCCCTTGGTATGCTGACATTTTCAATTACCTCGCCTCTAGGGTAATACCTTCGGAGTGGATGAAGAATCAGAAGAACAAATTCATGTCGACCATCCGCTTCTACCAGTGGGAAGATCCTCTTTTATTCAGAGAAGTAGCAGATTGTATTTGGCGCCGGTGCATCCCTCAGACGGAACAATCAAGTGTCCTCGAGCATTGTCATTCGCTCGAATCTGGTGGGCACCATTCTGAAGATCGTACGACAACTAAAGTATTACAGTGTGGCTTCTGGTGGCCCACATTATTCAAGGATGCAGCAGAGTTTGTTAAAAGATGTATTGACTGTCAGCGATTGAAAGGTACACTCACTGCCAAAGATTCAATGCCTCTAAAAATCATTCAGATAGCTGACGTTTTCGATGCATGGGGCATTGACTTCATGGGACCTTTCCCTAACAGTCAAGGTTTTGAGCACATCCTTCTTGCCGTCGATTACGTGAGTCGTTGGGTTGAATCTATTCCCGCCCGAGCCGCCGACAGCAAAACAGTTTGCCAGTTTCTGAAGAAGAACATCATTTCGCGGTTTGGGATACCAAAGATTCTCATCTCAGACGGGGGTAGCCATTTCATCAACAAAGAGGTCAAGAAATTAACGAAGGAATACGGCATCGATCACCGTGTCGCATCTCCTTATCATCCGCAGACCAATGGCATGGCAGAGTTATCAAACAGAGAAATCAAGACCATATTGCAGAAACTTGTTAGGCCGAACAGAAAAGACTGGTCTCAACTCTTGGACTCAGCTCTATGGGCGTACCGAACGGCCTACAAGTCTCCCTTGGGCATGTCGCCCTACCGTCTTGTATATGGGAAACCATGCCATCTGCCCGTGGAATTAATTCATAAATCTCTTTGGGCAATCAGCAATTGTAACTTGGACTCACGAAGAAGTGGTCAGAAGAGAAAAGACGATCTGAACAGGCTCTTGGAATCCGAGACTGCGCATACGATAACACCTTGATGTACAAGGAGAAGGTGAAACGCTGGCATGACCGGCACATCAGACGAAAGACCTTCGACGTTGGACAGAAAGTGTGGCTGTTTGATGCAAAGTTACGGATATTTCCCGGCAAATTAAAGAGTAAGTGGACAGGGCCATTCCGAGTTTGTGAGGTGCGTGACAATGGCAGCATCGCGATATCAGATTTGTCTCCTGACGCACAGCCCTTCGTCGTCAACGGCCAACTACTGAAGCCTTATCTCGAACCAGATGCATTCTTGGCCGTTGACAACTCTATTCAGCTAATGCACCATGATGGCTCCTTCACAGCACCTGCGGCATCGAAAGATTCAGACTATGCCATCCAACCACTGTTTATCTGATTTTCTTCTTTTCTTCTTTTCTTCTTTTCATTTTCTATTTTTCGTATCAAAAGGTGCCACCGTTGTAGACAGTTTTCTCTACTTAGGACGTACTTGGTCCAAAGTATAAGGGGGATGTGCACCCCGAGTTTTTCATTTCATTCCGATCCTCTCCATTGTCTCCTCTTCTTGTCTATACTTAGGAGTATCTTACCCTAAGTATAGGGGGAGACAATCTGAGTACGATCTGTGTATCCCCACCCTTGACCCTCCCTGCTTTTTGTATAGTCTGCTATATTCAGGATTATTTGATCCTAAGTATAGGGGGGACGGTCAACTTCTCATTCATTGATTTCTTTCATCCTTATTCTTTAGATCTGTCTATACTCAGTACGAGTTATGTCTTTGCTTTTCCTTTCGATCTATGAGGACATAGCTCAAGCTAAGTATAGGGGGGTCGTATATACCCTGTATATACTAAAAGCCATAACTCATACTGAAAAATAAAAGACCACCTCATCATAAAATAAAATGTAAAAAGTAGCTCTATAATAATGAAAGATGATTGTGAGTTCCTCAGACTCTTTGTAATTTTACTGATTATTGAGTCAGAAAAATATTTTGTACAAAACATTCTCTTTTGAAAAATCTTGTGAAATTTGTTTGAAAATAGTGTGTACAAGTATTCAACGTTTGAAAAATTAGTCTTGTGTGTAAAATCTATTTTCTTTGAGTGAAAGCAAAATGTGTGAAAACTAGTGTGCAAATGATGGTGAAAAAATTGTTTGACAAAATTGTTTTGAAAAATCTATCTATGCGGTGTAAACCTTTGTAAAAGGATTTTCAAATGCGTGAACATGTTTGCAAAATTATTTTGGACTATAGTTTTCAAAATCCTTGTGAAAATGATTCTCAAGTAAGTCTGAGGAGTCCGCACAAAAATCTCTCATTTGTAAATAATGAATAAGCCCAAATAAGCCTAAAAGAACCAAACCATATTATACATCAAATACTATTTTTCTTCTTTTGTACATACTGATTAATAAATCAGATACCTATACAGTATGCTTTGAAAAATAGTGTGACCAGTTTTGAAAAAATTGATGTGAAATGATTTCAAATGTGTGAAAATATTTTGATTGCAAAATTTTTCTTTATGTGAAAGAAAGGATTTGAAAAACCTATGTGCAAATATTTTGAAAAATGCTTGTCAAAACTATTGTGAAAATTATACATATATAGTGTGACAAATCTTTGCAAAAATAGATTTCAAATGTGTGTAAATGATTGCGAAAATTATTGTGTACTATAGTTTGCAAAAGTATTTTCAAAACCTAATAAGAACACTCTTACAAACTCTTGTAAATCATAAATAAGACACATACAATTCTTTCTGTACAGTTCTAAATAAACTACTCCATTCAAACATGTAAAATTTTTAGAAACTCATACATTTTGTGAATAAAGCAGCACACCCGTGTAAATAATTGTATATACTTTTTGTGTATGTCCAGTTCTTAGTTTATTTGCAAAAATTCTTTGTGTAAAAACATTCTTTGATTCTTTCCAAACTTTTTGTGAAAAATTTGCATCATTCATTGTGCATAGCATAAGCATACCATTCGTATTCTTTTTGAGTGAGCTTGATGATTGAATCAGTCTAGTAAAGTCTCAAATTGGAGCTTGGTTGGACCTTACCGCACCTAACTGCACTGGAACCTTATGGGAACTAGGTTTAAGGTACTTCAGGTCTATACAGACTTAATTCTTTGAGAAATCAGGGCTGGGTTCAAGTCACCTCAGTGGACTAACTAGAACTTTTCGAGACACACGTACGACTCTTGCCGACCGTGACCTAACTTGGACACTTGCACTTTTCACTTGGCTCAACTCAGTTGGAGTGGTGAGGGGGTTGGATTTGCCAGTCTGAGACGCACACGGGTGGAAACATTCGTCCTCGTCTAGGGAGGGAAGTGCACCCCAACCTGGTCCAATAGCCATGAGGTCTAAAGACAACAGATTGTGGGTTGCGATAAAGCTTCAAAAGAGGGATAGTCTACTGGCTCAAGAGGAAAAACTCCTTATGTAAATGCTGCTGTGAATAGTATGTTGAAAAAAAAATGGTCAGGCCTGTACAAAAATAAAATGCCTGCAAAGTATGTACAAAGTCAATAAGCAAGCTTGAGTTCCAAAGACAAATATGTGAGCCTGCAGCTGGATGACTTGACTACACTGGTCTGGCATCCCGGGATAGGTAGCTACACTGGCTACCGTCCATTCTTCTCTTCACCCCCTCCTCTTGAGCTGGTTGCCACTTGAACTTAGAAGGGAATACCCTGCTCCTCGAGGAAAGAGCTGTTGGACTGGGGAATCATTGGGTTGTCATTCTGGAGAAGTCAGCTCCTTTATCATTTCAGTTGGGGAGAGCCACTATCACTTACACCGTACAAGTCAGCTTCATAGTTATAAGGGTTTGCGTATGATGTAGACTAGTTCTGACCTGACTATTGAGGTGGGTTGAACCGAGTTCTGTGACTATCGAAGGCTGTTGTATTTTAGAGCTGGTTCCCGACTAGGTTCCACACACATTCACACCCAAGGTCTGACAGGAGCTCCAAATTCAGATTTTGTAAGGATATGCATTGCACTGAAAGCACCCTTATTCACTTTATCTTTCTTTTATTCTCCTTTTTCTTTTCTTTATTCTTTTTGTACTTATTGCATAAGTGTTTGCTAGGGACTAGCAAAGGCAAGTATATGGGGGTGATGAATCTCCATTTCATCACCTTTATTCTATCATTTTGGCCTCAAAAACCCCAGCAAATGCATGTAAATAGCATCAAATTGCACATAATAGCATTCATTGTTCATTGTATTTATTTTACATTAAATAAGGTTTTATTGCCAAAATTATAGAATAAAAGTGAAGAAAAGAAAAAGGAATAAAATATCGTAAATATTTTATGACCCAAACCTCGAGACCAAGGCCAGCATGGTATTAGTCGACAAGGAATAAAGTAGGGGGAGATAAGGGCCAGAGGACAATAAATACCTCATCCATGTATGCATTTTTGGCACATATTTTGTACATAATTATTTATTCATTAAATAAAGAAACTTTGTACATGAAAGTTGTAGATAATAATATGAATAAAAATGCAAAATTGAGTTTGTACAAAAATAATCCCCAGTGTACATTTTATACATAGAATAAAAAGCCAAAATCTCAACTTCACAAACCCATATCTTGCAAATAAAAACTCCAAAGCACCCAAACTCACCTTTAATTGTATATAGCATTCCATAAACTATTTTATAAAATTAGTTTCATAATTTTTGGAGCCCATATGCAGAAGTTAGGTTTTTGGCCCTCCTAGTATATAGGACTGATTAAAATATTCATTTTATTCAATATTCATTACTTGTATAAATTCATATTTTTAGACTTTTGTAAATAATATACATAATGCATACACATGAGAGAAGTTAAAGAAAACTAAAATTAATTTGTAAAATAAAATAAGTCTACAAATTCATAGACAAAATACCTATGCTATGTACCTATCTATAAATAAAAAGGGTTTTAATCCTTAATTCTTTTGCTCTTTTATATTTTTATAATAATGTATACATTATACATAACTCATTAAAAATACAAAACCAAAATAAAAATCAAGAAAATATATTAAATAAATTAAGTGTATAAAATACATAGATAAAACACCTATAAGTATACCTACATACATTTATACCTATTTATTTAAAAATATACATAAACTCATAAAAATCAAACAAAATAATCTTTATACTCACAAAAATAAATTATAAATTTATAAAATAAGCCAATAAAATAATAAAAGAAAATAAACAAATTAAAAATAAAATACATGAAAATACATGTAAATACATACATATACATATTATTCAAATAAAAACTATAATAAAACACCTCGAAAAATTCAATAAAAATCATAAATAAATACTAGATGAAATAATGCACATTTTTTATTTTATAAGAACAAATTAATAAAATCATTTAGGGTGTCAAATAAATCAATCTTCTTTCAGATTTTCTATTTTGTCTCGTAGCGGCTGACGTGGCCCAATGAGGTGCCGGCCTTCGTTGACTCCCAGGTCAACTGTCCCATCCCTCGCCTGGCGTCTCTGAACTGCCTATTCCCCCGATTTCATGCCTTTTTCCCGGGCACACCATCCATCAATCGACAACGCTTCCTTCACAAGAATTGTTCCCTAATCTTCCATGATGCCCGCCAAAATCATAGATCAACGAGATGTTCATTGGATCAGTTAATAATCGCCGGGTAATAAGGCCCCTTGCCAATGTTTATAAATAACAAGCTCCGCTTCCTTCCTCGAATTTGGCCACTTTTATTCCAACCTAAAGCCTAGTTCTTGCTCCTGGATTGTTCCTCGTGACAGGGGGAGTAGCCCAGCATCTTGACTCGGCCGGAGGAAGGAGATTTTGACGCGACGGAGCTCCGGCGTCCGCCCTGCTCCCTGGAGGCCCCCAGGTATAAGAGCCGATCTTTTATGCATTTCTAGTTAGTCTTAGATGTTAGCTTTTCATTCCAGTCATTAGATTAGTTGTTAGTTAATCACCGTAGCTTTAAAATCGAAATTCGAAGCTCGCCGGAGCTTGGCTCCGGCGACTTCCTCACCGTGAATCTCACTGTCTCCGACCGCCTCGTTCACCCCATCTCGTTCCTCGACGCCTTCTCCATCTATTGCGTACATTTGTCCAACCCAGGACTCTAGGTCCTCGCGAATCGGGGCTCCCCCTCCGCCGTTCGCCGGAGCCCCTCCGTCCACCTCATTTTTGCGTTGCAGCTTCCAAACCCTGGGTCGAGGAGAAAGCTCTCTCGCCCGCGGTTCTTCCTGTGCAGGGATATCGAAGAATCGAGCCCAAATGGGCTCGCATTGAACCAGGAAGAGGTTCCTGGGGGTCCTCTTCTTCTCCGACCTCGCTCCATCGACTCGGACCCCCAGGAGCCATGAGACCACCGTCAGACGACGCGGAAGCCTCCCAGCTACGATCAGAGAGCTTCAGATGCGCGGGAGGTGCCCGGAGGAGCCCGAGCTACCCGATCGAAGCTCACCGGGGGCGAGCTTCTTCCCCGTTCTTCCAGATGCCTTCCGCACCGTTGGATCGAGAGGAGCGACCCAGATTGAACGCCGACCATTCGATGAAGACGTACGTCCACCGTCAGATCAGCCAGGAGGTTCTAATCCAGACCCTTCATCGCCGAACCGACACCCGCCGTCCAATGGCTGCCACGTGGATAAGTGGCGCCTCCAGCGCTGCAGGATGAAAGCTTTGTTTAGGGGTAAATTTCATACCAAGCTCCTCTACTTTTTGTATTTATTATTTAATGCCAAAAATAAAAGTCCCAGTTGTAAATAAAATGTATATTTTGCATAACAACCCCCGATGTTTTAAGATTTGCTTTTTAGTCCTTCCGCGCCTCACGTGCAGCAACCATGTGAGGCGCGTGAAATTTTGCATCTAACCCCGTCGGGTTTCTGTATTTATTAAATGGTCCTGAAAATAAAAGTTAGTGTATTTTTATTGTGATTTTTGCATGTATGCCCCTGTGAACTATTTTATTTGCAAAAAGACCCCTGCCAGGCTATTTAATTTTTGAATGCTTTGTCTATTTATTTTGTGCTCCATATTAAATCGAAAAATCTTGCAAAAATAGACTTAAGCTCCTGTTAGTGTACCCTTGCACGCTATATTTTTAGTTTTCCATATTGTTGCATTTTTGCATTTACTAAAAATCAAAAACATGTCTTTTATTCCCTGTCTAACTTATAAAACCACCCAAAAAATATGAAAATGCCTCTAAAAATTCCAAAAAAATTACCTATGGTGTATTTTGACCTATATTAGTGTCAGTTTAAAAATCCCTAAAAATCTCAAAAGGAAAACCTTAAAAATTCAAAAATACCCAAAAACTTCAAAAAAATATTAAAAACCAAAGAAAAATCAGAAAAATATAAACTCAGGCCCTATTTATGCTATATTTTATTACCTTTATTAGAAAAATAGTATGGATAATTTTGAGGCTGTTAGCTATTTTTAATATCTATTTTGATGACGGCCAGTACCTAGTCCACTGTTTGCTATTATTTAGCTAGTTAAAAATACTAAAAATATTTGCAAAAATACCCAAAAATCATAAAAATAGTAAAAAAACCGTGAAAATTCCAAAAAGACCCTTTTCCTGACTTTTTGACTATTTTTGAGTATTTCTATAAATATTATAATACCCCCTTTATGTATATATATCTATATATCAAAAAAAAAGGAAATATATATATATATTTATTTTATTACATTTATATATACCTATATATATATATTGTAAGTATTATAAGCTATATACTAACCCTCTATGAGTATACATGTATTTTTATTTATATTATATATATATTACCTAATTACATTATTAAAAAAAATAATTAATAGTAATAATAATAATAATAATATAAAATCAAAAACCCACACAAGGATGACTGTGATTTACATGTAGGCTATGACATTTTGTATTGCTCTTTGTGGTTCGACCTCTACATACTTGTCACTGTACATTTTAAGGTAGAGTAAATAAAGATTAATTCACATTTATTTTTGAGCTTGATTGTTGTATTCTTTGGATTATGGGTTAATTGCTGATCAACACGGGTATTTTTGTGAGCGGTCGCCTTAGCGACACCTTTCATATTATTAATGGTGACCCTTGCATGATACTTCCGTGCTATCAGCTCCTGGAGTTGCCACGTGTTGCCCATCAATTCTCTTAACTCACCCTTAATTGTGGCCAGATGAAAGAACCCTTCATCCAACAAATACCTTTATTTTCTCGCTTTTATTATTTATTTATTTTAACTTTCTTTACTTTTTCCATTCTATCCGCATGTCCTCCTTGTGGTCGTTCGATCTCGACTAATAGAATGGCCACGATCATGTCGTTCTCCTCCCTGAAGCATGCGGTAATGACCCATCTCTTCTATCTTCACTGCTCTGCCAATCAACCCTCCTAGACAAAGCCTTCACATTCTTCTACATATGCCTTCTCCTCTTTCTCCACGACACCTCTCTCCTCCTCACTTGGCCTCCACGTCACCCCACCTCCTTGATCTTTCATCGAGCCCTAATGGCTCAGCAACAAACACCCATAGCCACCCCCTATCTCTACCATATGCTATTAGGAGAAAGCTCAGGATCTATCCTTAGTGATAGCAAGGTCTTCCTTCGAGTGACAACCTTTGCTGAGATCTGAAGGCAGTTGCCTTCATCGCATCTCCCTCGTGAACTGATCCAGCTTCTTTATTCTGCGTTCACCCGTAGCTGATTGAGGCGACGACAAGAGAAGATCTCCTCCGAGCTCTAACGAATATAGTGTGAACCCAATCCCAAGTAACGTTCCTATCTTCTTTCTCCTCCTTTTGTTAAATTTTAACTACAACCTGGACCACAACAAGAGACAACCTCTTACTATTTCGCTTGCATGACCAACCGTCCCATCTACGCATATGCGACTATCGTATGACCATCTTTTCTAGCCATGCCCCATATTTCTGGATGGGAATAAAGCCTGTCCCATCCTGAAGCTTGGATGGGACAGTCGTCACCATCTCATCTGGTGTCCCCCGAATGATGGAAGAAGATAGTATGCGATGGTCACTCCCATCCCATCTATGTTTATAAAGGTGAGACGGTCAGGACCGTCCCGTACAAGTGCTTAGATGGGACAGCCATGATCGTCCCATGTCTTCCTAGATGAGACTGTCGCAATTGTTTCACCTAAAATTTTGATCGAGACGGTGTTGGTCGTCCCATCTAGGAAGATATGAGACGGTCGTGACCATCCCATAAACTCCTCTGTGACCATTTCAAGTATACCATTGAACTGGGGTCATGGTATATGGGATGGCCACGACCGTCCCAATAGACCTATATAAATGATCCATTTAATCCCTCTTAACTAATGGGACGAGTCCAGAAGACTATATGTGACGGTCGCGTCATCCAATTTTAGTTACAACAAAAAAAACTACTTGTTGATGTTTGACTGCTGACCTCCTCCGCCCACACCCCATATTAAATCAAACAAGAAGACATACTAGTAAACTACTATCAACCATAAAGATCAAATAAGATCATACAAGGTCAAACAAGATTAAAAAGATCAAACAAGTCAGACAATAAACAGAAATAATTTACATCATATATATATATGAAATGTTCTTACTTAGATATTAACTAGCCATCTAACTAATATTAAACTAGAAATATTTTTAACATAGATAAAAGTTTTTCATTCAATAGACATCTACTTCTCATCGCCATCTTTGCCGTCATCATCGTTGTCATCATATTCCCCATCACAAGGCTCTTCATCCTCCTCATTCGATTAGGCGATGGACCTTTGTGGTGTAAGGTTTCCTCCTCCATGAAGTTGCATGGACACATGAAATTGTGCCATTTCACCCCTTAATAGCACTATCTCATCTTAGTATTGATGCATCGTGTCATCCTGGCTCAAAACCCGCTCATTCAACCGCATCAAGTTATTCTCTAACTCCTCCCTTGCTGACTTTTGAGAGGATGAATTGCTACCACCGTGATACTATGATTGAATGGTAGCTCCATATCAACCGCATCGCATATTTCCAGAATGCTCCAGACCCATTGCTTGGATGAATGTTTCATCCGGAGTGACAGATTCCTGAGTGGCATCGGTGCTATCCAATGAGGGAGTGGTTGTGAATCTCATAATCTCTTCCTAAAAGGCATGCAGTATAAATTATTTATCTTATACTATAAATACTCTAGAAAGTCGAAATAAGAAATATAAGTTTATCTTACATGAAGGGATTCATATGATGGGTCCACCCATTTAATAATCTCATCGATGTCATGACTCTTGGAGTTCTCAAAAACCTCCATCCTATTTGGCACCCACTCATGCTCTTTAAACTAAATAAAAGTGCAAGATTAAGAATAACTATCTACATAATAAAAATAATTATAAATCTCTTAAATAAGCAAGTACTTATGATGAATACCCATTTATTCACCATTATTCCTTTATCTTGTCCTTAAATCCCTAGATATATACGTGTAAATATATCTAACTTGTATAAATTAGCATACTGACTGTTGTCTGTATATAGTGCATAAATACTGGTATTTAAGCATAAAATAAATGAATAAAGAAAAGAAAAACAAAATAAGTACTGCAAATACTGTCCGATCCTAAACCTTGAGACTAAGTCAATATTGATTTGGGCAGCAATGAATAAAGTAGGAGGAGATAAGGGCAAAGAAATACATACAAAGTAACACATACACCTAGAAATCCTATGTGCTCAACATACTGCATATAGCCCAAATTAAAGTGTCCATGGGTTCAAAAAAACCCTGGCTGGCTAAGAAATCCTTGACCAAATTAAAACCGATTAATCAAACTTCATTGTATTGGGTTCACAACACCATCATTGTATAGTGAGGCATGATTCTTAAGGAACAAAACTGAAATCACAACCTGAATATTGCCTTGTGTATGGCCTGGATTCACGAAGTATTGGTGCTTATATATTATGTGGGTGCAGGAAGCTTTGTATGCTTGCAGCCTTGTCTGAAGTATTGAACATAGGCCATCTCCTCATAGGGGTTTCTGTCTTATCATTCCACATCTGAGTAGGGCCTTGTCTGCTTGCAGATTTGATTCTGAAGTATTGGTTTCGCCTATCACCTTCCTCCTCTACTTCTTTTAGCTGAGTAGTGGTCCATATCTGATAATAAGGACCTCTAAAAGGTGTATGCTACTGGTTGTAAAGGAAGTAGAAAGTACACAATGATTATAAAGTCAATACTCACTTTCCTACAGGATTAGCCTCTAAGTACTAAATTTGATAATATTGCATGATACATACAGATAAATTGACAAAATAATTGTCGAACTCTTATAGTTCATTGTATTGAGTTGGTGAATCTACCCTTGTTTTGAGGTTTGATTGAGTAGTTTAAAGCAGGTCAAGATCAAACATGCTGCACCTTTGCATTATTTTATCTCACAACACTTTTCTCATTTCTTTTCTTTCATTGATTACTTTCAAGCCTTCTCTCCTCATTCCCTCTTGAATTCTTCATAACCTTCATCTACTCCTTCATCATAACTTCTTTTGTCTCTCAAGATGTCACATCTAGGATGGCTTTGTTTGGATATTGCGAACACCAACATTAATTCTCGGATGCTGACATCTTCAATGATATGGGATGATTTTCGAGAACCTAGTTCGAACTTTGTGAACGTCTCTCAGGACTCCCAGGTCTTCATTCGATTCGAAGATTGATACAACTCTTATCCCGATTTTCCCTCTTTCACCACTTTCCTTTCTCTAATTAATCCTTTGTTTAAGATTGGCTCTTATATTAACTTGATCCTTTTTTGAGGATTGAACAGGTTTCATTTCCCAATGCAGATTCAACACCCGATCAGGAGCCCGAATTACAATCGGATCTTGAGATGGCTCCAAGAGACGTGAAAAGGGCCAACTTTGGATGAAACAATGGATCAAAATGAAGTAAACACACAGTTGCTAGCCTAAATTGAAGCCATACAACAACAGTTTACAGATCAAGCTCTCATCCGAGTAACTTTTAGAGAAATGCTCAATGAGCTGAGGAGGGACAGAGAAAGCCGAGGAGGAGGAGATGAAGAACACCATGTTGGGAATGAAGATGAATAGCCTACAGGAAACAATGGAGGAGGAGATGAGAGAGGACAATCACCCAAGCCAACTCTGAAAGAAACTTATGACCATGGTGCTGGCCAGGTTACTGAGTGGATCAAACTACCTACGATCCATGGACACTTTCAGTTGAAACTATCATTGATCCCTCTCTTGACGATCATCCATGGCAATATCAATAAGGAGTCCTACATAAACCTACAACAATTTAATAGGATCTGTAGCACCATGCACTATCCCAACATCCCATTGGAAGTAGTGAAGATGATTGCCTTCCTTTTCAGATTTCAAGAAAAGGCACTGTACTAGATCAATCACTTGGGTAAGGTGGTGATGACTTGAGAGGAGCTCAAATCAACCTTCCTTCACAAGTACTATCCCCTAGGTCGTCTGAACTAGATACGAGCATTGATATCTAACTTCTCATGGATATCCCACGATCCGTTTCATGAGGTGTGGGAAAGATTCAAAGATCTCATAGAGAAGTACTTATGAATCTGCATTTCATCATCTTTATTCATTTATTTTACCTTAAAATTCCTTATAAAACACCTATATATATCAATAGATCTATCTTCTTACTAACCAACATTCTTATGTAAATATTGCATATTTATCACTATTTTAACCTAAAATAAATATATAAAGAAATAAAGGAAAAATAAAGAAAATACGAGACTGTATATATGTAATAGATACATGCTAAATCAAACCTTGAGATAAGGTCAAGACTTGACCTGATCGATAAGGAAGAAAGTAAGGGGATATAAGGCTCATACATACACTTGTCACCTGCACATATCTATCATTTGTATAATATTGTCTATATTACACCCTTATTGCTTATTCATTGCCAAATTCTTTTGTAATTAACAATTACCTATTCTTGAAATTTGTGAATAAAATTCTATTGTAAATAATAAAAATAATTTCAATAAAAACTTGTATATATTTATAAATAACATCACTATCAAAAAGCTACATAGCTCAACTTTCAATTTCAATATTTTTCCCCACCTGAACTTTAAATTCACCAAACTCATTTTCATTGTACTCCAAATTAAATTATCTTTAAAATGGAGGCGATTTCATAAAATTCAGAGTTAAGGTGTAAAATGTGACCAATTAGGGTATTATTGTATAATATACTTATATACTATGTATATTGATTAATTATTACTTGTGCATAATTGTAAATATTGTATTTTTAACTAATTGTAAATATTGTATTTAACTCATATAAAATACAAATAAAAATCACAAAATCCAAAAATTCAACAAAAATAAAATCATGTATATATTGTGTATGTACCACCTTGTATATACTGTACCTATACCTATTTAATTAACCTAATTAATTAATACCTAAAAATCAAATAAAAATATAATTAAAATCCTTGTAAAATATTGTAATAAATAAAATATTAAATTATGCACATATATACATATATATATATATAATTAATTAAAAATCAAGGTACTGTATATATTGGTATACATACTTGTAAATAACAACTTGTAATTATTTTAACCCTTGTAATTATATTATTTAATTAAATAAAAATCTCCAAAATTAAATTTAATTTATTATTAAGATTTTTATTTATATTTTGTAATTAAATAAATTTATTTTCGATTATGTAATTAAATAAATTCATTTTTTATTTTTATTGAATTATTTAACAATTTTGACATGTTTTGTCATTTTGCCTATTTTGGCGTTATCCTACGCACGTTTTGATAGGACGACCCGGGTTTGCTGACCCGGGTCAACTCTTCAGCCCACGCTTGATGCCGACTGATCTCACCTTTACTGTTTTTTCGTCCATTTTGCCACACGCCTCGATCATTAACTACATACGAGTCCTTCGCCAACATTCAAGATCATTACTCCTCTTCCATGCCTCCACCTCAGATGCATCGATAATGCCGCTAATCTCTCTCCTTTTGAATTTCAAAACCTTGCCTAAGCCATCCTATAAATAAAGCACCTCTACCTCCGACGAGCGTTTAATCCGATTTTGGATTAAAAATCACGCGCGATCGAGTGGCAGGGTGTAAGCTCTTGTGACAGAGGAGCAGGTCCCCGGTCTGGAGAGTGGATTTTGTGCCCTAGATCATGATTCAACTACGTCACCGACGATCCTCACCGCATGTCTCCACCTCTCTGCCATTAGCCGCAAATCGAGGCGTTGTCTATCTTTCTGCTAATCCGTAGGTAACATAGATAGATTTTCTTCAATTCAACACTTCATTTTTGCTTTGATTTCATTTCAATCCAATAAATCATCTAATAATATTCAACCTATGATCTGCACGATCGGAGGTACTCCGATCAATGGTAAACCTCTCAGACCATGCCAACACTTTCATCCGACCTTTCTTTAGCTCTCACACCCTCTGCCCATCTCCAGATTGCTCTAGATCAGGAGCTCGGTCTCCATTCTGACCACCTTCATTGGAGACCCTCATTCACCCATTATTTTATATGCCTTTGACCTAATTTGTTGCTTGGAAGCTTCTTTCGAGCATGAGCTATCATTCGCAGGCTGATGAATCTCGTATTCATCATGCTAAAATCCACTAATTAAACACTTGGCTTAATTAATCTAATAAAATTCACTAGTAATTCATTCATTTTATCTTGTATTATATTGTTTATATTTAACCTGTAATTATTGTATTTAATTACCTTGTAATTATTTTATTATAAAAAACCCATAAAAATAGGTTGAATAATTGCCCATAATTTCCTAACCCTTAAAAGAACTAAAAAAATACAAAAACAATTCAAAACCCAAAAATCGGTGTTTTTAACCCCTTAAAAATACCGACCAAAAATACTTTTTGTACAACTGACCTTTTTTGGCTTTTTATCCAACATAAAACTTGTAGATATCATCGAGATCTACAACTCTCATGTTTTGACTTTTTCTTAATTGCACCTCTAACTAATTCTTTTCGAATTTTCTTTGATTTTTTTATTTGTTGATTTTTTTGGTGCGACCACGTGGCACTTTATGGAGCCGCCACATCTCCGCACCCTCTCCCGCCACCTGTCAGCCCTCCTAGCCACTTGATCTTCCGTAGATGCCTCCACCTCAGCCCTTCATTTCTGTCGCAACCACAATCGTTAGATCAATCTCCTTGATATCTGAACCGCCCCCTCGCGCCTCGCTCCCAGCCACTCGATCCTATCGCCATCCTATGCTTCTCCGCTCTCCACATCACCCCTTCTCACCAGGCCATTTGATCTCCCCCATCTCTCCATCGTAGCTGCTCGTTAACGCCTAGCCCTCAGCCGTTCGATCACATCCTCGGATCTGATCGTAGCCCTCCACCCTCACTCCCATCCCAGCCGTTGTATCGTGAGATCCAATGGCTCGATCATCTTCCCCTACCTCCCAACACCCCCCTTCCCAAGCGTTATAGCTGGTGAGCCCTTTGCCCCCTTTCAATTATGGCTGACACCTTCGGCCATCTTCCCGCTCCCTAATGCCCCTCTTGTTTAGCCATTACTGCCCGTATCCTCGCGCATCCTTCAATACACCTCATCATAGCTCCAACTTCCTCGGAGGGCCAGTGAGATATCGATCTGTAATGCCCAAACCTTCACCTATAAAACCTCCACTCCGCTGCCCGTCACCGACATCCACCAACTCTGAGGGCCTGGCACTGCTTCCTCCGCCCTTCGGTGATAGTGAAGGGCGGTGGCTCAAGGCGACGATTGCCAACCCCACCCCGGTGAGATCCATGGTTTTCTAGCCACGTCGCGGTGCCTCCAGGCCCACCGAGCACCGAAGCCTAGCTGTCTTCATCATGCGACGACCTGAGCGGCGATAGCCGCTCAGCCCAAGCCTACTCCTCCGCTCCTATTCCCAGGTATTAATTTCTCTCTCACACCTCGATTTTCTCTGAATCTATACGTTGCAATCCACATCTCTAACCTCCATCTGATCATCCGACATGATCCACCAATCACCCCTCATATACGCAGATGCCTCTGCTCGCCCTTCCTCTTTCTCCCCAACCTCCTCCGCTCCGACCCCCTACTTCTCCTGCTCCACCGGAGAAGATCACCCTGGCCACCGCCTCCCATCACCCTATGGCCATCACTCATCTCACTCACGCACACACGATCACACAATCACGCTTCGACTATTATTAATCCATGCAAGAGCATAATGAACGGAATTCTCATAAGCTTGCTGGTCTCCAGCCTCGTCTCCGGGAATCCTTCGTTGGCAACCTCCTACCGCTACACTGAAGCTTCTCCGACCTCAGCCCACTTTTGCTAGGTCTTCACCGAAGATCACGAACCTTCGATGGGCGTGGGGGAGCTCGGTGGAGCTCTGGCGAGCTTGTCGGAGTTCCAACGACACCGTCTCTCCGCCGACGGAGGAGAAGCACATGCGTCGTTGGATGGTGCCCCACGACGGCCATCCAACGACCTAAGAAGGGCCATGTCGCCAGCATCGTGCCTAGAGGTTCAGATCATCCGAGCCACCCCTCGAAGCTCCAGCCCTCGGCACGTCATCTGCCAAAGCTGCGCCACCTCCGAACCTAGCTCCTCGTGTGCCTTGCACGTGTTGAGTTGGGTTATTTGCAGAGAACTCCCCAAGTGTTCTAATAATTACACAGAGGTCCAGGCGCATGTGTCTCACATGCACGCCTGAACATTTTGCACAAAGGCTCGTGTAGAAAAGCATAAATACATAATGGTCCCCGCACTTCAGGAGAAATTACAATGGGACCTAGACGTTTTTTGTAAATTACAAATAGGCCCCCAGGGACCTATTTGTAATACTTTATCCTTTTATTTCCTGCATTTTATTTACATTTATGCTCTTGCACTTTTTTTATTAATAACTTGAGCATCGTAGGCCCAAATTGCATGATTTTAGTGTCTTTTTGTTCCTTGTTTCATCTCGACATCATGGCATGTTTAATTTTCTCATCTGATACCATTTTAAATAAAGTGAATTTTTAATGATAGATGATGTCTTGCTCTACATGTCCTTGCCCTGAATTGATGTTTGCTCATATTTTTATGCTCAATTCGACTATGATTTCGTACCCTAATTTGTTACTCAATTTAAGTAATATTTTTAGGGCATATTTGTAGTCCTTTATTCTGCATGCATTCAACTTTGCATTACTTTGATGCATCACTCAAAAATTGCATCTAAGAAACAACTAAAAATTACATGCATCCTTTTATGTGTCATCTATCATGTATCTGCATGAAGGCCTTAGAATTGAGAAATTATTCACACAAGCTCTTAGTTGACCAATATTTGATAGATAAAATAGTGTAGCTCATGTCCTTGTATTCGACATTGGTACACTTACCAAGTATAAATTTTCCACAACATTCAAAGTGTGTGTTTTTGTTGATGGAAATTTTTCTCCTATACCGTGACAATTCACGATTATTAAAGAGGCGATTTTCATGCTCATCAAATGGCGTCGTTGCCGGGGATGCGGCTCACCTTTATTTATTTAGTTTTGATTTATTTTTGGTGTTGAATATTTTCAAGATTCGCTGGTCTTCTTTTCATGCATTCTTTTTGCATCATTTCTGCTGATTAATTTCCTCTCTATTTTTCTAACATTTCTCTTTTGTGATAGAGCCCATAAAGATCAAGGATGCTTGATCTCCATGGAGGCACGGAGTTGGGAGCTCCCGCTGAAGAGGCCACAAAAGATTTGGTGGAGGAATTTTAGGATTGTTTATCAGTCTGCTTACATTTGCATATTGTATATATATATATATATATATTTGTTGCATGTGCATTTTTAACAATCCTCATTAGAGGGCTTGCATGTTGTAAAAAAAAGAAAAAAAAGGAAAAAATAGATCACTAGATGATCTACCCCCCACCCACACACATACATTTGCACATATCTGTCCTCTCTGTATATTTTACACAATAACTCTCTCTCTCCCCCCTCTCACACCTTAAACTGTACACATTGCATAACTCCCCCTCCTCTTTTCTTCCTCTGTAAAAACACACCCCTCCTCTCTCCTTGTATCTTACTGTATAGATACTCCTCCCTTACCCCCCAAATTCAGATCCTTTACTTAGGTTATTTTTAGCCTAAGTATAGGGGGACCCGACTCATCTACCCCTCCCTCTCTTGTCTTCTTGCACTCAGGTCAATTTTTGACCTAAGTATAGGGGGATCCTTCTCCTCAGTTCTGCTATATCACCCTATATTTAACCGAGCCATGGCTTCATATCACTTGTGCTATGGGGACATAGCAAAAGTTAAGTATAGGGGGTGTACATATATTACTGTATATTTACTTTAGCCATAGCTTGTACTTTTTGAAAATTCTTTTTCGGCTTGGTTTTAGTAGTCTTGTGAATTGAGTTTTGTAAAAATCCTGTAAAAATTATTTTTGTAAAAATTAAGGGATTAACTTGTTATAAATAACCCATTTTAAAATGAAAAAAACCTCCATGAAAATTTGAAAAATTAAAAACCTTTCTTTGAATTAGATTTTGACTACTAGGCTTAGTAGCTACTTTCAGTGAGGGAACTTCGATCTCCCTTAGCAGAGCAGGTGGTTTAGAGGACAATGTATATGGCTCCGTCCTTAAGGAACATGGGTCCATCTAATGGCCTGTACTTACACCCATACTGGTTGAGAGTAAATACTTCTAGTTGAGTCTGGGCCAGTCATTGTCTCTCTAAAGAATTAAAAAATGGAAAAAAAAATAAAAATCACACAAAAATATTCTCTAAAGAATTAAAATTTCATTAAAAATCTGCAAAAGCCAAAAATCACAAAAAATATTCACTAACTAAGGAGTTGGTGTATTCCTGACGCATTCACATTCACTTAAGACTTGAGGATTTTGAGGACACTGAATTTCTGTGACCTTGAGAGTCTGAGTTAACATGCCCTAGTCATTAGGATTTTTAAACTTAATTATCCACACTTCCCTAGTTTGAAAGATTTGAGCGCTATATTGTACTCTTCATCTCTACCTTCAAAATAATATGGTCATCATAATCACTTTCACAACTGCATGATTGATGAGATGAGTTGAGTTATCACTTGACCAACTAGGATTAGAGATTTGAGTTTAGACTGATCTAATGATATTCGAGGATGGGATAAAGTTAATGAAGGCTTCAGAAAACCTGAGTGTCAGCAAAACCCTAGCCAGTATGTGAACAAGTTCATATGCTATTCTTTGATATCTACCTATGTGCCAGGGTGTGATAAAACTTAAATTAAATGTTGATCAGTGTGTGCCAACTTTTGGTAAAAGCAGTGGAGCTAGACAACAAAAGAAAAGAAAGAGATGTTCAAAGAAAAACTCTACCCTCCAAAAGTCAAATTACAAATGAGATACCATTAATGGTGAGCACTCCCAAACATTTTCAAAGTGTCCACTTGGACCAAATGCTAATTAGGACCAAGGAGTTGGGCTGACACCATAAAAGAGCTCTGCATCGTAAGCTATACAAGTCTGGGTGTCGAAGGTATCTTAGATAATGAAAAGAGACACACCCCAGTGTACTCCTAGAAAAACAAGTGCATACGACTCTAAACTCTCTTGACGGACATATTGATCAACAAGATAAAAATCTACTTGTGTTGAGTAAAAAGGCACTCGAGAGGCATCTTGTTCCAATGTGAGTGAGAGAAAATTAGACACAATCCTATGCCCTCCATAATCTGACCGTCCATATACATTTCAAGTCTGACGAACTAATGAGGCGGTTGACTAAAGCAAGAATAGACTTATTCCCTAGTGTTGAGGATGAGGTCTAGAGGAGAGTCTCCTGGACTGGAACTTCGAAGTGATGTCTCGACTCGACTCTCATGAAATGCAGTACACTAAATTTCATATCCCTATATTATATGTACAAAAAGAGTCTGATAATTAGAGAAGTTGGATTCCTTCTGACTAGAGCATGGATAATCCCAGAATTATAGGGTCGCTTAAATTGAGGGTCTTCGAAAGATTGAGCCTTGAAATCTTTACTTGCACTGTCAGGAATTAATCCGACTCCTTTATCTTTAGATGCTCGAGGACGAGCATGGTTTAAGTATAGGGGTATGATGAATCTCCTATTCATCATGCTACAATTCACTAATTAAACCACTAGCTTAATTAATCTAATAAAATTCATTAATAACTCACTCACTTTATCTTGTATTATATTGTTTATATTTAACATGTAATTATTGTATTTAATTACCTTGTAAATATTTTATTATAAAAAACCCATAAAAATCAGGTTGAATAATTGTCCATAATTTTCTAACCCTTAAAAGAACTAAAAAAATACAAAAAACAATTCAAAACCCAAACATCGGTATTTTAACCCCTTAAAAATACCCCTCCAAAATATTTTTGTACAGATGACCTCTTTTGGCTATATTTCCAACATGAAACTTGTTGATCTCATCGAGATCTACAACTTTCATGTTTCGACTTTTTCCTAATTCCACCTTTAACTAATTCTTTTCAAATTTTCTTTGATTTTTTTATTTGTTGATTTTTCTGGTGCGGCCACGTGGCACTTTCTGGAGTTGCCACATCGTCGCACCCTCTCCCGCCACCCGTAAACCCTCCTAGCCGCTTGATCTTCTACAGATGTCTCCATCTCAATCCTTCATTTCTGCCCAACCACAACTGTCAGATCAATCTCCTTCTTCACATCTGAACCGCCCCCTCACACCGTGCTCCCAGCCACCTGATCCTGTCACCATCCTACGCTTCTCTGCTCGCCACATCACCTCTTCTCCCCAGGCCATTGGATCTCCCCCATATCTCCATCATAGCCGCTCATTAGCACCTAGCCCTCAGTCGTTCGATCAGATCCTCGGATCTGATCGTAGCCCTCCGCCCTCGCTCCCATCCCAGCTGTTGGATCGTGAGATCCAACGGCTCGATCATCGTCCCCTAACTCCCAACGCCCCCTTCCCAGGCGTTACAGCTGGTGAGCCCTTTTCCTCCTTTCAATAATGGCTGACACCTCCGTCCATCTTCCTGTTCCCTAACACCCCCTTGTGTAGCCATTACTATCCGCATCCTTCAATACACCTCATCATAGCTCCACCTTCCTCGGAGGGCCGGTGAGATATCGATCTGTAATGCCCAAACCTTCACCTATAAAACCTCCACCTCACTGCCCGTCACCAGCATCCACCAACTCCGAGGGCCTGGTGCAGCTTCCTCCGCCCTTCGATGACAGCGGAGGGCGGTGGCTCGAGGCGACGACCGCCAACCCCCCTCCAGTGAGATCTGTGGTTTTCTAGCCATGTCGCGGCTCCTCCAGGCTCGTCGAGCACCGAAGCCCGGCTATCTTAGTCGTGCGACGATCGGAGCGGCGATCGCCGCTCAGCCCAAGCCTCCTCCTCCGCTGCTATTCCTAGGTATTAATTTCTCTCTTGTACCTTGATTTTCACCGAATTTATACATTGCTATCCACATCTCTCAACTCCATACGATCATCTGACTAGCTCCACCAATCACACCTCATCCACACCGACGCCTCTGCTCACCCTTCCTCTTTCTCCACAACCTCCTCCGCTCCGACCCCCTACTTCCCCTACTCCACTGGAGAAGATCGCCCTGGCCACCACCTCCCGTCGCCCCTACGACCATTCCTCATCTCACTCATGCATGCAAGATCACACAAGTTGTTGTTATAGGCTTGTGATCTTAATTTCTCTAATTCAGATAAATCCAATAATCTTCTTTTTCTAGCCTCATCATAATCCAAATGACTTTTCTTGATCACCCAGGGTGATTTGTGGTGAATATCAACGGGTAAATGGCATGGCTTTCCAAAGACCAATCGATATGGGCTCATTCCTAAGGGTGTGTAGAAGGTTGTACGGTAGGCTCAAAGAGCAGAAGGTAAGTGTTGAGACAAGTATTTACGATCAGAGCGGAAAATTTTTTGGACTATGGTCTTGATTTCTCAGTTTGACAGCTCGACCCTTCCATTTATCTGTGGGTGATAGGCGGCTGAGACACAGTGTTTAACTCCATTCTTCTTAAGTAAATTCTTTACTGAAGTATTCAAAAAGTGGGTTCCACCATCACTAATGACTACCTTTGGTAATCCAAATCGAGAGAAAATGTTGGTCAGGAATTTGACAACAGTGGCGCTATCAGCAGCGTGAGTGGGAATGGCTTCAACCAAATGGGACACGTAGTCAACTATGAGTAGGATGTGTTGATGGCCTTGTGATGTGGTGAAAGGTCCCATGAAGTCTATTATCCAAGTATCAAAGATTTCTACTATATGTACGGGTTGGAGGGGCATCATGTTGCGTCGGGTCATTGTTCCATTGGTCAACAGGCAGGACAAGATTGAGCAAAATGATGGGCATCCTTAAAGAGTGTAGGTCAGTAGAAACCACATTGTAAGACCTTAGCGGCTGTGCGCTTCCCTGAATGGTGTCCTCCACACCCAGAAGTGTGGTAGTGATATAGGACACTAGAGACTTCAGATTCAAGGATACAACGTCTCCAAATTAAATCAGTACCCTCTTTGAAGAGAAGAGGTTCTTCCCAATGATAATATCGGGCTTGGGCCTTGGTTTTGTCTCTCTTATGTTTCATCCAGTCATCAGGAAATGTGGAAGTGGCAAGGTAATTGACGATGTCTGCATACCAAGGGATTTGAGAGACAGACATTATATTCTCATCAGGAAAACTTCCAGAAAATAGTACCATGTTATCGGTTGGTGAAGATGATGAGGGGAGCCTCGATAAGTGATCAGCTATGACATTATTTGCTCCTGCTTTGTCTCAGATTTCTATATCAAATTATTATAGCAACAACACCCACCTAATCAGTCTAGGCTTGTCATCTTTCTTTATGAAGAGGTATTTGAGAGCAGAGTGGTCTGTGTATATTATGATATGGGACCCTAAGATGTAAGATCGAAATTTCTCTAGTGAAAATACCACAGCAGTAGTTCTTTCTCAGTCACAGTGTAGTTCTTTTGAGCATCATCAATGGTTTTGCTGGCATAGTGGATGGAATAGGGTTTTCCATCTTTCCTTTGACCTAATACTGTCCCAACAATATAATTAGAAGCATCACACATGATTTCAAATTCACAGTCCAATCATGGGGCTGTAGTATGGGTGCTTTAGTGATGATTTTCCTTAATGTATTGAAGGACTCGAATGCTTCCTCGATGAATGTGAAATCTTGGTCCTTTTCAAGTAGTTTGGTGATAGGGTGGGAAATTTTCGAGAAATCCTTGATAAATCAGCAGTAAAAATCGACGTGACCTTGGAAGGATCAAACTCCTTTTATATTCACAGGTGGGCCTAAGTGAGTGATGGTCTCAATTTTCGATGGATCCACTTCCATCCCCTTCTTTGACACAATATGTCCCATCACAATCCCTTGCTTCACCATGAAGTGTGATTTCTCCCAAGATAATATCATGTTTACTTCAATGCATTTTTGTAGGACTCTATCCAAAAATCTGAGTGTTTCCTTAAAAGAGTCCCAAAAAATAGAGAAATCATCCACAAATACTTCCATGAAATTGCCGATCATGTCGGTGAAAATTCCCATCATGCACCTTTGAAAGGTTGCTGGGGCATTACATAATCTGAAAGGCATGCGGCAAAAGGCATACGTCCCAAAGGGACAAGTGAAAGTGTTTTTGTCTTGATCTTCTGGTGCTATGGCCACTTGGTTATAACCGGAATATCCATCCAAAAAGCAGAAGAATTCTTTTCCAGCTAGGTTCTCGATGATTTGGTCAATAAATGGCAGCGGAAAATGATCTTTTCGGGTAGCCTTGTTGAGTTTCTTATAATCAACACATACTCTCCAAGATGTGGCTATTCGGGTGGGTATGTCCTCTCCTTTTTCATTTTTGATAATTGTCAATCCAACTTTCTTAGGGACAACCTGGAGAGGGCTGATCCAAGGACTATCAGTAGTAGGATAAATGATGACCGCATTTGACCATTTGTAGATTTCATTCTTCACAACATCTCGTAGATTGAGATTTAACCGTCTTTACATTTCTCGAGAGGATTTACTATCATTTTTCAGATATATGTGGTGTGTACAGAATGTCGGGCTTATTCATTTCAAATCAGTTATCTTCCATCCAATAGCCTCGGAATTTCTTTTCAAAACCTCCATGAGTTGTCTTTCCTTAGTGTGATCTAGGTTGGCATTGATGATGACTGGTAAAGTGTGTGCATCATCAAGGAAAGCATACTTCAGATCTTGGGGTAAGGGTTTTGAATTCGATACTGGATGTCAATGGAGTCAGAGTTGTAGCTTCTTCTTATGAATCTATCAAAGAAATGGTCTCAAAAGGTGGCTCCATCATAGGCATGATCATGGCTGAGGTCAATGCAAGTTCAGAGTATAGTGTGTCCCAGGCATTATCAAGCTCATCAATTTCTTGTCCGGTAAGAGGGCATGGTGGAGCTTCGAGTGCGAGATTCAGATTGTATGTGGCAATTTCATGAGAGGTATCCTTATAAGTGGATCTAGAGGTGTTCAGACTAACCTCTAAAGGATCTTTGGAGAGATGGATAGGAGCAAAGTGATCTTGTATGTCAAGGACAACACAACTCTCTATCCAACCGCAATCTTCGGTCTCGGAGTCAATAGAAGTGGGTATGAAAAGATCAACATAGACGATCTTGCCATTGATTTTAAATTCTACTTTTCCCTCCTCATAATCAAAATGTACTTTGGAAATAGCTAAGAAGGCTCTTCCAGAATGGTGGGTGTTTCACTCAGTGTGTTTGCAGGATCCATATCCATCACAACGAAGTCTACATGAAATTGATGTCCTTGAACGATGACTATGACATCCTCAAGAAGTCCTATTGGTCTCTTCGCCGAACGATAAACCATTTGTAAAATCATCGAGATAGGTTTTAGTTTCCCTAAGTCAAAGTGCTCTAGGATAGCAGTAGGAAGGAGATTAATCGAGGCACCATTATCCAACAGAGTGCGCTCGAAAGTCAAGTCATCGATTGTGCATTTAACCAAGGGTGCCCCTAGATCTTTCTTCTTGGTGGGAAGGAATTGGGAAATGACATTCGATGTGGCTCGTAGAAGCACATACTTTTTAGTCTCTTCTTGATCTTTCTTATTCTTTCCCTTTGATTTCCGCTTTGGTGTGCATTTTTCTTTTAAGAAGCGGGAGAAGGCTGGGACTTGTTCGAGGGCTTTCAGGAGCGGGATTTCGATGACAATGTCTGAGAATAGTTTTTCTAGCTCTGGATTGATGGTGGATGATCGAGTCTTTCTTCGGTGAAGAGCTCCAAGAAAGGGGATGGTTACGGTTGGGGAGGAAGGAGGAAGCATGGCTGTCTCAATTGGTTCTTCTTCATCATCAATATTTTCTTCCATTTCTATTTGATCCTCAAAAGCAAGCGGTCTGGCGAAAGCAGATGTGGTTTTCCTGTTTCTCAGAGTTACAACATTAGCAGATTGGTTTGAACGGGGTGGGGTTTTAAAATTCACTTGATTCCTAGGTGCTTGCTGTGTGGTCCCATGGTTTGAATGGTTTGTTCTAAGAGGTGTGAAAAATCCTTGATTTTGGTTTTGGAAGCCAGGTGATGAGGTGAAAGACCTGGCAGGTGGTGGAGTTTGGAGTACTACATATGAGCTAGCCTTGTTGGTGTTGGGACTCGGTAGAGGCTGAGGTGACAAGGCTGGGATGTAAGACCTGATCTCGGCAAATTGCCAGGCATTCTCAGAGTTGGCTTGTTGTTGAGCTTCAGTGGCCTGTTGTTGTGCTATGGCAAGCTGTTGTATAGCATGAGATAAGGTATCAAAATTCATAGCAGTAGTGGGTGGTTGGGTCACTGGTGGTGCTATTGGTTGTCTGGGCTGATAGTTGTTGTTGTATTGTCCTTTCCACCCAGTATTCTGTTGTTCTCTCCATCCTGAATTTTGGCTGTTTGAATGTGACCCTCCTTGATTTCTTTGTACCCTATTCACAGTCTCAGGGGTCATGTCTTGATTATAGGTGAATGGGGTGTGGCCAACTTCTTGAATGATGGGTTTAGAAATGACACCACAGATGTTGTTCGAGACATTGTTCATAGACAATTTTCCTATGGCTTGGGTCATATGGTTCATTTGCATGGATAGAGTTTTCCATTATCATTGTTTTCCTTGATCGACTCATTGATGGTTTTCTCTTTGTTGACTCTGTGTACTGGTTTCACATGGCCGCTATATTTCTCAATGGAAGAGTTATTCTCTGAGTTGTCAGCCATGTTCTCAAATAATGTCCATACAAAGTGTTCGTCACGGCTAATATAGTTACCATCACATGATCCATCTATGACTCTCTTGAAAGATGTGTCTATGCCTCATAGAATAGTTGAACTAATTTCCACGTTGGGATTGCATGATGAGGGCATTTCCTAAGTAGCTCTTTGGAGTGTTCCCAAGCCTCATTGTGGGTTCGTTGGTCTTCTGTTTGAAGAAAGATATGGCTTGTCTCAGGGCATTGGTTTTTCCTACGGGGAAGAATTTTTTTATAAAGGCTTCTCTCAAGGTATCCCATGAAGTGATAGGGGTCCCATAATTCCTCAACAACTGTTGAGCTCGTTCTTTTAGAGAGAATGTGAAGGACTTCATGTGGATGTACTCTCTTTCTATCCTGGGGATACTCATTGTGTTACAAGTTGTTCGAAAGTCTTCGATATGAATAAAAGGGTCTTCACTTTGATTCCGTAAAATTTTGGGATCAGAGGGATGGATGTAAGTTTGATTTCAAAGTCTGCTACCTCAGGTGTGATCTGGATCCAATGAACTGGATCTTCAAGGGACAGATTATAATGTGTGCTTATGGGTGGTCCCCTATTCAAAGGAGCTATGACTCGACGAATGGTGGCATTTTCCTCTCTCAGAAGCTGTAATTGTTGGAGGATGAGGTCCATGGGATTCAGATGGTTTTCTTCTCCCATATCAGCTATATCGGGTGTGTTCTCAGATTTTTCACTCGAACAAGATGGGTGAGATTTTGGTCTATAGATCGGATCGTAATCTAAGGGTTGTTGCAATGGATTTTTCAGAGACCTATGACCTAACATACACAACACAAACACCGGAAAAGTTGTTGATTCACCAACTAACAAAAAAATTACTGTGGAAGAGGTTATCTTTTCGATTTTAATTTAGCGATTCAACAAATGTTATCAGATAATTAAGAATCCTTAATGAAGAGGTGGGTGTGGAAGATTGTGAGAAATCGATGTCCTAATCCGGCTGGGGGATCCAGGGTGCGATACTTAGATCAATGATTTGTTTTTCCCTCAACAACCTGTGCCTAACACGTCGAGGAGTTACGATTTCTCTCTACAATCCCACGTAGCATCAGGGATTTTTGTCTCTATCCCAGGGTTCTATGTGCTTGTGAGTTTTGTGTCATTCACCATGTGCATCAAACAAGCATTCAAATTTTTGTCCGCTTTCGCTAGGATCACTGTGGTGATCTTTTGAGCTTATCTTTTTAATGTGATCAAGAACGATTTTGGTGGTCTTTGAATTAGGTTATCAGAGGGAGAAGACCACAAAGATGATGCAATCAAGAACTCTTTTTTAAATTTTTTTTCCGGTTTAATTCGAAGCACAAACAAATGCAAAAATTTAAAAAATTAAAATGCCTAAGAGAAAGAGTAGCTCACATTGTCTGCACTTCTAGTGCTAATCCGTATTATTTTGTCCTATTGATGGCGAGCTTTTCCGAGAAGGAGAGGGAAGAAAATACAAAATATGAGTAGGAAAATTAAAAGTTCGCTATAAAAATGCAAGAATCGTCGCCTTCATTTTTTTCTTTTTCTTTTCGGAACCCAAGTACCTGAAAATAAAAATTGCAAGGATTAGAAGATGAACAATATGATAAGAACGATAAAAGAAAAATTGTAAATGTTGCCTAAGTCTCCGGCAACGGCGCCAAAATGTTGACAAGATTTTTCGTGGTTTAAAAAGATGATTTTATCAAGTCGTTGTCTTACCATGATTAATCAAGGTCAAACAAATAATATTACAACCACAAGCATAATAAAAACACACAAGATGTATAGTGCAAGTAGAGGATCGTATCCACAGGGACTAAGCAAACTCGTAATTTTTGTTCCTTTTCTAACTTGATTCTAATCTTACTCCATGGCGATGAGAGAAAGAATTATAAAATCTTGAAAAGAATGCGATCTACGGTGAAAATACTTCCTAAACTTAGAGTAAGCAAATGCGGGTATGAGTGAAACTAAGTAAGGAAGTAGGG
Source organism: Ottelia alismoides (assembly GCA_037367405.1). Taxonomy (NCBI): domain Eukaryota; kingdom Viridiplantae; phylum Streptophyta; class Magnoliopsida; order Alismatales; family Hydrocharitaceae; genus Ottelia; species Ottelia alismoides. The sequence continues at coordinate 73,459 of JAZKJV010003132.1, forward strand.
GATGAATCACAATTTAATATTGAAAAATGAGAGTCACTTGTAACTTTTCAGAGAGCATAATATAATATAAACTTGCATGCATATATTATAGAGTAATTTGAGAATGGCTTACAAAATAAGAATGCTTCCAAGTTCAACTTAAACAAAATACTAATGTAAAAAAATGCAAGGTGATCTTATAACAGGAGAGTTGTTTTCTTCCAAATTCAACTTACATAAAATAACTTAAGGAAAAAATGCTGGAAGTAAATAAAGATGGGGAGGAATTCTTCTCTATTGGAGCTTTCGGAGACGACGGTGGAGTCACGAGATAGTGGCGACATGAAGATGGAGGCGTGGAGACGAGCGTGGAGGAGGTCCGCACAGGCTGGAGTACACGGAGATGGAGTCGGACTGCACGGAGGAGGTGCGCGCAGGCTGGTGGCCACACAAAGTGGTGCATGCTGAAGGGGATAACCGTATGTGCAGAGGAAGGAGGAGGGAAAGTCAGGGGCGAGAGAACTTGTGCCAGGAAAGAGAGAATTGCGTTGTGGGAGAGGTCACAAGCCCCTTGGTGCCTTAGGGGACTCCTCCTTTTATGGATGCTATATGCATCCTTTGTCTTTTGAAGGCTCTTCATCTCATGCACATAACGATAAAATAAATAAATACATTCATACATAGGGAAGTTTCATGGGCAAGAGAGAGAAGAATAAAGAGAGTATTTATGCATTGCATTACATGGGAGGCTCATTGTGCATGAAAGAGAATTGTAGTGCCCCATATGCAACCAATAAAGAAAGGGTATATTACCTTCAAGCCCCTCTCCATTTCTTTCCAACAAAATATGTGTAGAATAAAATTGGATGTATAAATGTGTGTGGTTGAATGTGATGTTTTATTTAATGATTGTGCAATTTTTGTTTAGATATATAAAGTATTTCAATGGTTAATTGAATGATTGGAATGTGGTATTATATAATTAACGTAGAGGAGAGAATTTGCTCATTTAAACTAATTGTACATTTTAGAGGTGGTTTCCCATTGTATTTGTAGAATAAATAATATCTGGATTAAGTGGTATTGAGGTGTATGTGTCAGATATTAATGGGATTCTTCATGTAATTTGTATGGTATTATACTAGCATAATATGTAATCATCAGTGAGTCATTGGGTTGAGGCCATTCCCGCCCGAACCGCAGATGCTAGGACTGTTTGCAAATTTTAGAGGAAGAATATCATTTCACGGTTCAGGGTGCCTAGAGTTTTGATATCTGACCGGGGGGGTCTCATTTTATCAATGACAAGGTAAAGGCCCTTGCTAACGAGTTCAACATAGACCATCAAGTAGCCACTCCATATCATCCTTAGACCAATGGTCTTGCTGAAGTATCGAACATGGAGATCAAGACAATACTGCAGAAGGTAGTCCACCCAGATCGAAAGGATTGTTCACAGCTTTTGGACTCGGACTTGTGGGCATATCAGACTTCCTTCAAGATACCTTTGGGTATGTCTCCCTTTCGTCTCGTTTATGGCAAGCCATGCCATTTACGTGTTGAGATTAAGCATAAGTCACTATGGGTTGTCACTGAGATATTATTGGATCCATAGAGTATAGGTGATCAAAGGAAGGCAGAATTGGCAGCCCTGGAAGAGCTTAGAGATACAACATTCTCGAGCAGCCTACAGTACAAGGAGCGGGTAAAGATATTGCATGATTCGTATATCAGCCATAAACAGTTTGAGCCAGATCAGAGAGTATGGTTGTTCAGCAGGCTTAGATTATTTCCAGGGAAGTTACAGAGTAAGTAGAAGGGACCATACCTGGTCTGAAAGGTGCATGACCACGGTAGTATTGACATATCTGAGATGTCATTTGAGTCCATCTTTCGCGTTAACGGTCGACGCCTCAAACCTTATCTAGATCATGATCCGCTGATCGTTGATGTTGTCCCTATTCATTTTGCATGAGATGTTGTCTTTGACTCACATCATTTGCATCTCATGCCTGATTATCACCTTCTTCTGCCCTTGTATAGATCCAGATGTCCATATCACACATTCTTTTGTCTAACACCCCATTTGCATCTTATGATTATGCTATACTTAGGGTGCACTTTACCCTAAGTATGGGGGGGTGTCAGATCTTTAATTATCTTTTGATTTCTTTTTACCTCTGTTTTGCTGCTTATACTTGGGGATATTTTACCCTAAGTATAGGGGAGGTAGATCCTGTACATTTTAACCCTCGGTCTTCCCCTTGTGTGCAGACTCTGTACTTAGGATTACTTGCTCCTAAGTATAGGGGGAATCACCGACTTCTATTGATTCTATTCTTTCATTCATCATTGTAGTATAGCCCTTCTTTTCACTTCCTTATACTAAGCACGAGTTATGTCTTCTTCATCGCTTTTTGATCACTCTGTGGACATCGTTCGAGCTAAGTATAGGGGGTATCCTATATATTGCATATATACTTTAGTCATAACTCGTACTTTGTGTGAGTGTGTTAATAAATAAAAAGGCTAAAAACCGCAACCTAAAAATCACAAAAATTTTAAATTTTTTTAAAATTTTTCCTTGTACATAAAATTCTTCCTGCACATACATAGCTATTTATAAAAAGTATTTTTGTACAAAATTTTGCAAAATGATTTGTTTGTAAAATTTGTGTTTTGTATCAAAATTATGTATATAGTACAAAATTTGTGTAAAATGTTTGAAAAATAAAAGTTTGCAAAAACCCTTGTGTAAATGTTTGTAAACAATTTGCAAAACTTCTGCATTCATTTATGCATTCAAACATTTTCAAAAATTTTGGACATTTTCATAAATTTTGCACAAAAAGATTCTTGTATATATTTGTATATCCTTCTGAATCATAGTTGACATTTTAACTAGTCTATAATTAAATTGGAAAATGGAGCTTGATTAAGACCTTAATCCACCAAATTCTAAGAGGAACTTATATGATTTGAGTTACGACTTTTTCAGGTCCATTAGGGACATAGTTCTTTGAGTCCACTAGGCTATGTTCACATGTCATCTTGGTGAGCCTAAGTAGAACACTTAACAACACACGCATGACTCTCACAGATAATGGCTTTACTTGCACCAACACCTTACACATAGCTCTCCACAGATGAGGTTGTGAGGAGACAGTTTCCTTTGGCTTAGGGTAGTATACGAGGGTAGTACTTCTAGGCAGAACATCTCATCTTCCTTTAGGGAGGGATGTGCACCTCAACTTGGTCTGGTGGTGTTGAGGTCTAAAGATAGGAGTTGTGGGTTGCAATAATGCTTCAATAGAGGGATAGTTTACTTGCTCGAGAAGAAAAAGTCCTTATGTTTATATGCTGCACCATGAAGATATGTTGTATATATGCACATTGAAAAAAATGTGTGCAAAATCAAGAAAAACTCCAAAAAAGTGGACATGCCTGATAGAAAATAAAATGCCCATCGGAGTGTATATAGTAAAATAAAGCAAAGCTTATGGTACACCTTCTCATCTCATGAAGCTTGCAGCCGGAGAATTAGCTACACTGGTTGGGCTCCCAAGGATACGTGGCTACACTGGCCACTGTCCATTCTATTCTTTCCCCCTCTTCTTGAGTCGGTTAAACTTGAACTTAGAAGGGAATACCCCGCTCCTCGAGGAAAGAGCTGCTAGACTAGGGAATTAGAGTTACCTTGTTGAGGGAGGTTGTTGCCTTGTCATTTTTGAGGTGGGGAGCTACATATCACTTACACTGTATAATGAAAGTTACATGGTCATTAGAGTTTGAGTATGTAGACTTGTTCTGATTTGGATTATTGAGGAGTCTTGACCATAGAATGGTGGAACTTAGAGGCTGTTGAGTCTTAAACCCAGATCTCAATACCGTTTCGACAAACTAACAATCAAAAGGTCTGATTGAGCTCCATACTTCAATTTAATGAAGACAAGTTTAATAATCAACCTTGATTCTCCTCCTTTTTTTCTTTCATTTTTCATTTCTTTTTTTTCAAATAAGTGTTTGCTAAGGGACTAGAAAAGGTAAGTATGGGGGGGGGTGATGAATCCCTGATTCTCACTCTTTATTCTTTTATTTTAAGCTATTTATCTTGGCAAATCAGCATGTAAATACCAGTAAATACAATAACATAGTATTAAGCATGCATCTGTTAGTACCGCATAATTAGCATGTATTTGTGTAAAAATAAAATAATAAAGGAAAAGAAAAAGGAAGGAGGTATTTAGAATAAATACAGAGTGACCCGAACCCCAAGAGAAGGTGAAGACTTGACCTGATCGTTAAATAAAATAAGTAGAGAGAGATAGGGCCTACTTTGTATTGTACATATGAACTATATATGTAAATAATTATTTCTGTTCAAAATAAAATTAAATTATTATTTTACCTCCTTGTACATATTTCTAATAATAAGATAAAAATAAAATAAAAATTAGAAAAATTAAATAAAAATAAAAATAAAAATAAAATAAAAACCTCTTCACTTGTACAAAGCATATGTATATATATCACATCCCCTATTTATTTTAAACCGGTAAAAAACTCAAAAAAAATAAAAATAAAAATTATTTTATACTCCTAAAATTATGTTGAAATAAATATAATATAAAATTAGGGGTTATTATGTAAAAATAACAAAATAAAAATAATTATACATAATACATAGGTATATTATACGTATATATAATACTATATAGTGTATATACACTAATTTATTTTTCATAAAAATAATTAAAAATCATAGAAAAATTTCTTGAAAAATAATAACATTTTTTACTTTAATCATTTTTTCATTTAAATTCATTTATTATTTTTAATGTAATTATCTTTATTTTTCTCTTATATTTTGTCCTATAGCGTAGCTTGTCCTTATTCTACACCCCTTCTGATTGGGCCGCGTCAGGGATGTTGATCGAGGTCAATGTCGCCTCCTTGGGCTGACCCGACCCGATTCGCTTCGCTGGACCTCCTTCTCCTCCTTTTCCAGCCCGATTCCAGCCGCCTCTCGCCCCGATTTCTCACCCATCGCTTCTCCCAGGATCCGTGATCCTTGCAGATCCCAAGGAAGGTGTGTATCTTCCTAGGGTTGCGTACTATCACTCGATCTTTGGAGGCACCTGAAGTCAGCTATATAAGCTCGCTTTCGCTTCCCAGTGCCGTAGCTCGTTCCTCAACCCTTCCTTCACCTTTAGACATACTTAGCTGAGTGGTAACAGCTAGGAGACGCCTCTGGAGCGGAGTTTGGTCGTTTGAATCAGTATCTCAGCTATGTGGTCGGAGAGCTTCGCCGCGTTTAGCCTCTTTGCCTTTCGCAACGAGGTCGAGGCCACTACCCCGATGTCCCTCCTCACCTGAAGTTCAGGAACGTGTTCCAACCTTCAGGTAATGCTTATTTTGACTTCATTTCCCTTGTTCCATTGATTCTTTCCGTTCAACGTCGTCGCAGTTCATCTGCTCTGGCCACCCAGGTCGGAGCCCCATCTTATCCCCACAACTGTTCCGATCGAACCCCCACCTCGTCCCCCAACTCGCATCGTAATCCGATCACCCTTGGACTCGATCCTCAGGTGAGATCAAGGCTAAGATTTCCCTCTTTCGCCCTCGCCGGAGATCTAATCCCATCCACCTTCGCTTCTTTCACTTCCAGCTTCAATAACCCGGATTGGAGCTTCGCCCCGAGTCCTTCTATCCCTTACAAGTACCCTAGCGCGATAGGAGCTTCTGTTGGAGGTCCAACTACCTGGCGGAGCATCTCCTAGTGGAGGTCCCTCATCCAATACGTCTGACCTTTAGTTCCTCCATCGGAACCTCCAACTAGACGCAGACCACTTCCACAATGGTGCAGGACTCCTCTGATCCTACATCAGAATAGTGGATCTCGATCCCTCCTTCGTCGAAGCTCATCCCTGACAAGTTCTTCCAGCTATCTTCTCTGCTGTCGATGAGGAGACCAACTTTCCAGATTTGATCTTGACCGTACGCCACGCTTCATCCATAATAGTCGATCAGAGCAGTCATCAGATATGCACTGCACGTCCTATCCCTTTTCAAAGCTGATAGTTCTGTACTATAGCAGAGAATCGTTGTCGCATGTCTCTGATATTCTCTCCACCATTAGATCTTTTCACAGGAGACGATCAGGATTGTCAGAGCCATCACGCGTGCCTCATGTGCTTCAGGGTATATTGCATATTTTATCCCGCACTTTAATTCTTTCTTAGTTAATCCAGAGAAGAAAGTTATAGTATAATTATTTTGCAGTTTGGACCTTATATTTTCAGTATCTGCATATTTTAGTCCTTCCGAACCTGAGAGACATGCCTGTTCACGTGATTTTGTGGGTTATTTGCATGCTTTTTCCTGAACTTTATAAATGCTATGTTTTGGATTGAACTTTTCTGATAATGGTAAATATACCCCGATGTGTGAGTTTTTGAGCATGTGCATGAATATCTTGGATAATTTGCAATAGAGACCTTGAGTTTTTTTATACGTGTTGTCTATTAGTTTGGAAACTTTCGTATAATTGCATTTAGGTCCCTGATTGCTCTATGACTTTTTTATAATCAAATAAAAACCTAATTTACTCAAAAAATTCCGTAAATATTACTATTAGTTCCTGCTAAAACATAATATTTATGGTAATTTTCATGAATTAATTTAGTTTTATTTTATATTTTTTAAAAAAAAAATAAAAATTACTCTATCTATTTTATAAAATACCTAAAAAATATAAAAATTGCTCTAAATTCCAAAAAATTAATGTTTGCTAGTTTATTTGTGTGTTGATTCCAGTACCATTTTTGTTGCAAAAATTTTATGAAAACCCTAAAAACCTCAAAACCCTTAAAAATTTATAAAAATCATTAAAAATTCTAAAAAAGTTCAAATAAAATAATAAAATTTTAGTTTCTGTTGTTAGATATTTTTATTTACTTTTTCATAAAAATCACAATTAGGACATTAGGGTATTTTTAGTATTTTAAATTTGCCTTTTAGTCCAGACTGTACATTGTTTTCCTTGTTTGATTTTTACAAAATCATATAAAAATTGGAAAGATCACATAAAATTACCAAAAACATCTGAATATTTAAAAAATATACAAATATTTATATTTCTGAATGTTGAGTATTTTTGACCTCAAAAAGTTATGAAGGCTTGCTTGTGTGTTTGATTGCCTTATTCTCTTCTTGTTTGCTCTTTCCTTAACTTAAAAATATAAAAAATTGCAAAACTAAAAATTACAAAAATATGCATGTTCTGATCTAATTACCGATTACTTTGTACATTTTCGTGCTCCTTGAGTACGACCCTAGTCGCTATACCAGGTTAAAATAAAATAGCGGAGTTTGCTTACATTGTCTTGCGTGCCTTATATGTTTGACTGAGTGGATTTCGATGTTTCTTGTTGAGTCTGATTCGCTGATTGGGCTCACAACGACCTTGATTTACTTTGACACTTAACCCTATTTTACCAGTCGCTCATCAGAGATCAAGGAGCATTCCTACTACTGTGGTCTCATTGCCGTAATCGCTCATGAGCTCCCTCCTTCCACTACGAAGTTGAGCTCTTCCCTGTGGTAGATTCTCCTTCCCCTATTCTTCAACTTCTTATTCTTCCTCGACCCCTCTCTTTTCCTCGTCTCCTTCTTGTTGTTCTATTTTCCCTTTCTTCCTCCTCCGCTGCTCCTTCTTTTCATCTTCAATCGGTTACCCCACACCTCCTTATCTATTACTTCACCTACCCGTGCCATTGTCTCCTGCCCCTATTACAACCACCTCGCCTCGAGCATCCGCCTAGCAACCCCTTGGGGTCTCTCAACCCATGCCTTAGAACTCCCACCATCACTGAAGGTTATGTTAAAAACCTTAAGCGCAACACAAAAGTGTTAAGATTGCATAATATGTGATCAATAGCGACTAGTTGTACTAGTTGCTCAAAGCAATGAAATCGCATGATTTGAGAACACTTCTCAAATCATCTCATTAAGAAACAAATGAGTTCAAAGGAATACCTCTTGAAGTGTGGTTGCGATCGTCAATCTCTAATGTATGAGATTCTCCTGTCTTAAAAGATCGGACGAAGATCGCACTTGCGGGCTCATGAATCCACGATTCATCATCTTAATATCTTGATCTTAGCAAAATTCCCAAGTAAAATTCCAAATAAGTGTCCATAAAATCAATAAATTAACAAAATGACTCTTGTAAATAAAACACACTAATCATTGTATATTAGATTGTACAAAATAAATTAACAATAAAAAGCCGCACAATTAAAGGAGTTTTTCACATATAAATAGCCCAAAACTTCAAGTATTTTTAATAATTTCATTTCAACACCTTTTTGGCTAATTATTTCTCTAACTTGATCATAACAATGCACATAAAAAATAAAAATAAATTTCACCTCAAATAAATGCTCCTAGATCCTAAAGAGAAAAAGCTGTAAAGTCCAACTTTCCGGCCAAATTCCCGCTCCGTATGAACTCCAAATTCACCAAACTTTTAAAGTTCAAGTTAGAAAATTATCTATCCAACGGAAGTGGTTTCATTAAAATCAGAGCTCATTTGCAAAAGTTGGGTTTTGGGACCTAGATGTACATTGTATATTATATATATTCATTCTTTCTTTACTTTTTATTTTATATTTCTTAATTACTAAAAAATCCAAAAAAATCCTCGTTGTGTTATATTTTGATTCTAGTATTTTATTGTAATTTTCTGTTGTAAATATCTCTTATTTGAAAGACAAAAAATAAATATATTAGAAAAGCAAACAAAAAAATGTACATGTTGTATGTCTTCCTTTGTAAATTTTCCACTATTTTATATTCTTTATATTTTGTTGTATTTTAGTAGCCTACTTTATCTTATTATTTACTTTATTATTTAATTCCCATTCTCTACAATAACCGCCCATTCAACTCCATTATTCCACCATTTTTTCTAACTAATTCAACTCCACCATCTTAATAACCTCCATTCTACTCCACCTCCATTCTAACATCCATTTTCTATCTCTTTTTATACATCCCACCATCCTCAATTTGCACTTGATCCATCTTTATGTGAGGAGAGCCTAGTTTCCAGAGTTGAATCAGTGACAACGACGTAACCACGGTCGAGCGACGACAACCCTCTCTCCGATGAGATCCATTGGCTTCTTGGCCAACATCGCAGCCGCATCCGCACTGTGCTCGAGCTCATCGCTCACCGGTGATTCGAGCGAAGACCATGCTCTCGTGAGCACATCATAGGTGACCATATCCATCGTAGGTATTTTTCCCTTCATCTTGTCATCATTTTTTATCTTTACATTTTTTATCACATTACATTTCATATAATCCCCATTCATCATTACCATCACCATCACCACCATCTTTCTCTTCTTCATCATTCCCCTCTACCATTTTTTTCCCTTTTTCCATATATTCTTATTTACTCGATGTTTAAAAAAATTCAACAAAATAAAAAAAATATACACAACAAAAAAATCAAAAAAAAATTTAAAAAATAAATAACAGCAGGTGGTCGTCTCCCCCAGCCACCGCCGACCACCCGCTGCCACCACCGCCGCCTGCGGCGGCTCGTGCTCGCCTCCAGCCCCTCCTCCAGTGATGAGTCGCCACCAGTCACCAGCCACCATCGGTCCTCCTCTGCAGTAGCCGGCCCCTCCTGCAACCAATGACGACCATCGCGCTCGGCACGCTCCTCTCCCACCACCGCCGCGCCACGTCCCTCCTCTACACGCCCGCAAGCGGCGCCGCCCACCACCACACCCTCGGCCCTCTGCCTCCTCTTGCTCGCCACCTCTAGGCCACCGCCGCTTGTCCTCCACCGTTCACGCCCTACCTGCACAAGGAAGAAGAAGGTGTTTTCTTTGTTTATTTCTTTATTGAAAAAATTGCATTTTTATTTTGTTAAGTTTATGTAATTACAAATGCGTCCTTGTATATAGTTTGTGTTTATTTCTGTTTTGCATGGATATCCCTGTGTTAATATTTTAATTTGGACTTCAATGTTGCATCTTTTTATTCAAGGAAAAATACTTTATGTTGAGCAACTCATTCTCTGTCATCTGAATATTTATTTATATTTTTGTGAGATATTGTGAATTAATTAAAATTATTTAACTGAAATATTTTATATTTTATCTAATCTGGATCTATAAATACATATCTCACTCATAGTTGCTTGAAATACTTCACAAAAATTAGAAATGATGTCCTGAAGTGTGCTTTAATTACTATACAAATTTCACATTAATTGGACTATCTTGTGCCTGAAATAAATATTAGAGTGCTTTTGATGTTTGATTTTTAATTAACTCCACACGTAATATTTTTGCGAAATTTCAACTCTCCTAGATTGCATGTAAAAATATCTTTTTGAGATAATTCACACTCTGGATAAATTACTATTGTGGATTTATTAGGAATTAATTACTCACTGTCACTTTATTTTTACTAAAAAATCCATAAACAATTCATATTTTGTTAGAAAAATACAAAAAAAATACTATAGCCTCCTTGCATCATGTTTGCATTTCAATAAAATTTTCATAATTTTTACATACTGTTTGAGTGAAAAATTACGAAAAAACCCATAAAAATGTGTAATTTTCATTGTTGCATTTTAACCCATAAAATTATAAAAAAAGTGTCTTGCATTCATCTATGGATTAAGATTCTAGAAAAAAATATAATTTGGTTAAATTAGACTAATTTGACATTAAAATTAATTTTCCTACGTTGTGTGTTTTCTTAGTTTCTTAATCCACCTGCATTTGCATTCTCATTTGTTTTTGCATTAAAAAAAATTAAAAAAATACCATTTGAAAACCTAGACCTAATTATTCCAAATCAAACTAAAGTTGTTCCTTTACCTCCTTGTGTTCGACCCCAGACTTTCTCGGGATATAAATTATATTGAGACACTCTTCACGGAGATATTCTCTCGATTCTGAATGATTCACTAAGTACAAGTATTACAATGAATACAGATTAAAACACGTATCTAGTGAATCATTAGATGGCACCGTTGCCGGGGAGGCAAACGGCTTAGAGATTAATTTTAAAAATTAGATTTAGATTTTCACTTACTCGGGTAGTATGACCCCCGAGCCACCTTTTATTTATTCCATTTTTCTCTCAACTATTTTCTGCTCATTTTTTGTATATATTTTATTTTTTAACTCTCTAACATAAAATCTTATTTTCCTTGCGAGGGCCCGGTGAACTTGGAGTGCATCGGAGGTCGACGGATGCGACGCGCGCCGACAGCCGAAGAGCTAGGAATTTAATTTATTTTGAGAGCATTTTTTATTTTTGTAATTATTTTGTTGTATTTATTTAGGTAATTTGCTTCTTTATAGTGACTCTTGTTTGAGAGCTCGCGCTTGTATCCATACTGGACATTTGACCCATTTGTGGTCGTGTGGTTGATTGACATAGAATAGGACTTGCACTTGCGGCTCTTAGAGCATTTTTACTAGATTATATCTTTATTGCTTGTGCTCGTAATATTTAGGACCACACATCACTTTTAACGAGACACACTTAGACCGCAGGGCTATTAGTCAAATTTAACTTGTTCATCACTCGTTAATAGAACTGTCCGTTGATGAATACTCATTCATCACTCTTTATTCTTATATTTTAGCTACAAAAACCTTTGCAAATGCATGTATATAGTTGTAAATATAAATTATTACCAAAAGCATGCATTGTGTAAAAAGTAATAATTAGCATGTTTTTGTGCAAAAATAAAAGAATAAAGATCAAAAAGAAAAAGAGGGAAATATTTAGAATAAATATTGAGCAACCTAACCCAAGGGAGGGCTCAGCATGGGCCTGACCGCATAAAAGCCAAAGTAGAGGGAGATAGGGGCTCATGTGTGTAAATATATATGTAAATAAAATAAAAATATTTTCCTCCCAAAAATAGACTAAAAAGGGTTTGTAAATATTTGTATATATTTATAATTTAAAATCAAGATAAAAATAGAAAAATTAAAAAGAAAACAAAAACACCACTGATGTACATAGTCACCTTGCATATAGTCCATTCATCTTATATTTATTTAGCCTTATAAATAAATAAAATTAATTTCCAAAAATCTCGTACATATTCTATGTCTTATGGTGTAAATAAATAAAATAAATTAAAATTAAAACAAAATAAAAATAACAAAATTAAAAATCAAAAATACTATTGTAAATATACCATGTATATATATTTACATATCTATTTATTTCACCTATGTATAAAAATAATAAAAATAAGATAAAAATATCTTTTTATTCCTTATTTTATGATATAAATAAATAAAATATAAAATAGTAATAAAAATGTATAAAAATAACTAATTAAAAATCAAAACTAAAAACCCTATATTGTACATATACCTATATATAGCTATATAATGTAAATACCTTATTTTTACTTTGAAAAATTAATTAAAAATCACAGAAAAATAGAAAATATTAAAACAAAAATATTTCATGTTTTGAGTTTTAATTAAATAAGCCATTTGCTATTTTTAATCTAATTTCCAAATATTTTCCAGGTGGCAGCCTCCCATTGGTCCAGGGGAGTTGTTGACCGCCCTGTCAACTTCCCCCCCAGGACCACTTCCCACGGGTTTTGACACCCGACCCGATTTCTCGACTTTTTCGTGTCCAAACCCGATCATCATCCCCCTAAACCCCGGGTCCATTTTGATCACGTCACATCCGACACCCTCGCCGGGGTATCCGCCTCGAGATCCGCGCTCCACATTGCCCTACCCGACCTCTTCTAGCCGAACCTGCACCCATACTTAAGCCGAGCTCCGCCACCCTAATTCTCCATCTTTGGCTCATTCGCTCCACCCCCAGTGACCTCCAGTGCTCGAGTGAGAGTGACAGCTCGCTCCAGGTGCTGTCGCAGCGAGGAGAGGGGCAGGGAACCACTGATCCGACGAGTCACCACTGCCGTGCTCCGCCCAGAGCAGGAGCTCGAGCCTCGGAGGTCGACGCTCCTCGAGGCAGGGACCAAGAGCTGCACAAGCTCCTTCCCAGTCGATTCCTCCACCCAGGTAGACCCAGTTCCTTTTTCTTTTCTCTAATTTCCGATTATCCCCAATTCGCGCCGCCGTCGTTTCTCGCTGATTCCGACCATCCCACTATTCCGTTCGACCATCGGAATCTACCATCGCCTCCGCCTTCCTGCCGCGCACATTCTCCGCACTCCCATTCAACCCAGCTCGCACAGGAGCTGGGGTTCGAGCTCCTCCGTCCATCCCCTCACCGGAGCTCGCCCGCACCGACCCCCCGACCACTTTCACCACGCCTAACGGGGTCGAGGCAGTTTGCCCTCGACCCGCGAGCTTGTTGGTGCATTTTGCAGGTTCATCCAAGCCCATCTGAGGGATTGGACCATCAGGTCCAGCAGCTCCGCCTCCGCCGACCTTGCCGGAGCTCCCCAGAGCTCGGTTGGGTCATCGGAGACCTCCAGCAGACGCGGAGGGCCCGCAGTTTCCCGTTCCAATCATCAGAGGGCTCCCAGGAGGAGGCCAGCACCGTCACGACCTCGGCGAAGTTCGCCGGAGGCCAGTTCGTCCTCCATCCCTCTCCGCCGTCCGATCGACCCCGAGCTCCAGAGCTGATCCTGTTCGTCCATTCGAGGAGCATCATCGACCGCCCGATCTTTAGAGGGTCGATCTCCACCGTCGATCCAGCGTGATGCAGTCACCGTCTCCATCCACCGTTTGATCTTGTACGTGGCAACACTTGGACCGTCCGATCAACGTCGAAGACTCCTTCGTTGGGCGCCACCCGCATCTCAACCGTCCATTCACCACGTGGCACCCATCCAGCCGTCTTCATTAATAAAGGGTAATTTACCCTTAGGTCCTTCCTTTTATTTTATTTCACATTTAGTCTTGTAAATACATAGTTTAATTGTTTAGTTTTTGGTACAATCGCACTGTGGACCCTGCGCTGTATTTTATTTGCTTATATACCCCTGTGTTTGGTGTAGCACGTGCATCGACACGTGCTTTGTTGGGTATTTTGCATTATTAGCCCTGTAGTTCTGGTTTGTTCTGAAATGAATGAATAGTTTTATATAATTGCATTTATACCCCTGTGCGTGAATTAATTGTGCATGTGCGTTTATTTGTGGGTAAATTGCAAACAAGCCCTCAGACTTTTGGTACCTGTTACCAAATAGCCCCCGGAACTTATTTTCGTTACATTTAGGTCCCTGAGTGACTCAGGCACGCGCGACGCGCGTGTTTTCCTGGGTATTTTGCACCGGACCCCCCAAAACTCTTGGTATTTGTACTCAGGTCCCTATGCACAGTACCTACTTCTTATTTTTGAATAAAATAGCAAACCAACTCCAAATCCAATGAAAATTGGATACATGGCTCCTGCCATAGTGTAAAATTTTCTGGAATTTTTGGAGACATTTTTGTTTTGTTTTGATTCTTTTAAAAATTCAAAAACATCCATTTTCGTTACTGTTTGACTTTAAAAATCATAAAAAAATTAAAACCTATCTAAAAATTACAAAAAAATTAGCAACTATTTGTTTTGGCTTGCCTGATTTTCTAGCCAATTTTGGCTATTTTTCATTACATAAAACTCATAAAAATTGAAAAACACCTAAAAACTCATAAAAATTCTAATAAATAATTTAAAAACCCAAAAATCATAAATCCAGTGGCTAAATTTTCTTTGTAGTGTTTACTATACAGGAATATTACCTCTAGGCTTTTTGGGGGTTTTTAGATATTTTATCTAAACCCCTTAAGCTTGGCTGGACATTGTTTTTATCTTTTTGTCTTGTTTTATTTTTAGAAAATTAAATAAAAATCAAAAAATCCCAAAAATTCACTAAAAACAGTAAAAATTATAAAACACACAAAAACATTTTTATTTGAATTTTGGTTGATTTTTAGTGTATTAAATAAATAGTTGAATTGCTTTATTTTCTAGTTTTCTTTATTTTCTTAATACATTGAAAATCCAAAAAAATATAAAAAGAATTAAAAACCACCAAAAATCCCCTTTTCTTTTCTTTTATTTTCTTTTTGACTACTTCGTAGGCCGCAAGGCCATTACGTGCTCCCTGAGTTCGACCCTGGTCGCTATACCAGGTTAATAAAATAGCAATACCGCTATTGATTTCGAGTTGATTTTATCTTTTATTGGTGGTCTCTTTTTCTTGATTGACACACCCGAGTGATTGAGGTCGCAACGACCACTTGAGACATACCTGATTACCTCGCTCACTCGATTTTTTGTTCAGAATGGCGCCGTTGCCGGGGAGCACGGCTTAGTAGTTTTCGTTTTATTTTCATTTTCTTTTTCGCGGCTTTCCGCGGCTCTTTTAGAGTCTGCGGTTTTTCGCGGCTTTTTGTTTTTATTTTATTTTTGTTTTATTTTATTTTGTTTCATTTTATTTTCTTTTATTTTAGTTTTTGATTTTGAGTGTTTCTTTTATTTTGGTATTATTGCACATATACCCTGTTTTATTTTCTTATTATTATTTGATTATTTTTGTTGGACTGACCACTTGTCTCCTTTCTTGCGAGGGCCCGAGGACCGAGGTGGCTGATTTCGAGAAGCCGATGCAACCGAGGAACTTGGAGGTGGCTCCCTTCTGCACGGAGCCGTAGGAGAGCGTGAGAGAGAGTCTGAGTGGGAGAGGATTAGAATAGGAGTAGTTTAGATTTTCTTTTTATTCATTTGATTATTGTAATAATACAGGGACAAACTCTTGGACTTGACTTCTCTAGCAGGTCTGTTTCGCCGAGCACTGGTGTGCTCGGGGGACCCTTAAGTTTTTCGCGGTTTTTCTCGCGGTTTTGGTTTTCTTGCTGCCTTTTACGGTTTTACGCAGTTTTTACTGAGCCCCTAGACTTAGGATTTTCTGCTTGATTGTGCCGTAATTAGTAGGGTCCCCACACCTAATTGCTTGCCTGTTCCTATAGTGCGATTAATTGGACCTACTAATAATTGATTAATAAAAATAACCGACTCATCCCCTTCGTAGCCTACGTGCCGTAGCCTGCCCTGCCAAGCGCTGCTCCTGAACCCGATGTGTCGGGAGGAGGAGGGGTAGACCGAGACCAGACCTTTGGCTTGAAGGATCAGTGATCAGTTAGACGGTTCTTCGAGTAGACTTGCTTGTTTAGGACTCGGTTTTCACCGCTGCACCATATAGGTAGTTTATTTTCTGTCTTTACATTTCTGCACGGATCACTTGCATGTAGAGTGCTGGAGGAAGGTACGCATTTCTATCTCTGCATGCATCATTGATTTCTTCGTGCATCGGCTTTTTCGACTTCTCCCCCTTGTTTTTGACTAAATATCCAGGAGAACCGAAAAATTCGTTAGGCCTTTGTTTTTTATTGAAAAAGATTAAAAAAAAGAAAAACCATAAAATTGGGACTATTTAAACTATTGACCCTAAAAGACACCTGACTTAAAAGTTTTGTCTTGGGGAGAGCAACCCCCTCATTGGTTGGTTTGATTGCGCGAGAGAATGACCCGTACACTAGGTAGAGCCCTCCGGTGTTATTCCTGACTGACTACCGACTCTTCCGTGCGGGCCAGTCGGTTGGGGTAGCATCGGGTATCCCAACAGGTCACGTAAGCGCTCTGATAGATTGTTTGTTCACCTAATAAAATTTGACAAGATAATTTGACCGAGCCTTTACGGTCTTCAGCTCGCGTTGCGTTGGTGAACAGAGGGTTTGGTTGCCGATCATAGTTTCTCCAGATCTCATCCGCCTTACTCGTCAGATCACGATGATGGGTAGATGCTCTCTTAGGCAGCCTCTGGCTGCACCGCTTTCGGGCACGTCTACCCGTTCATCTAGGTTGGCCCACGAGAGCTGAGACCAGCTCTCCGAGCCCGAGTATGATTCCGCCTTGTTCCCCCTCGACCCCCTTTCTTTCGGTTCTGAGAGACATGAGCCAGAGGAGAGATTAGTAGATTTGTCAGCACCTGAGTTTGGCTCATTTGATTTTGCAGACGCCATGGCTGGCAGTTCTGAGGATCGCTCCCGAGGTCCACAGCCTGAGCACTTTATGCTGGACCAGGGCGCGATCAACTCCACCCTGATCGCCTCCTTAGAGACCATTCAGCAGCAGTTGAGGGATCAGGGAGCATTCATGCTCGACATGAGGAGAGAGATGGAGCAGATGCGAGCAGAGCGAGAGCAGAGGAGAGACGGGCCGAGGATCCCAGAGGATGCTGATGCAGCAGCCGCAGCAGCCGCAGCCGCCGCAGCCGCGACAGGAGGACCACCGAGACCGATGCGGGAGTGACACAACCTCGGATCGACACTGAGGCACCACTGGATTGTACTTCCAGCCATCGTGGGGGACTTCAAGTTCCCCCCGAACACTTTGCAGTTACTCCCCCGCTTCCACGGACTTGCTGGAGCCCTATCTCCACCTCCAGGAGTTTCTCATGATCTGCAGTACTGTCCACGATCGTCAGGTGGACCAGGATACTATTCGGATGATCGCCTTCCCCTTTTCCTTGGCCGACAGAGCAACCACCTGGCTGAAGCACTTGGGGAAGTTTGTCTACACCTGGGAGCAGCTCCGCACCGAGTACTTGAACAAGTACTATCCACTCGGGCGGACCAATGCAACGAGAGCCCTCATCAGCAACTTCTCCATGCTCCCCAACGAGCAGTTCCATGAGGAATGGGAGAGGTTCCGTGAGCTTACTGATCGATGCCCGCACCACGACATTTTGAAGCCCAACCTTATGCAGAGCTTTTTCAGCGGGCTGACACCAGAGCTCCAGGGCTTGGTGAATGCTTCTTGTGGCGGGTCTTACTTCGCCAAGGATCATGACCAGGTCTGGGACATCTACGAGGAGATGGCCGAGAACTACATGGTGATGTCCCAGACCAGGTTGTACACTCAGGGCAGACCCCAGCAACAGCCAGGACCCGTGCAGTACCAGAGGATAGCACGGGTCGACGCCGGTCCATCCAGTTCATCCGCAGTAGCAGCAGCACAGGCAGAGTCATCCGCTGCGGATATGGGTATCATCAGTGAGAAGTTGGATCGGATGGAGCTGATTGAGAAGAAGCAGTGCCAGGGCATCACTCAGATGGAGCAGATGGCACAGATTCTGAGCGACATGAAGACCCATCTCATGTGTCTCCAGGAGGCACAGACGGCTCCACAGCCCCGTCTTCAGTCGTGAGGCGATACCGGTGGCATCAGCATCTCGTTCCAGCGCCCCAGCTCACACCAGCAGCCTAGACAGGTTCACCTTGTACAGGCGGAGTCGTACCAGCAACCGCAGCCCACCTACCAGTCACCACCATCTCCAGACATGCAGATGGTGGTATACCAGCCGGATCAGCCTCTGGCAGTACTTCCGCCAGCCCAGTACGATGCAGAGCCGTTGATGGATGTCAACAAGATTTGGTATGACCGTCCTCAGCCTGGGATCCGACGGGACCATCTCGGATTCAGGTGGGGGAACGGAGGTGCCCAGCCCCAGCAGCAGTCATCCGGTCAGGGAGGGCAGTACAGCCATCAGAGAGATCACCAGCAGCAGCAGCCCCCAGCCTATCAGTCACAGCAACAGTCATCCTTCGTTCCTCGTCCCTATCAGCAGGGACAGTCTTGGAGGCGAGAGCAGCCTCACCAGCCACACCAGCAGCAGCACCCTTCCTCTTACCCCTCTCAGCAGCAGCAACACCAGTTCCAGCAGCCTCATTACCAGAGAGGCTACCCGTCGGGCTCTCATGGTCCTCCATACGAGAGCCCCGCCTTGGACGACATAGCCCGCCTCCTCACGGACCAGCAGGCTACTTTCAGATGGGAGATGGATGAGTTCCGCCAGGAGATGCGGGACATTGTGAGAGGGAAGGCCGCCATTCCTGCCCAGATAGAGACGAATCCCAACATCCTGAAGCGGAAGTCTGAGCAGGTAGTTTACACTGAGCATGCCACTCCTAGTGATCCGTTTGATGATATGTCTTCAGATCTGTTTGATGCTGATTTTGTCACACTTAGGAGCGGTAGGGCACCAGCAGGCAGCGCCTCATATGAGCGACGACACGAGGATACATCCAGGGCGCCAGATGTGGAGGAGGAGAGCGGTACTGAGGCCGCTCATGATGATGACGGTGGTACTGATGCCACCAAGGATGCTGATCCCCCAGGCGGTGCTGAGGCCACCACTTCACCAGTTCGAGGAGGTGGTACTGACGCCACCCGAGATGCCGAGCGAGAGCGCGGTACTGAGGCCGCGAGACGTCCAGCAGAGCCAGCCCGTGGTGGTACTGAGGCCACCGGTGTTCATTCTTAGAGAGTTATTGTCTTTCCTCATTCTGATGTACCTCGGAACAATGTTGTGAATAAAGGAAAAGGTTTAGTTTACTCTGGTCCCACTGTGGTGCTTGATGTATGTGCGGATCCGGCCGTCGAGCCGTCTAGACCTATTCCTAGTCCTTCATCTGAGAAGGACCCTATGATCCCCTTCCCTAGAGCCCTTCTGATGGGGAAGGGGAAGAAAAAAGAAAAAGATCCAAAAAAGAGAGAGCAGGAGGAGTTCAGCCAGAGCATGATTGACCGATTCCATATACAGCTGACCCTTCAGGAGGCTTTGCAGCACACCCCCCTTCTTCAGCGTTCTTTGAGAGACAGGACTACAGTCAGGAGGAGGAGGAGGAACCACCATTCAGAGATTCATGTGCTGACGAAAGCCACGTGTTTCATGATCCAGAACCGTCTGCCGGCCAAGAGGCCAGATTCAGGAGCCCCATATGTCAGATGTCATATCAGAGAGCAGAGGTTCGACCGGACTCTACTGGATAGCGGATCGTCTATCAACCTCCTTCCGGCAGCCCTTCTCGACCGCTTCGAGTTGGGCACTCTTAGACAGAGCAGGACAGTCCTTCAGTTTGCTGATCAATCTGTCAAGAGGCCGAAGGGGTTGTTGCGAGACGTTGTCGTCACTATTCAGGGCCTGCAATTCCCCGTGGACTTCGTAGTATTGGACATGGAGATCCCTGATTCAGTGGCCGATACCCCCATCATCCTCGGTCGTCCGTTCTTGGCCACAGCCAAGGCGGTGACTGACCATGATAGCGGGAAGGTATACTTTCACGTCGAGGGCGAAAGTGCACAAATAGAGACGGTCGAGGACTACAGAGCCATAGACAGAGCATGCTCAGAGACCAGTACAGATACAGAGCAGCTGACAGATGCCAGGCTAGACATCCACCAGGACTGTGACTTTGTGATCACAGATGATGAGGCAGCATGGGCAGACCCTGCAACACAGGCCATCCTCTCATTTCCAGACACCGCTGATGCCGAGTTAATAGCAGAGGAGAGCTTGGAGAGCACAACCCTGGTCCAGGATACTTCAGTGGAAGCAGAGCCGATTCTCGACCGTGACACGATTTCTAGTGATGGTGGTACTGAAGCCACCTTGTGTGACGGTGGTACTGATGCCACCTTGTTTGATGCAGATCCCTCGGATTCAGAGTCTGATTGGGCAGATTGCGAGGATCACATGCCAGACCTGAGTCCCACAGAGCCTACAACTGAGGAGGAGGTAGATGCCGAGCAGATCAGAGACAGTTTAGTTGAGCAGCCTTCTCCAGATCCAGTTTGCGAGAGTTCGTTTTCATTCTTCCAGGTAGACTTGGAAGCATACACGCATCTTCTTCCAAATCCAGATTTGCCAGCACCCAGCTGTCCAGAGCTGAAGCCGCTCCCTACTTCACTGAAGTATCGATTCCTTGCGGGCGAGCCTGAGATGTACCCAGTCATCATCTCCGCCGATCTGACTGGAGAGCAAGAATCCCGTTTGATGGGGGTTCTTGAAAATAACCGCAAGGCAATCGGATGGAGCGTAGCAGATCTCCATGGGATTAGTCCATCGTTGTGCTCCCACCATATTTATCTAGAGGAGGGGGCGAAGCCGTCGCGTGAGTTCCAGCGGCGGCTGAACCCCAACCTGAGAGAGGTCATCATGAAGGAAATCTCAAAATGGTGGAGCGTAGATTTTATTTATCCCATTTCCGACTCCAAGTGGGTCAGCCCCTTGCATGTTGTGCCCAAGAAGACGGGCATCACGATTGTGATCAGTGAGTCGGGAGAGGAGATTGCTACACGAGTACCCACCTCTTGGCGGGCCTGTGTTGACTACAGGAGACTCAACCAGGCCACCAAGAAGGACCATTTCCCCCTACCTTTTATTGACCAGATCATTGAGAGACTGGCAGGGAAGAGCCATTACTATTTCCTGGATGGGTACTCGGGCTACAACCAGGTGGCCATCGCTCCTGAGGATCAGGAGAAGACCACCTTTACCTGTCCCTTCGGCACATATGCCTTTCGACGCATGCCATTTGGGCTATGCAATGCCCCTGCGACTTTTCAGAGATGCATGCTGTCGATCTTTTCGGACATGGTAGGGGAGTGTTTGGAGGTCTTCATGGACGATTTCTCGGTCTACGGCGACGGATTCGACTCCTGTCTTGACTGCCTAGACTGGGTACTCCAGCGATGTATAGAGGTCCATTTGGTGCTTTCTTGGGAGAAGAGTCACTTCATGGTGACTCAAGGGACGGTGCTTGGCCATATCATCTCCAACAGGGGCATGGAGGTTGATCCGGCCAAGGTTGATGTCATTAGAAAACTCGCACCGCCGTCCAATTTGAGGCAGCTACGATCATTCCTGGGGCACGTTGGTTTCTATCGGAGATTCATTCATGATTTCAGCAAGATTGCCCGGCCGTTGACTGACCTCTTGATGAAATACACCAAGTTCCTTGTCGATGACAAATGTCTTTCGTCCTTTGCGACTCTCCAGCAGTGTGTGATTGAAGCTCCTGTTCTCCAGCCACCCGATTGGTCTCTCCCATTCAAGATCATGACGGATGCCTCCGATTTTGCCGTGGGGGCCGTGCCAGGACAGAGGAGGGATGGAGTCCCCTTTGCTATCCACTACGCTAGCTGCACATTGGATTCCGCACAGCGGAATTATACCGTCATAGAGAAGGAGATGCTAGCTATAGTATTCGCCCTAGATAAGTTTCGATCTTATATCATTGGATCTAGAGAGACCTTGTACACTGATCACACCGCCATCCGATAGCTCATGGCAAAGAAGGATGCCAAGGCCAGACATACTAGATGGATCCTTCTACTCTAGGAGTTCGACATTGAGATCAAGGATAAGCCTGGAGTCAAGAATGTGGTGGCGGATCACCTCTCCCGTATAGAGCAGCCTGAGGAGTCTGAGCAGATTGATCCCATTTGTGAGACCTTCCCAGATGAGGCGATCCTTGCTATCGCCTCACTCCCATGGTATGCCGATATTGTGAACTTTCTCGTTGCTGGGAAAGTCCCACAAGATTGGCCCAGGCAGAGGCTTGAGACCTTCCTTGCGAAGGCCAAGTCCTACCACTGGGAGGATCCCATCCTTTACCACGAAGGAGGGGATAGCGTCTGGCGTCGGTGCATTCCTCAGGAGGAGCACCATAGCGTCCTCACTTACTGCCACAAGCTTGAGGCAGGAGGACATCATTCTGGGAGGAGAACGACACAGAAAGTGCTCCAATCTGGCTTGTGGTGGCCTACCCTCTTCAAGGACTCTGATGAGTTTGTGAAGAGGTGTACTGACTGTCAGAGGATGGGCACTTGTGGACAGCGTGATATGATGCCGATGCAGCCCATTCACTTCTCTGAGGTTTTTGATGCATGGGGCATCGATTTCATGGGTCCATTCCCTAAGAGTCAGGGATTTGAGTACATTCTGTTGGCCGTTGACTATGTTAGTCGTTGGGTTGAGGCTATCCCCGCCCGAGCCGCTGATGCGAGGACAGTTTGCAGATTTTTGAGGAAGCACATCATCACGCGGTTCGGGGTTCCTAGAGTTCTGATTTCAGATGGGGGGTCTCATTTCATCAATGACTAGGTGAAGGCCCTTGCTAGCGAGTTCGGTATAGACCATCATGTTGCTACACCTTACCATCCACAGACGAATGGTCTAGTCGAGGTGTCGAACAGGGAGATCGAGACTATATTGCAGAAAGTCGTCCGCCCTGACCAAAAGGATTGGTCACAGCTTTTGGACTCGGTCTTGTGGGCATATAGGACGTCTTTCAAGACACCATTGGGCACATTTCCCTTTCGCCTCGTATATGGCAAGCCCGCCATTTACCTGTTGATCTGAGGCACATGTCACTATGGGCAGTTACTGATATACTTATGGATCCAGATGGTGTAGGAGACCAGAGGAGGGCAGAGTTAGCAGGCCTGGAGGAGCTTAGAGATACCGCCTTCTCAAACAACCTACAGTATAAGGAGAGAGTGAAGGAGTGGCATGATTCTCATATCAGCCACAAGCATTTTGAGCCTGGTCAGAGAGTATGGCTGTTTGATGCGAGGCTTCGTTTATTTCCAAGGAAGCTACAGATCAAGTGGAAGGGACCCTACTTGGTGAGAAAGGTACACGACAGCGGTAGCATTGATATATCCGAGTTGTCTTCTGAGAGTACCTTTCGAGTGAACGGCCAGCGGCTCAAGCCATTTCTAGATCATGAGCCGCGGGTCGTTGATCTTGCCCCTATTCTTTTTGCGTGAAATGTGGTCTTTGACTCACATATAATGCATCTCACGCCTGAGTTTCACTGATCTTCCACCTTGTATAGATCCAGATGTTTATATCACTACATTCTTTAGTCCCACATCCCTTTCTTCATCTTTTGATTATGCTATACTTAGGGAGCACTTTACCCTAAGTATAGGGGGGATGTGAGACCTTTGGGTATTTCTTTTGTTTCTGTCTACCCCTGATTTTGCTGCCTATACTTAGGGATATTTCATCCTAAGTATAGGGGGGGGGGGGGTAGAACCTGTACATTCTCCACTCGGTTTTTCCTTAGTATACAACCTGCTATACTTAGGATTACTTGATCCTAAGTATAGGGGGAAAAGCCGAGAGTCTCTTGATATTCATTCGTCTTTGTATATAGCCTTCCTTTTCACTTCCCTATACCTAGCACGAGTTATGTCTTCTTCATCGCTCTTGACTCTGAGGACATCGTTCGAGCTAAGCATAGGGGTGTGTGTATATATTTCATATATACTTTAGCCATAACTCGTACTTTGTGTGAGTGTGTAAATAAATAAAATGGCTAAAAACCCTAAAAATCACAAAATTATGTATATAGTACAAAATATTTCCAAAATGTTTTGAAAATCAACAGTTTGAAAAAATCTTGTGTAAATGTGTGTAAATACTTTTTGCAAAACTTGAACTTCATGCATCATCCATTCATGATTTCAAAACTTTTTTCAAAAATTTTGCATGTTTGTAAACTTTGTGTAAATAGCATCTTTTGTACATATGTATATAGTTTTTCTGGATGATAGTTGACATTTAAACTAGCCTGGAATCAAATTAAGAAATGGAGCTTGATTAAGATCTTAATCCACCTAACTTCAAAGAGGAACCTTATATACTTCAAAGAGAAATGCTGCACATGTATATGTTGTATATATGCACTTGAAAAAAAATAATGTAAACAGAAAATAACTCCAAAAAAGTGGTGGATCTGAGAGAAAATGATAATCCCACTCGAGTATGTATATAGAGTGCAATAAGCAAAGCTTGAGTTCATGATCCACCTTATATAGCTCGCAGCAGGGAGACTTGGCTACACTGATCAAGCTCCCAAGGGTACATGGCTACACTGGCCTTGACCCATTCTTTTCTTCCTCCTCTTCTTGAGCCGGTTGAACTTGAACTTAGAAGGGAATACCCCGCTCCTCGAGGAAAGAGTGGCCAGATTGAGGTCATAGAGTTACTTGTTGGGGAGGGTTGTCAAGTTGCCATTTCTGAGGTGGAGAGCTTAGACCTCACATTTACAGGACAAGAAAGGATTCATGGTCTTTAGGGTTTGTGATTGATGACTTGTTCTGATCTGGAGCATTGAGGAGTCTTGGTTATAGATTAGTGGAACTTAGAGGCTGTTGAGTTTTAGGCATAAGTCCAAATAAGGTTCCGACACATTAATAATCCAAAGATCTGATCGAGCTCCATACCTTAATTTAATGAAGGCAAGTTTAATAATCAACCTTGATCCATGTACATTCTCTTTTTCTTTTTCTTTATTTCTTTTTCACTTCTTTTTCAAATAAGTGTTTGCTAAGGGACTAGCAAAGTTAAGTATAGGGGGGTGATGAATACTCATTCATCACTCTTTATTCTTATATTTTAGCTACAAAAACCTTTGCAAATGCATGTATATAGTTGTAAATATAAATAATTACCAAAAACATGCATTGTGTAAAAAGTAATAATTAGCATGTTTTTGTGCAAAAATAAAAGAATAAAGATCAAAAAGAAAAATAGGGAAATATTTAGAATAAATATTGAGCAACCAAACCCAAGGGAGGGCTCAGCATGGGCCTGACCGCATAAAAGCCAAAGTAGAGGGAGATAGGGGCTCATGTGTGTAAATATATATGTAAATAAAATAAAAATATTTTCCTCCCAAAAATAGACTAAAAAGGGTTTGTAAATATTTGTATATATTTATAAATATAAAATCAAGATAAAAATAGAAAAATTAAAAAGAAAACAAAAACACCACTCATGTACATAGTCACCTTGCATATAGTCCATTCATCTTATATTTATTTAGCCTTATAAATAAATAAATTTAATTTCCAAAAATCTTGTACATATTCTATGTCTTATGGTGTTAATAAATAAAATAAATTAAAATTAAAACAAAATAAAAATAACAAAATTAAAAATCAAAAATACTATTGTGAATATACCATGTATATATATGTACATATCTATTTATTTCACCTATGTATAAAAATAATAAAAATAAGATAAAAATATCTTTTTATTCCTTATTTTATGATATAAATAAATAAAATATAAAATAGGACTAAAAATGTATAAAAATAACTAAATAAAAATCAAAATTAAAAACCCTATATTGTACATATACCTATATATAGATATATAATGTAAATACCTTATTTTTACTTTGAAAAATTAATTAAAAATCAAAAAATAGAAAACATTAAAACAAAAATATTTCATGTTTTGAGTTTTAATTAAATAAGCCATTTGCTATTTTTAATCTAATTTCCAAATATTTTCCAGGTGGCAGCCTCCCATTGGTCCAGGGGAGTTGTTGACCGCCCGGTCAACTTCCCCCCCAGGACCACTTCCCACGGGTTTTGACACCCGACCCGATTTCTCGACTTTTTCGTGTCCAAACCGATCATCATCCCCCTAAACCCTGGGCCCGTTTTGATCACGTCACATCCGACACCCTCACCGGGGTATCCGCCTCGAGATCCGCGCTCCACATTGCCCTACCCGACCTCTTCTAGCCAGACCTGCACCCATACTTAAGCCGAGCTCCGCCACCCTAATTCTCCATCTTTGGCTCATTCGCTCCACCCCCAGTGACCTTCAGTGCTCGAGTGAGAGTGACAGCTCGCTCCAGGTGCTGTCGCAGCGAGGAGAGGGGCAGGGAACCACTGATCCGGCGAGTCACCACCGCCGTGCTCCGCCCAGAGCAGGAGCTCGAGCCTCGGTGGTCGACGCTCCTCGAGGCAAGGATCAAGAGCTGCACCATATCCTTCCCAGTCGATTCCTCCACCCAGGTAGACCCAGTTCCTTTTTCTTTTCTCTAATTTCCGATTATCCCCAATTCGCGCCGCCATCGTTTCTCGCTGATTCCGACCATCTCACTATTCCGTTCGACCATCGGAATCTACCACCGCCTCCGCCTTCCTCCCGCGCACATTCTCCGCACTCCCATTCAACCCAGCTCGCACAGGAGTTGGGGTTCGAGCTCCTCTGTCCATCCCCTCGCCGGAGCTCGCCCGCACCGACCCCCCGACCACTTTCACCATGCCTAACGGGGTCGAGGCAGTTTGCCCTCGACCCGCGAGCTTGTTGGTGCATTTTGCAGGTTCATCCAAGCCCATCTAAGGGCTTGGACCATCAGGTCCAGCAGCTCTGCCTCCGCCGACCTTGCCGGAGCTCCCCAGAGCTCGGTAGGGTCATCAGAGGGCTCCCAGGAGGAGGCCAGCAACGTCACGACCTCGGCGACGTTCGCCAGAGGCCAGTTCATCCTCCATCCCTCTCCGCTGTCCGATCGACCCTGAGCTCCAGAGCTGATCCTGTTCGTCCATTCGAGGAGCAGCATCGACCGCCCGATCTTTTGAGCGTCGATCTCCACCGTCGATCTAGCGTCATGCAGTCACCGTCTCCATCCACCGTTTGATCTTGCACGTGGCATCGCTTGGACCGTCCGATCAACGTCGAAGACTCCTTCGTTGGGCGCCACCCGCATCTCAGCCGTCCATTCACCACGTGGCACCCATCCAGCCGTCTTCATTAATAAAGGGTAATTTACCCTTAGGCCCTTCCTTTTATTTTATTTCGCATTTAGTCTTGTAAATACATAGTTTAGTTGTTTAGTTTTTGGTACAATTGCACTGTGGACCCTGCGCTGTATTTTATTTGCTTATATACCTCTGTGTATGGTGTAGCACGTGCATCGACACGTGCTTTGTTGGGTATTTTGCATTATTAGCCCTGTAGTTCTGGTTTGTTCTGAAATGAATGAATAGTTTTATATAATTGCATTTATACCCCTGTGCGTGAATTAATTATGCATGTGCGTTTATTTGTGGGTAAATTGCAAACAAGCCCTTGGACTTTTGGTACCTGTTACCAAATAGCCCCCGGAACTTGTTTTCATTACATTTAGGTCCCTAAGTGCCTCAGGCACGCGCGACACACGTGTTTCCATGGGTATTTTGCACCGGACCCCCCAGAACTCTTGGTATTTGCACTCAGGTCCCTGTGCACAATACCTACTTCTTATTTTTGAATAAAATAGCAAACCAACTACAAATCAAATGAAAATTGGATACATGGCTCCTGCCATAGTGTAAAATTTTCTGGAATTTTTGGTGACATTTTTGTTTTGTTTTGATATTTTTTAAAATTCAAAAACATCCATTTTCATTACTGTTTGACTTTAAAAATCACAAAAAAATATTAAAACCTATCTAAAAATTACAAAAAAATTAGCTACTGTTTGTCTTGGCTTGCCTAATTTTCTAGCCAATTTTGGCTATTTTTCATTACATAAAACTCATAAAAATTGAAAAACACCTAAAAACACATAAAAAATCTAATAAATAATTTAAAAACCCAAAAATCATAAATCCAGTGGCTAAATTTGCTTTTGTAGTGTTTACTATACAGGGAAATTACCTCTAGCTTTTTGGGGGTTTTTAGATATTTTATCTAAACCCCTTAAGCTTGGCTGGTTATTGTTTTTATCTTTTTGCCTTGTTTTATTTTTAGAAAATTAAATAAAAATCAGAAAAATCCCAAAAATTCACTAAAAACAGTAAAAATTATAAAACACACAAAAACATTTTTATTTGAATTTTTGGTTGATTTTTAGTGTATTAAATAAATAGTTGAATTGCTTTATTTTCTAGTTTTCTTTATTTTCTTAATACATTGAAAATCCAAAAAAATATAAAAAGAATTAAAAACCACCAAAAATCCCCTTTTCTTTTCTTTTATTTTCTTTTTGACTACTTCGTAGGCCGCAAGGCCATTACGTGCTCCCTGAGTTCGACCCTTGTCGCTATACCAGGTTAATAAAATAGCAAGACCGCTATTGATTTCGAGTTGATTTTATCTTTTATTGGTGGTCTCTTTTTCTTGATTGACACTCCCGAGTGATTGAGGTCGCAACGACCACTTGAGACATACCTGATTACCTCGCTCGCTCGATTTTTTGTGGTCATCATCTGTCTAGGAACAATTTTCTCGTTTGCATCATATAGTATACAATTTCAATTCTGCCTTGCATCCCGCATGTAGAGCGCGGGGATCACTGTAAGTATTCTGAACTGGGCATGCATCATTGATTTCACTATTTGCATCTGTTTTTCTTGACTCCCTCCCCCTTGGTTTTTGAAACGTAGGTTAAAAGGAAATAGGGACTGATTGTTAAGCGTGCTTTATTTGGTGGACTAATCAAGTGATAACCTAACTTAAAATCGGGACTGCTAATCAGAGTTGACAAAAAAAACTGACTAAAATTAACATTTGTTTCTGGGAAAGCAAAACCCACATTGTATGCTTGGCTATTGTGATTGTTGAGAGGTGAGGACACATCCCTAGGATAGTGCCCAAAACCTACTTTTAAGCCTTGCGTAATTGGACTTATACATTGATTTATCACCTAATTAAAGCTGAAAAGATAAACGGTCGGACTTTTGTGACCATCATTGTGTTGAGTAGGTGAATTCAGGGGTTGTTCTTGTGTTTGTTTGTTTTGTGTGTTATTCGGTGCACTTGCACGCTTTCTTCCTCGATCCACTTCATTTTCCCATCTCCATTCCAAGATATCAGAATATTGGTCACCATATCCATGTCACTCTTCCTCGACCTTATTCTAATCATCTCCACCCTCTTTTTCCTCCTCATACCCCCACCACGAGCGTGAAGTCAGAACTCCGACTGACTTCCCCAATTTTTCATCCTTCTCACCTACCCCATATTCCTACACCCATGACCCACAACCACCCTGGATTAACTCACCTTATTCTCGTCTACTTACTGGAATGAAGGAACCAATCAAAGAGGAAGCCACTGTTGAGATGAATGATTGGCAGAATCAGTTGACCCCACATACATCAGTCTCACCTCGTGTTGGGACCGGGCAACCATTGACCTATACACATCTCAACTTATCCTTAGGGTACAACAAGGTCGACCAAACAAATCGAATGGAGAGGCCTACACCATACGATCTTCCTGACTTGATTGACCTGAGTGATCAAGCCCACATTGACCAGCCTCCATATCACCCATTCAGAGAGCCAACATATACAGGGGATTGGATTCATGCGACCGATTTACAGACATCCTGTCTATTGACTCCACCTTATGAGGCTCCGACCAACATATGCCATAGAAACGGGTTACACTCAACCCAGCATTACACGCCTGAGTCAAGGTGTGTTGAGTATAAGAGCCCGAGTTCTCAGCAGTATCCTCCAATTGCACATACTTCTCTCATGATGTGTCATGAGTACTTTTTGGAGGATGACATCTCTAGACCGATAAAGAGTCCAGGTAGGATTGTGGACCATGGATTTTGCGGATTGAATTTTAAAAACCTGGAAGATACCGGATTGACCACACGTCATGTACAGCTGGAGTCCCTTCTACCTACCTCTTCTACTAACCACTTTCCCTCCAAACCAGAGTCTGTTCATTCTCCTAGTCCTCCTTCACCTATCAAAAAGACCAAAAAAATTGAAAACTCAGAAAACAACATAAAAATTGAAAATAGAAAAGATCTAAAAAAATTGAATCCTTCACTTAGAGAAGCATTAGATAGAAAGTTTATTTTTGAGCTTCCCTTAATAATGGTCATTGAACACTTTCCCGACCTAAAATGATTTATGAGAAGTAAATTGATGCCTAAAAGGTCAGGCAATAAGAGAACAAGGACTGAGAGACATATAGTGTCTATGGCCACATCTTTAATGATAGGGAGAAAAACCAAGAGCTGCAGAGTAAAGCGGTTGCCTAGATTTGATTGTGAAATCAAAGATACCATATTCACCCATGCAAGAATCGATGATGACTCACCATTTAATATCCTCCCGACCTCTATGTTTGCCAAGCTCAAACTCAGATCTGCCAAGAAGTCAAGAGAGATCGTTCAGTTGGTTGATCCGTCCATTAAATGGTCGAGAGGAACCATTTTAGTCATCGTTACTTTCCAAGGTATTCTATTGGAGATAGACTTCACGATCATTAACATTGAGCACCAAGGAGAATTCACCCAGTCTCCGATCATTCTCAGGAAGCTGTTCTTAGCCTTGGCTAAGGCAACTATAGGTTGTGAGACCCGAGGGATCGATTTCACTGCATTGGGAGCACTCCGACCTCACCCCATCTTTGAGTACACATGATATCCTAAGGTAAACCGTACAGTCACAGACAACCAAGACTTTCGAGAGACAGTTGAGTCCCATCTCTCTACTACACCTGCGATACCGACTGTCCAGATGACAATTGGTTCAGAGACTCCCTACACCACCACACCGCCTACTACTTGCATCACCACCATCGTGACAGCTTCTAGAGTGGACTCACAACCAGACAATGTCCCTGAGTCGGACACAATCATTTCTGATTTCCATGACTTTTAGATGATCTTACTCATGAGCCGATTAATGCCAAGCCAACTGAGAACACTATGCCTTACCAGAGACGTGTGCTGACCCTGCAGGAGTATTATAATGCATATGGTGGCTCATCTGATGATGAACCTCTGGTCAGCACCTCACACACACCACATCCAGGACATACACCAAAAGAGACAACTTGGACCAAATTGACCAATCTTGATAAATTGGTTGCTCCATCCTCTAGTCGGTCATCTGGTAAGAAGAAGAAGAATATTGATTCCTCGAGGTGTTCCCCCAAACTCCGCAAGACGTATCACTCTCCTCTTCCTCTTGATGCTTCATGTTCTAGAAAACTGGATAAGATAGTTACCTTTGACTTACCAGAGAAGGAACTTTCCGAGGAGTCCTCATCAGGTCTGGATGAGGTGATCTATATGAGTGAGCTCAGTTCGGTTGTTCTGAAGCCATATTTGAGCAAGCAGTCATGTGTCGACCCTCGTTGGACGTTCCCCACACCTCGCTATTATTCCTCTACGGATGACTTTGACAGCGACACACATGTATACTACCCTCCCCCTCGCTCCCGCAAGAAGGTCCGTCACAAACCTTCTTGATCCTTGTATATTCTCACTCGTCTTTGTACAGATTTTCCTTCCTTTATTCCCCTCCCTCCCCCGTGATTCGCATCACTCGCCCCAGTTCCGTATCGTTTTCATTTTGTGGCTATACTTAGGATGACTAGATCCTATGTATAGGGGGGCGAGTGACCCGATTTGCTCCATATCTTCTTTTTATTTTCTTTTTGTATATTCTTTCACATTCTCATTGATCCCCCATTCTTGTGTTCTTTCCAATACGTAGGCTGACCAGAGCCTAAGTATAGGGGGGCGATGCTCATTGTTTATTATCCACACTCTCATATTCTTTTTCACTTCTATTCTTTTCACCCACTTATACTTAGTACGAGCTATGGCTTTTTGTCACATAGTGCCATGAGGATATAACACATGCTAAGTATAGGGGAGTTTGTATATATTACATATATACTTTACCTATAGCTCGTACTTTGACTTGTTTGTAATTAAATAAGGGTTTATGGGTAATTTGTTGTAAATAAGAGATATAGCAAAAAAAATAACAAAAAAACAACAAAAAAATCCATTTTTTTAAAAAAAAATAAAAAATATTTTCAAAAAAATATTTCCTTTTTCTTTTCTGTCTCTTTTAAAAAGAAAACTTTTCCAAAAAGTGTATCCTTTCTTATTTACCTTTCTTTTTCAAAAAAAACTTTTGAAAAAACACAAAAAATCTTTTTTTGAAAAGTCTTCCCATTCTTTTTTTTAAAGGGTTTTCCAAAAAAACAAATTTTTTTCAAATTTTTTCTTCTTTTTTAAAAAACTTTTTTTAAAAAATTTCTTTCTTTTTTTTAAAAAAAATCAAAATAAAAAAACTAACTAATAAGTCGGTTTAATCCCTGACACTTACACTTTCACACAAGACTAGTGATGTTCAAGAACACTTGGTTTATGAGCTCTTGAGATTTTGAGTTAACCAGCCTTAGTCATTAGGGTCTTTGACTTAATTATTCATTTCCCTAGTATGAAAGATTTGTGCTATATTGCATACTTAGTCTCTACCTTAAGAATATGATCGGCACCTCACATACACGACTGTAGTTATGATGAGATGAGTTGAAATTTTACTTGAGGAACTGAGATGAGGGATTTGAGTTTGGACCCGATTTAATGATACTTGGGGATGGGATAAAATCAATGAAGGCTTCATGAAACCTGAGGGTCAACACCTTTAGCCAGTATAAGGACATGCTTCTTCCACTATCTCTTTACATGTACCTAAGTGCCAGGGTGTAATATAAAATAAAAAAATTTTGATCAGTGTGCGCTAACTCTTGGTAAAAGCAGTGGAGCTAGCCAAAAATATTACAAAGCTATGAAATTTTAAAGAAAAGCTCTCATTCCATAAAGTCAAATATCAAAGAGCTTCCACAAAAGGCGAGCGCTCCCAACCATTTCAAAGTATCCACTTGGACCACCGCTATTAGGACCAGGAGTCGGGCTTGCACCTTTGCATCGTAAATGCTGCAAGTCTAGGTGTAGAAGGTACGATAGGTACTCAAAAAAGGCACACCCAGGTGTACTCTCAGGAAAACAAGTGCAGACGACTCCAACTTCTCTTGACGGACGCACTAATTAACACCAAAAATATGTGTTAAGTACTCCATCAACTGACCATCATCTACATTTTCAAGTCTGACAACTAAAGAGACGGTGAATTGGATGCAAGAAATGGTTTATTCCCTAGTGTTGAGGGTCGGGTTCTTAGGAGAGTCTCTTGGATTGGAACCTTGGGTGACGTTGCGACTCTACTCTTTTAACTGCAGTCAACATTTAAGTCATACCCCTACTATATATTTATACAAAGAGAGTCTGATGATTAGTGAAATTGGATACCTTTTGACTAGAGCTTGGTTCAGCTTTGAATTTTAGGATATCTGAAATCGAGAGTTCTTAAACGGATCAAGTCTTGTATTCACATGCACAGTCAGAGGTTAGTCCAACTTATTCAATCTTTATTTTCTCGAGGACTAACAAAGTTCAAGTATGGGGGAGTGATGAATCCGCGATTCATCATCTCAATATCTTGATCTTAGCAAAATCCTCGAGTAAATTCCATAATAAATGTTTATAAAATCAATAAATTAACAAAATAACGTTTGTAAATAAAACACACTAATTATTGTATATTAGATTGTATAAAATACATTAGCAACTAAAAGCCGTAAAATTAAAGGAGTTTTTCACTTGTAAATAGCCCAAACTTAATGTATTTTTAACAATTTAATTTCAACTCCTTTTTGGCTATTTCTTTATCTAACTTGTTCATAACAATGTATATAAAAATACAAAAATATAAAATAAATTTTACCTCAAATAAATGCTCCTAGATCCCAATGACAAAAAACCATAAAGTCCAACTTCCCGACCAAATTCCTGCTCCGTATGAACTCCGAATTCACCAAACTCACTTTCAAAGATCAAGTTAGAAAATTATCTATCCAACGGAAGTATTAAAATCAGAGCTCATTTTCAAAATTTGGGTTTTGGGACCTAGGTCTGCATTGTATATATTGTATATATTTTTCTTTCTTTATTTTTTATTTACTCTTCTTAATTATTAAAAAATCCAAAAAAATCCCTTTTGTGATGTATTTTCTTTCTAGTATTTTATTATATTTTTATGTTATAAATATCCTTTATTAAAAATTTAAAAAATTATTAAAATTAGAAAAATAAAAAAAGTACATGTTGTTTGTCTTCTTTTGTAAATTCTCCACTCTTTTTCATCTCTTTTATTTTATTATATTTAAAGTAGCCTACTTTATTTTATTTTATTTTCCTTTTATTTTTTCCCTTTCTCTACACTAACTTCCCTCTTCTTTTCATTCTACCACCAACTCCCATTCCACCCCACATTCTTCATCTAACCTCCATTATACTCCATCACCTATCTAACCTCCATTTCTCTTCTCTTTATATTCATCTCCACATCCACAATTTTCCCCATCTGCCATTCTAATAGAAAAAGGAGAGAGCTTGGAGTGTTTTGTTGGTGACAGCGGTGAATCATCTTTCTCAAGCGACGACCTCCTTCAGGGGAGATCCTCGGAGCTCCGCTCCGCGTCATGAGTTCCCCATCGAGCTTGCGTAGCTTCTTCGATTTTTATTTTGGCAATCAGATTTAAGAGAAGACATGAGTCCGGCGTAGCTGCTCCGCAAATCCGGCGAACTTAAGGTAAGTATTTCCTATAATTTCTCTTGTTATTTTCTTTTTATCTAGTATTTTATTTCCTTGTTGTCCCATAACCACATCATTATCACATCATACCATCACAATCACCACCACCTTCATCATACCATCACCACACTATTCATCGTCTTTATTTTTTTTAAAAATCACAAAAAAATTAAAATTAAAACTAAAAAAACATAACACAATAGTAAAAATATTAAAAAAATTTAAAAAAATAAAAAATGAAATAAAAATACGTAGCAGGTGGTCGCCCCTCCAGCCGCCGTCGGCCACTACCGCTCAGCCCCCTCTTCGCCGGCCACCTGCCGCCTCCAGGTGGCCCTACACCGTGGTGCAGCAACTCTGTAGCCCTGCACGCGCAGTTCTCTGCCCTCCAGCTGCATAGCCTGCCTTGACTCTCCGCCGCGCTGCAGCGGCTCCGTCGCCCCCCGCCCGCCAGCCCACGATCGTGCCCCCCGTCCTCCTCCGCCACTACAGCGGCTCCGCCGCCCACGCGCCCCCGCCACCTTTTCCTCCTCCCCATCGTGCCCTAGCCGTCCAGGAACAATAAGAAGGTTTATTTTTTCATTTTTATTGTGAAAATTTCATGTTTGTCCCTTTATGTTTCTGTAATTACAAACAAGTCCCTGCACATATTTGTGTTGTTTAATTTATTTTTTGTATTGCACGGATACCCCGGTGTTCATATTTTAATTTGGTCCTCATTATTGCATCTTTTATTTCAATGAAAAATAACATTATGTTGAGCAACAAATTGTCTTCCATCTGAATATTTATTTGTATTTTTGTGAGTTGTGGATAACTTATTAAAATTGTTTTACTACAAAATTCTATATTTTACCTAATTCGTGATCTTAAATTCATATCTAACTCACGGTTGCTCCAAATTTTTTTTAAAAAATCAGAAATGATGCCTTGACATGTGCTTAAATTACTTTCCAAATTTCACATCAATTGGAGTTGTCTTGTGCCAGAAATAAATTGTAGAGTGATTTTAGTAAATGATTTTTAATTAAATCCACACACATCTATTTTGTGAAATTTCAAATCTCCTGGATTCCTTGTATAAATACCATTTTGAGATAACTCTCACTCTGGATAAATTCCTATTTTGGATTTTTTAGAAATTAATTAGTCACCCTCACTCTGTTTTCATTAAAAAAATCCATAAAAAATTCATATTTTGTCAGAAACTTCCAAAACAATTATTGTATCATCCTTGCATCATGTTTTAATTCCAGTAAAATTTTCATATTTTTTGCATTATGTTTGTGTGAAAAAATTGCGAAAAAATTTATAAAAAGTGTGCATTTTTAATTATTGCATTATAATTCCTAAAATTCCAAAAAAATATGTTTTGTACTCATCTCTGGGTTAGGATTGTAGGAAAAATACATTTAGGCTAAATTGAGCCGATTTTTGCATTAAAATTAATTTTGCTATTTGTGTGCTTTCTTAGTGTCTTAATTCACCCGCATTGTGCATTTTTACATTTATTTTGCATAAAAAATACAAAAACAACCGCATTGGAAATCTATATCTTAATTTTTGAATAAACCCAACGTTGTTCCTTTGTCTCCCCGTGTTCGACCCCGGACTTGCCCGGGATATAAACTAAAGCCGAGACACTCTTCATGGAGATCTTCTCTCAGTTCTGACTGATTTGCTAAGTACACATACTACAACGAAATTCATCGTATTTAGCGAATGAATAGATGCACCAGAGGATGAGGAGGAGAGGCATCATATTCCGGAGCCCATCAGCACCATTCGAGGATTCCTACTCAGGGAGCTGAGAGGAGAAGGAGAGCACGTTTGCGACATGGGCAACATGTATATTTTTCCGAGTCTATGAGGATCTTGCATCTCCGGTTGTGGTGGATACCACTCCAGCTTCTATTCCACAACCTATAGTAGATAGTCTAGATTTTGATTCCATGTTACATCAAAAAGATTCTTGTATGAAGAACTCTGTTTCAGTTAATGCCAAGAATGATCTTTCAATTCTGGATTCAGATTCTTCATCTTATGTTTCCTTAGCTTTAATCCCTTTCCATCGTGCTCTTACGGCAGGAAAGCACATAAAAAAGATTCCTAAAGATGACCTTGATATGGCACTGTTTTGTAAAGAAAATATCACTGTAAAGATGCCATTTGATGAGTATGTGGCTAACCATCCTGCATTTCAAAAATACCTTAAGGTGAGATGCACACCTACAAGGGTTAGAAGGAAGAAAGAGAACCAAACATAAAGACACAAATCTTGTCAGTAGCCACAATCTATTATCTCAAGAATCATACATTGTCAAGGAAAAAGAGAGACATGGGTGCTCATTATGTGGAGAGTCGTATTGACGACATTGCGTTTGCACGCACACTCTTGGATAATGGTTCGTCGATCAACTTACTTCCCTTAACCTTATATTAGAAATTGGAGTTGGGACCACCTCACAAATCCAGAGCTTTACTCCAATTTGCAGATCGCTCTTGTATAGAGACTTGGACATTACTTTATGGTGTGTCGAAACCTGTTTCGCTCTTCGGTGAGGGTAGGGCTCGACTTGAGTGGCGAATTTAAGGATTAGGCACACCGTAGTATAGAATCAAATTTATTTGTGCCCATCGTAATTTAGGCCACACATATTTTAGAAGATTTACTCATCTTATAAGATTCATAATGAGATGCACAGAGACACGTACTACTTGGCTCAAATCAAATTAATTCTTCCCCGCTAATAGTATATTGTTTAGGTGTGGTTTTCTCGATCTGCATGCATTTAGTGTAAAATTTACAAATTCAATTTGCATAACACATGGAGAGTGCTGGTAATCACTGTGAGTATACCTTCTTTTGAGCATGCATCATCGATTCACGTTTGCATTCTGATTTCTGATTCCCCTCTTGTTTTACAACTTATGGTCAAAAAGGAAATTGGGACTGAACGGTAGACGCGCTTTTGTATTCAAATTAATTTCAAGTGATAACCTAACTCTAAAATTGGGACTGAATTGAGCAGGTCAATTAAAAAAATTGGAATAAAAGAACCCCTATTCACAAGTGTATAAAGCCCTCATTGTCTTCTTTACTTGCAAGTGAGAGAGAGACGACCCTAGGATAGAGCCAAGCCAGGATTTCTTGCTTACTACTAGTTCTTTATTTTTTGGCGATTAACTACTTTTCAATGAGGATCTACTGGTAGCCAGTAAATGGTCAAGATTTCCTTAGCAGAGTGGGAGGTTTAGAGGATGCCTTAGTCCTCAAGGAATGGGTAGCCGTATTTATACGGTCCGTACTTACTCCTATACTGGCTGAAAGTAGGTTCAACTTGTCGTAAGAACCGGGCCAGCCTGTAGGAAAATACGAGCACCTAACAGCTCGTTAATCTTTCCTAGACTGTATTTATCATCAACTAAAATCGACCAGATAATTCGGTCGAACCCTTACGGTCATCACGTGTTGAGTTGGTGAAATTGAGGGTTTGAATTGCATTTGTATTGTGTGAGTTCACTCTGCACATTTACGTGCACCGTAGAACTAGAGCCTCATTGAGTATCGTGTTCTAATCGGTTCTTTTGACATCGAAGATGACTAATTGGGGGATATTTATTCGGACTTTGCGAGTCTCTCGTTGAACCCTCCAAAAAGTACGTCTTCAAAGGTGGATCACCCACTCTCGGGATGGTTACTCTCAAACCATTCTATTTCTCTCTTCCTACCTCACCGAGGAAGACCTTCACCTCGGTGAGAATATCTTGATTCACAAATCCTCTTCTAATCAAGACCACATTGCTGATGTAGGACCTAAAGAAGATACAAGAAAAATGCCTCCAAAGAAAGAAAGAAGAGGAAGAAGAACATCCCGAGGACCCGATGAGAATGGTACTAGCCAGATTAGCTACATCTGAGCAACAACATGTATTACTGAGAGCTCAGTTAGGACAACTCAATGTTGGGGTCGAACCACCAATAGATGCGGCATATAACCTCGAGCAGTACAGAATTTGGAACTACTTGAGTCCGGCTGAACCCACTGTTGATTTCGAGTTGAAGCCACATTTTTTGAACCTGCTGCCATACTTTGATGGGAATGCTTCTGAGGAGCCATATGCCTTCCTGAGGGACTTTGAGCTCGTCGGCGCTAACCTTAGACATCCTAATGTTAGCCAGGATTATATTAGGCTCATATCCCTTCCATTTTCCTTGGGTGGAAAAGCTGACTACTGGGTAAAGAACTTGGGAATTACCGTCACCACTTATGCACAGTTCTAAGACCTGTTTCTGCAGAAGTTCTACCCGCTAAGTAGAATTAACATGATGAGGATGCATATTACGAGTTTTTCCCAATTACCTCAAGTAGCCTTTTGTGATGCATGGGAAAGATTCAAGGACATCCTACAGAAGTGTCCCTGTCATGGTCTAGATGACAAAATCTTGGTCCAGTCGTTCTTCACTGGTTTCAACCCTGAGGTACATGGTTTAGTGAGCGCTGCCTGTGGAGGCAGCTATACATCACGAGGATCGGATACCATCTGGAAGGTATTCGAGCAGATGGTTGAAACCAGCCGCTCACAGATGGTCAGCAGGGCCTATACATCGTCCCCCAGTTCACTCTCATTTGGAGGGGAAAATCAACTGTAGTCGATCTCTCTCAAGACGTGATCCCTAGCATGGGACTCCTTGTAGACAATCTTACAGTAGTCGAGAAGATCGACAGGAGGATTGATGAGTTAGACTGGAGCATCTCCAAACTTCCAAAATAGATGGAGGAGTTGATTGAGAAGGTATCTAAGATAAGGATACCCGCCGTGACTGCACCCGCTGCCCTCGTATAGGAGCAGTTGGTGTCAGGGCAACCTCAACCGTGGGAGCAGGACCAATCCTACGCCCACTCTTTCCAGCAGCCACCTCCATTAACAGAGACAGTTCATGAGAAGCCTCCACTGGTTTGTGAGGTGAATGGAGTATGGTATATCTAGGACCCTGCCAGGCAAGGAAGTACGGGAGGCAAACAGACCTATCAGCATCCCCCGACCTTTCACAACATCGCATTCACCTCCGCACCTCCTCTATCACAGCAGAGCCCTGTATTCCAGCCACCCCAGCAACAACAGCAGTAGTATTAGCAATATAGCAGACATGGCCATTACCAGACGGGCTAACAGGGCCCGCAATCTTAGCAGATACCCCATCAACAGCAAAGGTAGTACCCTGGCCAGCAGGGCCAGTCTTCCCGTTCTTCTTCACAGTCTTATCTACTTCCTTCTTCGTATGGTCCCGTGGATATTCAACAGCAGATACTCGACGAGCTTCATTTCTACAGGAATGAAATTCACGATATACGGGTGGATGTCAACCGCCTGTCCAGATGGCACCGTTGCCGGAGAGGCAAACGACTTAGGGATTAACTTAAAAATTAGATTTAGATTTTTAATGTGGATTTTTTATATTTTTTATGCAAAATGAATGTAAAAATGCACAATGCAGGTAAATTAAGACACTAAGAAAGCACGCAATTGGCCAAATTAATTTAGTGCAAAAATCGATTCTAATATAATCTTAATCCAAATATGAGTAGAAAACATATTTTTTTGGAATTTTAGGAATTATAATACAATAATTAAAAATGCACATTTTTTATAGGTTTTTTCGCAATTTTTTGCACATATAGAATGCAAAAAATATGAGAATTTTACTAGAATTAAAACATGATGCAAGGATGCTACAATAATTATTTTGGAATTTTCTGACAAAATTTGATTTTTTATGATTTTTTTAATGAAAACTGAGTGAGTTACTAATTAATTCCCAATAAATCCACAATAAGAATTTATCCAGAATGTGAATTATCTCAAAATGGTATTAATACAAGGAATGCAGGAGATTTGAAATTTCACAAAATTGATGTGTGTATATTAAACTAAAAATCATTTACTAAAATCACTCTACAATTTATTTCAGACACATGACAACTCCAATTGACGTGAAATTTGGATAGTAATTTAAGCACATGTCAAGGAACCATTCCTAATTTTTAAAATATTTTTGGAGCGACCGTGAGTTAGATATGAATTTAAGATCATGAATTGAGTAAAATATAGAATTTTGTAGTAAAACAATTTTAATAAATTATACACAACTCACAAAAATACAAATAAATGTTCAGATGGTAGAAAATTTGTTGATCAACATCATGCTATTTTTCGTTGAAATAAAAGATGCAATAATGAGGCCAATTGTGTGCTTTATTAGTGTCTTAATTCACCTGCATTGTGCATTTTTACATTTATTTTGCATAAAAAATACAAAAAAATGCGCATTGTAAATCTTGATCTTAATTTTCGAATTAACCCGACGTTGTTCCTTTGCCTCCCTGTGTTTGACCCTGGACTTGCCTGGGATATAAATTAAAGCCGAGACACTCTTCACGGGGATATTCTCTCGGTTCTGACTGATTCACTAAGTACACAT
Source organism: Ottelia alismoides (assembly GCA_037367405.1). Lineage (NCBI taxonomy): Eukaryota > Viridiplantae > Streptophyta > Magnoliopsida > Alismatales > Hydrocharitaceae > Ottelia > Ottelia alismoides. Next base: position 115,025 of record JAZKJV010003132.1, read on the forward strand.
ACTACAACGAACGTAAATTAATTAATCGTATTTAGCGAACAAACAGATGGCGCCGTTGTCGGGGAGGAGGAATGGGGGCACGACCATGGGCTGACGGGCGGAGAACCGCGTGCGTGGGGTGGTGGAGCCGCTGCAGCATGGTGGAGGGCCGCCTGGAGGCGGCAGATGGCCGGCGAAGAGGGGGGCTGAGCGGCAGCGGCAGGGGGGGACACCTGCTGCGCATTTTTATTTCTTTTTTTTTATTTTTTGCTGTTGTGTTATGTTTTTTTTGTTTTAATTTTAATTTTTTGTGTTTTTTTTAAATAAAGACGATGAAATAGTGTGGTGATGGTATGATGAAGGCGGTGATGATGGTATGATGTGATAATGATGTGGTTATGAGACAATAAGGAAATAAAATATTAGATAAAATAAAATAACAAGAGAAATGATAGGAAATACTTACCCGAAGTTCACCGAATTTGAGGAGCAGCTACGTTGGACTCATGTCTTCACTTCGATCTGATTGGTGAAATAAAAATCGGAGAAGCTACGCGAGCTCGATGGGGAACTCGTGACGTAGAGCGGAGCTCCGCGGATCTCGCTTGAAGGAGGTCGTCGCTTGAGAAAGATGATTCACCGCTGTCACCAACAAAACACTCCAAGCTCTCTCCTTTTTCTATTAGAATGGCAGATGGAGAAAAATTGTGGATGTGGAGATGAATATAAAGAGAAGAGAAATGGAGGTTAGATTGGTGGAGTTGAATGGAGGTTAGATGAAGAATGTGGGGTGGAATGGGAGTTGGTGGTAGAATGAAAAGAAGAGAGAAGTTAGTGTAGAGGAAGGGAAAAAAATAAAAGGAAAATAAAATAAAATAAAGTAGGCTACTTTAAATACAATAAAATAAAAGGGAAGAAAAAGAGTGGAGAATTTACAAAAGAAGACAAACAATATGTACATTTTTTTACTTTTCTAATTTTAATAAACTTTTTGAATTTCTAATAAAAGATATTCACAACAAAAAAATATAATTAAATACTAGGAAGAAAATACAACACAAAAGGGATATTTTTGGATTTTTTAATAATTAAGAAGAGTAAATAAAAAATGAAAAAAGAAAAATATATACAATATATACAATGCACACCTAAGTCCCAAAATCCAAATTTTGCAAACGAGCTCCGATTTTAATGAAACCACTTCCGTTGGATAGATAATTTTCTAACTTGAACTATAAAAGTGAGTTTGGTGAATTTGGAGTCATACGGAGTGGGAATTTGGTCGGAAGTTGGACTTTAACACTTTTTGTCTTTGGGATCTAGGAGCATTTATTTGAGGTGAAATTTATTTTATATTTTTGTATTTTTATATACATTATTATAAACAAGTTAGAGAAATAATTAGACAAAAAGGAGTTGAAATAAAATCATTAAAAATACATGAAATTTTGGGCTATTTACAGGTGAAAAACTCCTTTAATTTTGTGGCTTTTTATTGCTAATGCATTTTGTACAATATAATATACAATGTGTTTTATTTACAAGAGTCATTTTGTTAATTTATTGATTTTATAAATATTTATTAGGGAATCTACTCGGGATTTTGCTAAGATCAAGATATTGAGATGATGAATCGCAGATTCATCACGGGCGTGTTGATGAGACACGAGCATCCCACAATCCATGTTGGATTCTCTTGATTTCATCTCACGAAGTCCAATGCATTCTTCATGAGCAAGAAGCATCGAAGATGAGGAGATCCATGAGCAGTCGATCCGGCAACACAACAACATTGTAACGACTGCGGGCTAGGTCAACATATGGATAGTCACATGTTGAGAGAGAGAGAGAGAGGAAGGCTATAAGAATATGAAGAGAGATAGAGTATTTTTTCTCTTTTTATGTAGTAGAAAAGGCTAGGGCTACCCTTTATTTTATACTAAATTGGATGTCCACGGATTACTATCCATGGGAACACAAAATCAGTGGTTGAAATTATTTTATACTTTCAATCAATAGCCATGATTTTGTTGCATAAATTTGCAACAAAAAATAATTAACTCAAAATAAATTAAATATATTGAAGAACCTTCAATATAAATAAATTTAATTATAAATCAATTTCATGTGGCAATAAGGGAAAGCATCGTAGCTTCCTTCCCTTAATAGAGTGGACTAACACACATGGATTTGGAATAAATGTCCGTCCAACCTATACAAAGGAAGGTGGCTCTCCTTTTTCTATTAGAAGATCTCATATCTCTCCATAATTTCCACATGTGCAACAACATTTTTTGCATAATTAATCATAAAAATAATTCTAAATTATTTTGTGATAATTTCAATCATGTTATTTCCAAACTGTGAATCATATTCACACATCCAATAAAAAATGTAAATTTTATTTAAATTTAATTGTCCAATGTGAATGCAATGCACATCAAAATTTAATTCGTAAATATAAATTATAATTAGCTCTCTCTAATATATTATAAATCACATTTATAATATATATGATTAATATGGACAATGTTATCCACATTATTCATATCCTTGATAATTAAATCATATTTAATTATCTTGGATATCCATTATCATGTTTCCAAATAATATGAATCACATTCACTTTATTCGTAATAATTAAATCACATTTGATTATCAATTTTCTTCAATGCTCTGATACATTTTTGACGTTGAAATTATTCTTAAGCTCTATCAAGAATAAAATGCTTTCTCCGCGGATACTTGGAGATAAGGACAAGAAGATTGTACATTCCACGTATAGTGACTTGTATATTGACATCATATCTCAAATCCAGAACTCGAGGACCTCTCATAGATGTTTGATTCAATAAAAATCATAAATCTAATCTTTTCATTTCATCGGAATCATATATAGATCAATATCCTACAATTGGATTTGAGATCGGATTACTCCTCTATTGGGAGGAGTCACTAAAATCCAAACTTGTTTCATCACTCCCTTGGAACTGAAGTGTCAAGGTTATACAATCATTTACGATCACATCATCCACTAGTTTTCGTAAAACCCGTACATCCTGCATACTAGAAGACCTAGAATAGACTTGAAGTTTTAGATCACTTTTAGAGTGTCTTCTTCAGGGTTTTATCATTAAGTATCTCATTTGATCATTGGGAGTTGGTATCGATCGTATACTTTCCAAAATCATATATCATTTCTATGTATTGATCATATACTTTCCAAAAGCTTATATTAAACCTACAAATTAAGTCAAACTTCCAAAGCAAGACGACCTTGCATGGAATTTGGTCCCAATATCTCATGAGTGAGATCATGTCTTCTGGTTCAACAATGAACTTGTATGATCCCTTTGAGAGATAGTATTACTCATATGCCCTTGTTTGCACACCAACTCATCGATGTATATACCTTGATTAGATCATCAACCTAACGATCAACCAAATGTACATATTCAAACATATAGTAAAACATTTGTCTTTGGTCAGCGGATGCATGCATATATCGTGACAGTATACGACATTGGTCTTGTTATCTCGATCTCGCAAATTTAACTCTTTGACCTAACTTATTAACACCTCCGAATCTCTATTCCTATGCAGAGGACCTACATCAAAAGGTTGGTCAGATATCAACCTTTAGTGAAGGATTGCCATCTCCTTCTCTGGCTGGAGATCCTTTCTTAATAATCATTTGACTATGCTTTATGAGTCCTCAATCTAACTCTTTAGATATCATCAAGCATCGACCTCTTTGATTCAACATATGAATCGACAACTGTATGATCATTAAAATGACCATGGTACATAAGCCTAATTCTACTAAGGGACCTATTATGCAAATTAGTTAATCTTTATTTCAGATTAGGGAATGATTTGCAATAGCATTCTTTGCAAAATGGCTCATCATGGGCTCACATGTCCAACAATGTCCCACTAGTCCAAAGAGCCATTAATGTGCTAATCTTCTAAACCCACACTCATGTGATAATCAGAAGCTATTAAAAAAATGGCTTGGTAAGCTAGAACCAATCACACTATTCCGGAGAGACTACACCAAGTCCTTTTACAATTCTTGCATATCTCATATGCAAATGTTACATCTTATGGAACTAATACTCAATTTTGTTAAAGAAATTATAGTGTCCTTGATAGTACTATTCAATAATTATTATAGCAAGTATGTAATTTTTATTATCCTTACCATAATACCCTTATTCCTGGAGATCTCTATCTCTTAAGACCAAGACCTAGTCTTAAGTTATATAAGGAATCTACATTTAATACTTTTTAGATCACTATATATAAATTCTTAAGTTCTCGAGGATATGTCTTTAAGATCACTATCTCAAAAGTCTTGTTCATCTTTGAAGGTGGTTTTATTACTGCAAATAAGTATTTTACCTCCATAGTAAGATTAGTAACAATTTATTACTCCTAGTACATGGCAGACATCTGGCTTTTATACACATACAACATAAACCATGCTTCTCATAACTGATGCATGAGAGCAAGTAGTTTTATCATCATCAACATTTGATATGTTATCCCTTTAAATTGGTGAGTACCCTTTTTTAATGGAAGGAAGTCTTCCTTGGGGTTTTCTAAAAATGGAACATGTCCAAGGTGTACTATTAATTTGATGGTCCCAATACCCTCTTTTCTTTGCTTTCGAACATCTTTATAACTATGATCTAAGAGGTATTCTTAAGATCTTTCATCTCAAAGTATGTAACAACCATATTAAAAAACATTTATTATCATCCTTATATCATTCCAAATGATTAGGATTTTTATCTACATTTAGCATGCTGAACACAATGGCACTCCCACTAATCTTCACATAGTTCATCAAGATTCTATAGGAAATTATAACCTTTATACCTTCAACAAATCTGATGTTCAGATTACAAGAAGCTTATTTGAGCCCATAGATGGAGTTCTTCAACTTTCACACCTTGATTTCCTCAACTATAAAGCCAATAGGCTACTTGATATGAATGTCCTTGGAGAGATATTTGAAGGATATGGTTTAATCCTCAAGCGTATCACGGAAGCATGAGCGTTGTATCGAATACGACGATGAACGACTAGTCAAACTAGTCGTTCTGAGCAATAGAATTTAAAAAATTTTCATGCGATGAAACCACATGATCCATGAACGATTCTCGAATCGTTTCATCTAGAACCACAACAAGTATAAAGGAATACCTCTTGAAGCGTGGTTGATCGAGTCTCTACGAAAAGAGACCTCCTGGCTCAACTCTGATCGTCGGAGAAGAAGATTGCGAGCGCGGGGATGAGTCGTGTGATCCTTGCAATCCAACGAGTTGATCCAAGCACGGGGAACTCTTGATCATTTCGAACGAGATCGAACGTCTTCTTCGTAAGCGTAGCACTCCAAGAAGACGGAGAACCGAAGAACGTCAAAGCGGCGGTGCGGTGGCGAGGGCGTCGACGGCTATTCTCCTCTAGGGTTTGGTGGACGGCCACCAAGGAGAGAGGAGAGGGGTTGGCGTGTATAAGAAAGAGAGAGAGAGAGATGTGATTCAAAAGCATAACCAAGAGAGCATGGTATGCCTCTCTATTTATAGGATTTTGGGATCCATGGATCTCAATCCATGGGGCACATAAAATCAATGGATGAGATTGATTTATGCCTAATCCAATGGTCAAGATTGTTATTGGAAAAAACCAACAACTTATGATTTAATTTAGATCGAATATATTTGGCAAATCAAATATACATCAATCCTAAAATTAAACCAATCAAATAATGGAGATTACCAACATGGAGATTGCCTCCCCATGTTTCGTGGTGGACGACCACCAATTTCCATATTTGTTATGGTGGCTGTCCACTTGATTACAAGTGGGAGCAATCTCATGAGATTTCATGAGATTGCATATCTCCATGGAAATCTCCTTTATTTAATCCAACAACTTTTGTTGTGATTTATTCTCCAAAAATAATTCATAATTAATTTTTCGAATATTGTAATCTTGCCATTGGAAATTTGTGAATCACATTCACAACCCAAAAAAAATATAATTTACATTTTCAATTAATTACACAACGTGTATGCAATACACATTAATAATTAATTAACAAATATAAATTATAATCAGCTCTCTCTAATACATTATAAATCACATTTATAATAAATTTTAAATAATTGGATATTGCTATCCACATTATTCTTATCCACAATAATTAAATCATATTTAATTACGTTGGATAATTTCCACACACATCAAGATAATTAAATCACATTTAATTATCAATTTCTTAATGCTTAGATCTATGGAATTATTCTTGAACCCTTTCAAGAATAATGTGATTTCTCCTTAGATACTTGGAGATAAGGACAGGGCGATTGTATTGTTCCACGTATAGTGACTTGGATATTGAGATCACATCTCAAATCCAGATCCTATGGACCTCCCATAGATGCTTGAATAAATCAAGGCCGTAAACCTAATCTTCTCATTGCATCTGAATCTCATTCACATCAATTTCCAATACATGGACTAAGATTAGGTCACTTCTCTACTAAGAGGAGTCACTAAAATCCAGACCTGTTTCATCACTCCCTCGGAATGGAAGCGTCATGGTTATACAATCGTTTATGATCATATCACCTCAGGTATTCCCAACACCTGTGCATCCTACATACTGGAAGACCTATGATCATTCTGAAGATGTAGATCACTTTTATACTATCATCTTCAGTGTTTGATCACTATGTTTCTCATTCTTGGTCATTGGGATTTGGTATAGATCATATGCTTTCACAAAGCATATATCTTACCTTCAAATTCATGTCATGCTTCCAAAGCATGACGACCATGCATGGAATTTGATCAGTCCCAATACCTCATGAGTGAGATCATGTCTCCCGGTTCACAAGTGAACCTGTATGATCCCTTTGAGAGACCATATTACTCATATGTCCTTACATGCACACCAGCTCGCCGGTGAGTAGACCTTGGTTAGGTCATCAACCTATTAGTCTGCCAAATGTACACATTCAGACATATTGCAACACATCTGTCTCTGGTCATAGGATGTGTGCCTATGCTGTGACAGTATTCAACATAGTTCTTTGGTTATCTCGATCTCGTTAAATCAACCCATTGACTCAACTAATCTGATACCTCCGAATCACTATTCCCATGCAGAGGACCCGCATCAAGAGGTAGATCAGATATTAGCCTAATGAGAAAGGATTGCCATCTCCTACTCAGTCTGAAGATCATCACTTGACAATCATTTGATGATGCTTGATGAGTCCTCTATCTAACTCCTTAGATATTCATCAAGCATCAGCCTCTATGATTCAATGAATCAACAACTGTATGATTATCAAGTTGGCCATGGTACATAACCCTTATTGTACAGAGGGACCTTATAGTACATTCATTCAATCAATCTCAGAAAGGGAGTGAAACATAATCAATAACTTTTATTGATAAGTATTTTATTACAATAACATTTATTGCAGGAATGGTTCGCCTCGGGCTCACATTGCTAACAATCTCCCACTAGCCCTCAAAACCATTTAGGAACAATCCTTAAACCCATACTCATTACATGCTGGTCGAAAACCTTCTGTATCGGAGGTTTGGTAAGAGGATCAGCAACGTTGTCGGCAGAGGCCACCTTGGTGATGCTGATATCACCATGCTTTTGAATCTTCCGAATGATGTGGTATTTCCTTTCCACGTGCTTGCTCTTATGATGCCATCTGGGTTCCTTCGCCTGGGCAATGGCTCTCGTGTTATCACAGAGTAGCGGGATGGGGGTATCAGAGGAAGCTATTCCAAGCTCCAACACGAACTTGCGCAACCACACCGCCTCCTTTGCAGCATCCGATACGGCAATGTATTCAGCTTTAGTTGTTGAATCTGCTGTAGTGTCCTGCTTCTTGCTTCTCCAGCTCACAGCACCACCGTTCAACAGGAATTCAAACCCCGATGTCGACTTTCGATCATCAATATCCGATTGGAAGTCAGAATATGTATATCCCAAGACTTGGAGATCACCATCTCCGTAGACCAAGATGTAATCTTGCGTCCATCTTAGATATTTAAATATGTTCTTAACTGCATTCCAGTGTTGTTCTCCATAGCAGGATTGGTAACGACTTACCACTCCCACTGCATGCAGATATCTGGCCTAGTATACATCATAGCATACATTAAGCTTCCTACAGCTGATGCATAAGGGTATCCAGCCATGGCTTTCTTTTCCTCAACAGTTTGAGGAGCCATTCCTTTAGACAGGTGGATACCATGTCTTAAGGGTAGGAATCCTTTCTTGGAACTATCCATACGGAATCGTTCAAGAATCTTCTTAATGTATCCATGTTGTGACAATCCCAATGTCCTCTTCTTCCAGTTTCTGAACAACTTCAGACCCAAGATGTAAGAGGCTTCTCCAATATCTTTCATCTCAAAGGTATGGGATAGCCAAATCTTCACACTGGTCATCATCCCTGTATCATTCCCAATGATAAGGATGTCATCTACGTAAAGCATGATGAACACAATAACGCTCCCAGTAAGCTTCTTGTACACACAAGGTTCATCAGGATTCTGCACAAAATCATAACTCTTTATGGTTTCATCAAATCTGATGTTCCGGCTATGAGAAGCTTGTTTAAGCCCATAGATGGATTTCTTTAGCTTGCATACTTTGCCATCCTCAGTCATGAAGCCCTGGGGCTGCTCCATGTAGTTATCCTCCTCAAGGTATTCATTGAGGAAAGCCGTCTAGACGTCCGTCTGCCAGATGTCGTAGTCAAGATATGCAGCTATAGCTAGCAGTGTCCTGATGGATTTAAGCATAGCCACAGGAGAGAATCTCATCGTAGTCGATGCCTTCTCTCTGTGTGTAGCCCTTGACTACGAGCCGTGCCTTGAAAGTCTCTACTTTTCCATCAGGTCCCCTCTTTCTCTTGAAGATCCATTTACACTCAATGGGTTTTACCCCTTTAGGTGGATCCAAAGGGTCCATACACCATTCTAATGCATGGAGTCAATTTCTAACTTCATTGCTAGCATCCATCTATCCATGTCATGATCCGCGAGTGCTTCATCAAATGAAGTAGGATCATTGTCAGTTTCGCTTGACACATGGAATCCATACCTTTCAGGTGGTGCAACCACCCTCGAACTCCTTCGAAGAGGTATGGGTGTTTCATCTTTATTTACCTCTTCAGTTTCTGGTCTAGGAAGCTCAGAATCTTCAGGGGATTCAATGAGTTCCTCTACTTCATTTTTGTCTTGACCTTTAAGGAAATCATCCTACAGAAATTTCACATCTCTAGAGACAAAAACCTTTTGGGTCTCAGGGTCATAGAGCTGGTATCCAATACCATCTTTAACATACCCAATGAAGTAACACTCATGAGTGCGAGATTCTAGCTTACTTGCGTCCACGTTCTTCGCATGAACCAAACAACCTCAAACCCTCAAGTGATTAACACTAGGTTTGGTTCCATACCAGAGCTCATGAGGAGACTTAGGTACAGATTTGCTAGTAATCTTTTTCAGGATATATATTACAGTCTCTACTGCATATCCCGAGAAACTAAGTGGTAAATGTGCTTTGCTCATCATTGAATGGACCATATCCATGATGGTCCTGTTGAGTCTTTCATCAACACCGTTAAGTTGGGGAGTTCCAGGAGGAGTGAGATTGGAGACAATTCCATTCTCTTTAAGGTATTCCTTGATTTCATCTGAGAGGTACTCGCCACCTCAATCAGATCGAATCCGTTTAATCTTCCTATCGGTTTGGTTCTCAACCAAAGCCATGAATTCTTTGAACTTCTCAAAGGTTTCAGATTTATGACGTAATAAGAAGACAAACCCGTATCGTGAATGGTCATCAATAAACGTCAAATAATATCGCTATCCATTTCGAGTCGCGGTACTGAAGGGACCACATACATCAGTATGTATTAGGTCAATAATACCTTCACATCTTGTAACCTTGTTACGGAATGGCATCCAATTCATTTTTCCTTGAATACAATGTTCATAGGTAGGTAAAGATTGAACTTGTAGAAAATCCAAAGATCCATCCTTTATCAATCTATTGATCCTATCAACATATAAATGACCAAGCCTTTGATGCCAAATCATATTTGAATGATTTTTATTCTCCCTGGATCTTTTAGGGTTTTTATCAGTGGTTGTAACATTCATGACATGCTCATTAATGCACAATTCATAGAGTCCACCAGAAGTCAAAATACCATCTGCAATATATTTATCATAATGATTTATGACTAATTTATCACAGAAAAAGAAAGAATATCCACTTCTAACTAGCTTAGATACAGATATCAAATTCCATCTGACTTCAGGTACATAAAGACACTCTTTAAGTGCTAGGACTCTACCACTAGATAATGATAGTTGACAGGTCCCGACGGCGGCTGCAGCAATACATGCATCAGATCCTATGTGGATGACTATCTCCCCTTCTTCCAGATTTCTAATTTCCTGAAACAGTGCAAAAAATTGCATACATGAACAGAAGCACCAGAATCAACAACCCAACTTCCTTCTCGTCCAACGAGCAAATAGTTTTCAATGATAAAAGTAGATTTCATACCTGCTGGGGCTTTACCTTTGTCGACCGACTTCAGGTATTCCGGGCAGTTACGCCTCCAGTGCCCCAGTTTCTTGCAGTGGTGACAGACGTCAGTTTTCTTCGATGCTATCAGTGTGGATGCATTGGAAGATGAGCCAACACCTTGTCCCTTCTTCTTTCTCTTCTGGGCCGGGCCCTTCGTAGAACATTGCTTGTGACGGCACTTCCCTCTGACCTGTGCAACAATTGCACTGCCAATGGGACCATCTTTCTTCATCACTCCCTCTGCAGACTTCAATGCAGCAAGAAGTCCAGCATTCATCAATTCCAATTTGTTCACGTGGAATGAAACCACAAAGTTATTGAAAGACTTGGGCAAAGACAACAGAATGAAATCAGATTGCATCTCTACATCCATGCTTGCCCCAAGAGTTTCCAGCTCCGACAAGTACCCAAATATTTTGAGTACATGTTCACGGACTGATGTTTCTTCCTGCATCTTGTAGCGAACGAGTTCTTTCATAACGTTGTATTGCCGAATGTGGTTAATGTCACCAAACACATCTTTCAGGTTCTGCATTATTTCCTGGCATGGGCTCATCTTCACATGTTGTTTTTGAAGAACATTGGAGAGAGAACCCAGGACATAGCATCTAGACAAGACATGATCTTCATCATACTTGTCATTGTATGCCTTTTCTTCCTTCATTTTTGGGCTTTCATGCTTGTCTTTTGAGAGCACATAACTTATGCGCTCAGCCAAGAGAACAAGCTCCAAATTACGGATCCAATCCGAGTAATTCGGTCCGTTCAACTGGTTGACCTCCAGAAGCCTTCTTAGTGGGTTCATGGACTTCATTTTCTGAAATTAAGAATGCACTATATTAGAACGTATAATCATATATTCATATTTATGATATTTGATTAAGGTATTTTAAATCAAATTATTCTTGCTCTGTCAACTTTGAAAGTTTATTCCCTTAATCACTTTTCAAAGTAAGAGATATACTTACCACTATATCTCAAGCAAGAACTGGGATCTCCTCTTTATCTTTGTCATATCCAAATAATATGAGAACCTATGACTCCAATAAAGAGAAGCGGGAACACATTCCGCCTTGAAAGTCCAACTTGCATTTCCCAATTCGGTCTTTAATACCCGGGCCCACTACCCCTAAGGTGATGATGACCCGTCATTAATTGAACCAACCGTCAACAGGAATACAACTATGCGCAATCCAATATCGCCCCAATAATATGAGGAGTCGATATTGGGGTCACTACGCACACATCCTTACTCTTTCGAGAAGCGACGAGCCCGATCCAAATGGATTGTATGCAGGAGCTGTCACTTCGGACAGGCGTCTCCCACACAATATCTGGCAACGGAACCCTTCACCTTGAAGGGAGACCATGGATGTCACTTATGTGAACCTCCATCTCATATTCAAATTTTAATTAATTATCATGAATCATATTGACATAATTAATTCTTCCAAGGGAAATACACATCTATTCATAATAGAGTATTTTTAATTGGATATAATTAACTTAATCATATTAAATTAATTTTCTATTCAATTCAATCAACAAACTTGATTTTTACTTGAATATATGGTATTATCTCAAAATACATAATAATTCGAATTTTAATAATTAGAAAAAATACATCATGATCTCTTAGGCATCATTCATTCCCTACCTGCTGTCATGGCCAGTATCAACGGGAGTGGGACAGGCCGCAACCGGTGCGACCCCCTACCCCAGCGATCCCCGACTAGACACCATATCCGCCTCTGGAAAAAATAATGCCAAGTCAATCACTTTGTACTTGAGATGATCATCGGTTCTTCAACTGAAATTATACCATATAGTAATAATCAAAATATTTTTGATTATAAGGAAATTTGCTAGACAAATCCCCAATCCTATTTAAGCAAGGAGTTTGATGATTGTTTTTCCAATTATGATCAAATCTAATCAATTTATTGGTTGAGGCCAAGTCAATTAAGGAAATAATCATCATTCAATATTTTTCAAATATTTTCCATAATTATTTCATGAAATTAACAATTAATTTCACTAATTGACAATCACATGGTTCTTGATTAGGACTGTAATTTCAGTAGTGATCCCTACTTACTAAAATTAACATATCTCAATCAATTTAAATCCAAATTAGACAAAATTAATTTTCAAAGATTTCTAATTTAATTTATGACAGAACCTAAGTGATATTTCACGCATTTCGAGGCAGATTAAAACAGTAATTAACTCATTAATCATGTTAAGATTTCAAGTTCCCATAACAATGAATACATGATCATAAAAACAACCATATCTCGAGCAAACAGAATCCAAATTAGGTAAACTCAGATCCTATGGTTTCCTTATTTAATGAGGAACAAATTTCAAGTGATTAATTGGTGTTTAAAAAATTTAAACAGGGACTAATTTATTCACTAAACAGAAGTGCGAAAATCAAATGCGACAAAAACTTTCGCGAACTCTACAAACCCAAGCCGTCCTAGGTTTGCGGATCGTATCCAAAATCTTCGACCTAAGGCTCCGATACCACTTGAAGGATATGGTTTAATTCTCAAGTGCATCACGGAAGCGTGAGCGTCGTATCAAATACGACGATGAACGACTAGTCAAACTAGTCGTTCTGAGCAGCGGAATTTAAAAAATTTTCATGCGATGAAACCACATGATCAAAGAACGATTCTCGGATCGTTTCATCTAGAACCACAACAAGTATAAAGGAATACATCTTGAAGCATGGTTGATCGAGTCTCTACAAAAAGAGACCTCCTGTCTCAAGTCTGATCGTCGGCGAAGAAGCTTGCGAGCGCGGGGATGAGTCGCGTGATCCTCACAATCCAACGAGTTGATCCAAGCACGGGGATCTCCTGATCTCGTCGTACGATATCGAACTTCTTCTCAAGTGTAGCACTCCAAGAAGACGGAGAACCGAAGAACGTCGAAGCTACGGTGTAGTGGCATGGGCGTCGACGGCTATTCTCCTCTAGGGTTTGGTGGACGGCCACCAAGGAGAGAGGTTGGCATGTAGAAGAAAGAGAGAGAGATGTCCTTCGAAAGCATAACCTAGAGAGCATGGTATGCCTCTTTATTTATAGGGTTTTGGGATCCATGGATCTCAATCCATGGGGCACATAAAATCAATGGAAGAGATTGATTTATGTCTAATCCAATGGTCAAGGTTGTTGTTGGTAAAAATCAACAACTTATGATTAATTTATATCAAATATATTTGACAAATCAAATATACATCAATCCTATAATTAAACCAATCAAATAAGGGAGATTACCAACATGGAGATTGCCTCCCCATGTATCATGGTGGACGACCACCAATATCCATATTGGTTATGGTGGCCGTCCACTTGATTACAAGTGGGAGCAATCTCATGAGATTTCATGAGATTGCATATCTCCATGGAAATCTCCTTTTATTAATCCAAAAACTTTTATTGTGATTTATTCTCCAAAAAAAATTCATAAATATTTTTGAGAATATTGCAATCTTGCCATTGGAAATTTGTGAATCACATTCACAACCCAAAACAAAATATAATTTACATTTTCAATTAATTACACAATGTGTATCCAATACACATTAATAATTAATTAACAAATATAAATTATAATCAGCTCTCTCTAATACATTATAAATCACATTTATAATATATTATGAATTATTTGATATTGCTATCCACATTATTCTTATCCACAATAATTAAATCGTATTTAATTATATTGGATAATTTCCACACACATCAAGATAATTAAATCACATTTAATTATCAATTTCTTAATGATTAGATATATGGAATTATTCTTGAAACCTTTCAAGAATAATGCGATTTCTCCTCAGATACTTGGAGATAAGGACAAGGAGATTGTATTGTTCCACGTATAGTGACTTGGATATTGAGATCACATCTCAAATCCAGATCCCATGGACCTCCCACAGATGCTTGATTAAATCAAGGCCGTAAACCTAATCTTTTCATTGCATCTGAATCTCATTCAGATCAATGTCCAATACATTGACTAAGATTAGGTCACTTCTCTACTGAGAGGAGTAACTAAAATCCAGACATGTTTCATCACTCCCTCGGAATGGAAGCGTCATGGTTATACAATCGTTTATGATCACATCACCCCCAGGTTTTCCCATCACCTATACATCCTGCATACTGGAAGACCTATAATCATTCTGAAGATGTAGATCACTTTTATATTGTCATCTTCATGTTTGATCACTAAGTTTCTCATTCTTGGTCATTGGAATTTGGTATAGATCATATGCTTTCACAAAGCATATATCTTACCTTCAAATTCATGTCATGCTTCCAAAGCACGACGACCATACTTGGAATTTGATCAGTCCCAATACCTCATGAGTGAGATCATGTCTCCCGGTTCACAAGTGAACCTGTATGATCCCTTTGAGAGATTGTATTGCTTATATGTACTTACATGCACACCAGCTTGCTGGTGTATAGACCTTGGTTAAGTCATCAACCTATTGGTCTGCCAAATGTACACATTCAGACAGATAGCAACACATCTGTCTCTGGTCAGAGGATGTGTGCCTATGTGGTGACAGTATTCAACATAGGTCTTTGGTTATCTCGATCTCGTTAAGTTAACCCACTGACTCAACTAATCTGATACCTCCGAATCACTATTCCCATGTAGAGGACCCGCATCAAGAGGTCAATCAGATATCAGCCTAATGAGAAAGGATTGCCATCTCCTACTCAGGCTAAAGATCATCAGTTGACAATCATTTGATGATGCTTGATGAGTCCTCTATCTAACTCAGGTATTCATCAAGCATCAGCCTCTATGATTCAACGAATCAACCACTGTATGATTATCAAGTTGGCCATGGTACATAACCCTTATTGTACAGAGGGACCTTATAGTGCATTCATTCAATCAATCTCAGAAAGGGATTGAAACATAATCAATAACTTTTATTGATAAATCGTTTATTACATTAACATTTATTGCAGGAATGGTTCACCTCGGGCTCACATTGCTAACAGTATTCATAGAGGAATGCAATCTTGATTTCCATTTTGTAGATGTCATAGTAAAGTTGTGTAGCTATATTTAGTAATATTTTGATGGGTTTAAGCATGGTAACTGAAGAGTAAGTCTCATTGCAAGCAATGTCTTCTCTTCATGTGTATCTTATGGATATGAGTCATGCTTTGAAGGTCTATGCCTTCTCATCAGGTTCCTTCTTTCTCTTAAAGATACATCTACACCTAATGGGTCTTACCCTTATAGGTGGATCCTCGAGGGTCCATATACAACACTTGAATACGGAGTATACTTTAGACTTTATTACTAACATCCATCTCTCCATGTCATGATCCTTGGAAGCTTAATCATATGAAGTCAGATCATTGTCATACTTTTCTGATACATGGAATCCGTACCCTTTAGGTGGTCTTACCATCCTCAAACTAATTTGAAGATGTATGAGTGTTTCATCTTCCATTGTCCTTTTATTTTCTGATTTCAGGAGCCTCATTATCTTCTCAAGATTCAATGAGTTGCTTTACTTCATTTTCATCTTGATTCTCAAGAAAGTCATCCTCTAAGAATCATATTTTTAGAGATTAAATCTTTTAAAAATCTCAAGGATATAAAGTAGGTATCCAATACCATCCTTTATATTCTTAATGAAGTAGCATTCTATGGTGCTAGATTCCAGCTTACTTGCATCCATGACATGGTTATGGACCAAACAACCCTAAATCCTCAAGTGTCCAACACTAGACTAGGTTTCAAATCAAAGCTTATGAGGGTTTCGGGTCTAGATTTGCATGCAATCTTATTAAGGATATATATTGTAGTCTGTACTACACATATACCTGGAAACTAAGAGGTAATTATGCTAATATTCATCATTGATCAAATCATGTCATATATGATCCAATTGCATCTACTTACAACTACACTGAGTTTAGGTGTATTAGGAGGAGTGAGATAGGAATGATATTCCTTTCTCCATAAGGTATTCCTTGAATTCATCTAATAGGTACTTGCTACCTTGGTTAGATCAAATTCATCTTCCTTCAAACTCTAGTTTAAACCAAAATTATGAAAATTTTGAACATTTAAGAGGTTTCTGAGGTGAAGAGAAGGTATCTCATATCACAAATAATCATCAATTGATATCACATATCATTAATGTTTATTATGATATAAATGATCCACATACATTGATATGTATGAGATCTTGAATACCTTGGCATGTTACACCATTCCCAAGTAAGGGTGCATTGGACATTTTACTTTGAATATACTATTAACAAGTATGTAAGTTTTGAACCTTCAGACAATATAGAGTTTACTCTCTTACTAGTCTATTGATCGTATCAATAAACTTATGTCCAAGGATTGGCGCTAGATCATTGTCAAATGATCTTTATCCTCATTTTGATCCTCTAGGGTTTATCTTTTTCCTAGTATTTAGAAATGTTAATGAACCATACATTAATTTTCTAATTTAGTAGAGTCCTCTAAATGTTAGATTACTATCTGATTATATCCATCATAACTCTTATTATAGGTAAATCTAGAATGCATGTTTATTTCCAATATTTAGAAATAAACAATAAATGTATTCTAATATCTAGGTAATATAGGCATTCTTTAAGACTAAGGGCACTCCCACTGAAAGTATGTAGTCTATCTATCTAATGGATATTGTTACAACAATTACATCATTGACCATATGGATGACTGTTAAACCTTAAGATCAAATTTATTAGTCTTCTAAAACATATGCAACCAATTCAAATGGTACTAAAAGAATGAGATACAATTATTTGACTTTTATCTTATCTGATAAGCTAGTCAATTTCATTGATTATATGTAGATGTAGAATATCCTGATGTACTATCTGGGTCCTTCTCTAAGGATGTTAGATAGTCTATATAGTGATACTATCAATACATCAGCTTGTTGAAGTATTGGCATTCATCCAAGTCTTTGGATGTCATATGTGTGGAAACCATAGAAGTACAATCAACTCTTTGACTTTCCATCTAACTAGAGTCAGACCCATGCTTCCATTGTGCTTCCATCATATATAAACAACCATTGCGTAAGACAAATGATCTCTTATTTTGAACTCAAAAGATTTCAATATAAGAGTATTTCAACATTTATATATGCTTCATTCAATTCATACAATATAGATATTATGAATCTTCATGAAAGACTAGAGTATAGATATAGAACGATGACACTCATCATATCTACATCCATTTTAACTTTTATAAACTTTGGTTCATGCAGGTACTAAAAATATTTTTACATTATCTCTTATCGAACCACTATTCTGCATAATGCAACGAACCATGTCATTCATGATTAAATGTCAAGAGCACATATGTATGCCAAAACATCTTCTTCGATTTTTATAAAGATTTTTGATAATTATGATAATCATTGGCTTGATACTTCCAAAGCACATTCTATGAGAGATCATACTATAGAGATATACAAACCCAAGGTTGGTGTCTTATTGTCTAGTCAATTGTCATTCCTCATTATTATGACGAAACTTGCACATTGCAACCATATACATTATGTGTCCAACTACAAGTAAAACATCTTGATCATGGATCCAATCCATGATATTTTACTAGTTAATATGGGAATGTTTTGAGCGGGTTTAATGTAGGTTATCTAAAATAAGATAATTTGCATAAATACATATTTTACTTTGATAAGGGATTTTACATCAAAGTTGTCTTGCCTTGTCAACTCTGAAAGTTCATTCCCTTATTCACTTTCAAAGTAAGAGACATACTTACCAATATATCTCAAGCAAGATCTGGGATCTCCTTCTTAACTTTGTTACATCCCAATAATATGATAAACTGTAACTCAGAAAAGATGAAGCGGGATCTCATTCCGCCTTGCAAGTCCAACTTGCATTTTCTAGTTTGATCTTTAACACCTAGGCCCACCACCCCTAAGGCGATGTTACCCGTTGTTAGTTCAACCAACCATCAACTGGATTAGAACTCGCTACTTAAAGTCCAATATCGCCTCAACAATATAAGGAACTGATATTAGGGTCACTATGCGTACGACCTTACTCTTTCGAGAAGCAAAGAGCCCGATCCATGTGTGCTTGTAGGTAAGAGCTGTCACTTCGATAATGTATCTCCAACATTACAATATATGGTGATGGGACCCTTCGCCTTGATGGGAGACCATGGATGTCATTTATATGATCCTCCATATCCCATTCAAAATTTAATTAATTATTGTGAATCATATTCACATAATTAATTCTTCCAAGGGAATTACAACTTTATTCATAATAGAGTGTTTATTTTAAAATTATATCTAATTAATTTAATCATATTGAATTAATTATCAATCCAATTCAATCAACCAATAAACATTTAGGATTTGCTTGATATTATTATAGAGTATACACCCTCACAAGACACATTATTTTGTATTTTAATTATTAGAGTACAAATTGATTTACACATATTATTCTTTCCTTAAAAATATATCCGGCCAGTACACTCGAGTTATGCTGGTAGGAAGCATTTACTTGACATGTAAGGTGGTAATTAGTAAACCAATATCCCCAGACTAGACATCTTCACCATTTCGATTGAGAACATCACAAAATAATACCAATGTACTTGCGATTTTATCGATCAACTTTGATGACTGGTATTATACTATATATATTAATCACTCAAAAATATTAGGCTCCTTAAAACACTTTTGAGATCCTAAATTTCTAAGCATATCAAGAAACTATGTTTTGCATGTAAAAGTTTTCCTATAACTATTATAGGATAAACTGAGGGTTTTCATGAAACATTCATTCAATGGCCACTGAAGTTTAATAAATTATTTTCATAATTATTAGGCATAAAAAATAATCAAGTTAAAATCATAATTTCAATGATTTCCATTAAATAATAAACACATTAAGCAAAGAGATTTGATTATGCAATCATCATCCTACCCATCTCCACTAAATATGGAATATCTAGGAAAAACATAGTAGAAATCACACAAAATAAATTTATGTAGTTTGCTAGTTTGATTGTCAACGTAATTCAATTGTTCATTTCAAATTTCATGACGTGAAAATAATAAGAAAAAATTATTTTTATATAGATATATGAATACGTGCAAAAACAATTTTGCAGCATGAACTCTTCAAATTATATTCATCTACTTTTGATACAAATAATAGGCTACTATTTATGGGACATATTTAGACTTAATATATACATTTTAGTAACCAAAAACATGCCCAAACAATGGTCAAATAGTAGGATTTTATTTTAGAAAAAAAACAATTGGAATCTTGCATCCACTACAAAAACAATGAGTCCTCGCACATCCGATAAAAAAACCTTGCTCACCTAGAGTTTTGGATCATATCCAAGACCTCGACCAAGACTCTGATACTACTTTAAGGTTAGAAAAAACTTAAATGCATCACATAAGCATGAAGAGCGTATCGTATGTGATCAAGAGCAACTAGTCATACTAGTTGCTCCAGGCAGTGGAATTGAAAAAAATGATGAAACCACATGATTTGAGAACACTTTTCAAATCGTTTCATTAAGATTACAAATGAGTTTAAAGTAATACCTCTTGAAGCGTGGTTGCGATCGTCAATGTCTAAAGTAAGAGATTCTCCTATCTCAAGTCCGATCCGACGAAAATCGCACTTGCAGGCACGTTGATGAGACACGTGCATCCCGCAATCCATGTTGATGATCCAAGGTTGGAGTCTCATGACTTCATCTCATGAAATCGAATGCCTTATTCATGATCAAGAAGCACCGAAGATGGAGGAGATCCACGAGCAGTCAATCTGGTAGCACAACAACGTCACGACGACCACGAACATCTCTAGGTCAACCTATGGATGATCACATGTTGAGAGAGGGAGAGAGAGGAAAGATATGAGAATATGGGGAGAGGGATAGATTTATTTCTCTTTTGATGTAGTAGAAAAGGCTCGGTATACCCTCCCTTTTACGCTAAATTTGATATCTATCGATGACAATTCCTAGGAAAACAAAATCAATGGTTGAGACTGTTTTGTGCATTCAATCAATGGCCATGATTTTATTGCATCAATTTGCAAAAACAAATAATTAATTTAAAATAAATATAATATATTGAATAATCTTCAATATAATTTAATTTAATTTAATTGTAAATCAATTTCATGTGGTAATTATGGAAAGAGGAATAGCCTCCTTCCCTTAGCAGTGTGGATGCCCCCATATGGATTTGGAATCCATGGTCGTCCACCCTATATAAAAGGAAGGCGGCTCTCCTTTTTCTATTAGGTGAGATCTCATATCTCTCCATAATATCCACATGTACAATAACATTTATTGCATAATTATGCATAAAAATAATTTCAAATTTTGGTGTGATAATTTCTGTCAGGCTATTGAAAAATTATGTATCATATTCACACATCCAATATAAAATGTAAATTGTATTTACATTTAATTGTCCAATATCAATCTAATTCACATCAACATTTAATTCGTAAATATAAATTACAATTATCACTCTCTAATATTATAAATCTCATTTATAATATATATGATTAATATGGATAATGTTATCCACATTATTCATTTCCTTGATAATTAAATCATATTTAATTATCTTGGATGTCCATTCTCATGTGCCCAAATAATATTAATCACATTCATATTATTGATATAATTAATTCACATTTAGTTATAAATTTCCTCAATGCTTAAATACATTTTCAACAATGAAATTATTCTTGAGCTCTTTCAAGAATAATGTGGCTTCTCCGCGGATACTTGGAGATAAGGACATGGTGAATGTATGTTCCACGTATAGTGAATTGGATATTGAGATCATATCTCAACTATAGATCTCGAGGACCTCTCATAGATTTTTCACTCAATAAAAACTGTAAATCAAAGCTTCTCATTTCATCTGAATCATATTCATATCTATATCCAACAATTGGATTTGAGATCATATTAGTTCCCTACTTAGAGGAGTCACTTAAATCCAAACTTGTTTTATAACTCCCTCGAAATGGATGTATCATGGTTATATAATCGTTTATGATCACATCACCCTCGAGTATTCCTGATACCCGTACATCTTGCATACTTAAAGAGCTAGAAAAACATGAGGTTTTAGATCACTTGTAGACTATCTTCTTCAGGGTTTTATTATTAAGTTTCTAATCAATCATTGGGAGTTGATATCGATCATATACTTTCCAAAAGCATATATTATACCTATGTATTGATCATATACTTTACAAAAGCATATATGTAACCTACAAATTCAGTCAAGTTTCCAAAGCAAGACGACTGTGCACGGAATTTGTTCCCAATATCTCCTGAGTGAGCTCATGTCTTCAGATTTAGCAATGAACCTGTATGATCTCTTTGAGAGATCGTATTACTAATATGCCCTTGTATGCAACCAGCTCGCTGGTATATAAACCTTGCTTAGATCATCAACCTATCACTCTGCCAAATGTACATACTCAAACATATAGTAACACATATGTCTCCGATCAGAGGATGCGTGCCTATATCATGACTGTATATGATATAGGTCTTGGTTATCTTGATCTCTTTAAGTCAACTCTTTTACCTAAGTTATCTATGATCTCCAAATCTCTATTTATATGCAGAGGACCTGAATTAAGAGGTTGGTCAGATATCAGCCTTTAGAGAAGCACTGCCATCTCCTTCTCAGGCTCGAGATCCTCTCTTAACAATAACTTGACAGTGCTTGACGAGTCCTTAATATAACTCTTTAGATATCAACAAGCACCAACATCTATGGTTCGACATTTGAATCAACAGTTGTATGATCATTAAGATGGTCATGGTACATAACCCTAATTATACTAAGGGACTTATTATGCAAATTAGTTCTTCTTCAACCCTAATTATGTGAGTAGTGATACTGGCAAGAGGACCCACTGTCAAGAAAAGTTCGCACAAACTCCTAATTGAAGATTGTGCATCGGATGAGTGGTGCTCCCTTGTCTTTCTTCTTGTGTAGGATATTGCTAACGACATTCACTATAGACATGGTGAGGATATGCTTCTAAGATTTTCTTATCTGATATTCGGGGTTGATGCTTTGTTGTACATGCTTCTTTAAGTCCTTTCTTCACACTGGACATGCACTCCATGGTTTAGAAGAGGTATCTCAAGCATAATTTTTTGTAATATTTAAATCATGTCAGGATCAGATAAAGCATTTTCATATTTTTTACTATTTTTGTTTTAATTATAGAAGGAAAGAACATATGTACATCATTAAGAAAGTTTTCACTTTCAAGTAGATGGCAAAAAGATATACATTCATCTACAGTGGACTAAAAAAGACAAGCTTGGCTCCATCAGCTGGCTCTGGTTTCGCTTCAGGTACTGGCATATCCAAGCCTAGCACGACTTCACCTGGATTGCTTCTTTATTTTTTGTATTTTTGCGTTTTCTTCATTTTTTGTGTTTTTGTATATGGTGATGTCCAAAAAATTATTTTGATCCTGGTGTTGGCCTGGCTGACGATTCAGCGTCGGATGCTTTGTTCTTCCCTTTCATCGTTACAGATGGCCGAAGTGTCCTACCGCTCTTGAGATTTACAACATTTGATAAAAAGATATTATTTTCACTTAAAATGGGTGGTGAACTGCAAGCTACGTGCTCCTTGCAGCGGAAGTTTTTCAGTTTGGCTTCGACCTGAGCTACAGTGATAGTCTCGACAGCTGCCAGGTTGTCTATCTTCTGGCTCATCAAAGTCACGTTCTTCACAAGTTGAGCCAAACAATCCAAGGCTAGGTTAACTGGGGTAGCCTCAGATGATTTGAACTTATGATACCACTAATTATGATGGTAGGAGGGAGGTTGTTGCAGGTAACCCTATGAGTATTGAGGAGGAGGAGGGAGAGAAGGGTATTATTGGTACTACTGAGAGGAGTACGGATGATGATATTGAGTAGTCGGCTGCTGGTACTACTAATTATGATATCCGAACTATTGCTGGTAGTTTTTTTGCCTCTAGTTGTACCCATGATGTGGAGGCTACTAGTGTCGGGTCGGGTTGGGCTAGAAATTCCACCATCCTTGTTGTTGATGATATGGTAGGATGCCATTAGCTTGATCATGGGGTTGTCCCTATGGACAGGTAACCTGTCGATCATTTCTCCAGGTGCCATTCACCTATTGAATGAGGAGGGGAGGTGAAGAACATGTCTCGAGATACTGAGGCTGGAATTCAGGTGGTTGGTAGACAACCATCTACGTCTACAGCAGTGGCGGTGGCTTCTCTGGAGCTTGCACGTAGTAAACGTGCTAGACCAGAGTTGACTAGAACTCGGTTCTGACAGTTGTGTATGTATCTACTCCTTCTCTGATAGAGGCTCAGATGCGGTGGTTACTATGTTGCAAGCGCTGATGGTGTTCACCTGTATCTCTTGGTGCTTAATGATAATATAGAGCTTGTCCAAGACCTTCATCCTTTTCTTGATCTCAACGAGCTTCTCCAGGTCATGTGACCTCTTCTCAATGATATCAACCTTTGACAGGTGGTTCCTAATGATGGTCAAGTCAGAGTTTTCATACTTACCGACTTCTTGTGTGTTCGCCATGTTCACATTCTTGTAGAGGACTTGTGATGGTGGCTGAATCAGGAAGGTACGAGATGAGGATAACATGGTATCTCCTTCAGCCGTATCCTCAAAGATCTACCATACTACATCCTCGTCATTTGTTGAAATGGGATCCTTCATAGGCAGTGTCAACTGGAGTTGACTAAACTCTATCAAACCCCTAAAGAGGTGTTGGACCAAGCTTGTCCTCCAGATGTCATGGTGGGGGCAGTTCTTAATTAGATCACTAAACCACTCCCAAGTCTCATAAAAGGATTATTGGGTCCTTGAGAGATGCTAGCAATCTTCGACTACATGAGATTGAGACAACCTAGAGGATAGTACTTGTGTAGGAAGGCAAACTTCAATCCTCCTAGGTCATCACTTCCTTCCTCAGTTGATCCAGTAGAGTCCTTTGCCCTGGAGGCTAAAGGGGAAGGTAGTCATCTTGACTATGTGAAGGATATGGAAAAAATCCTCAAGCGCATCACGGAAGTGTGATCGTCGTATCGGATACGACAGAGAATGACTAGTCGTACTAGTTGTTCGGTGCAGCAGAATTTAATTTTTTTTTGTGATGAAACAACATGATCAAAGAAAAATTCTCGGATCGTTTCATCTATAACCACAACAAGTATAATGCAATACCTCTTGAAGCGTGGTTGATCGAGTCTCTAAGAAAAGAGACCTCCTGTCTCAAGTCCGATCGTCGGAGAAACGAATTGCGAGCGCGGGGATGAGTCGCGTTATCCTCGCAATCCAACAAGTTGATCCAAGCACGGTCGCTCCTGATCTCGTCGCACGAGATCGAACGTCTCCTTCGTGAGCGAAGCACTCCAAGTAGATGGAGAACCGCAGAGCGTTGAAGCGGCGGCGCGGTGGCATGGGCGTCGACGAGTCTCTCCTCTAAGGTATGGTGGACGGCCACCAAGAAGAGGGAGAGTGAGGGTTGGCATGTGAGTGGAAAAAGAGAGAGAGAGATGTGCTACCAAATAGCATGTAGTAGAGAGCAAGGTATGCCTCTCTATTTATAGGATTTTGGGATCCATGGATCTCAATCCATGGGACATATAAAATCAATGGATGAGATTGATTTATGTCAATCCAATGGTCAAGATTGTTGTTGGTAAAAACCAACAACTTGTGATTTAATTTAGATTAAATATATTTCATAAATCAAATATACATTAATACCAAAATTAAATAAATCAAATAAGGAGCATAATACAAAGGAGATCATCCATCCCCATGAAATAGGGTGGACGGCCACCAATTCCACAAGGGAATTGGGTGCCGCCACCTCCTTCCAAGTGGGAGGGAAATCTCATGGATTCCCATGAGATTGCTGATCTCCTTGATTTTCTCTCTATTATTTATCCAATAACTTTTATTGGAATTTTATTCACCAAAAATAATTCTCAATTAATTTTGGGAATATTGCAATCTTGACATTGAAAAATTGTGAATCATATTCACAACCCAAAACAAAATATAATTTACATTTTCAATTAATTAGACAATGTGTATCCAATACACATTAATAATTAATCTACAAATATAAATTATAATTAGCTCTCTCTAATACATTATAAATCACATTTATAATATATTATGAATAATTAGATATTACTATCCACATTATTCTTATCCATAATAATTAAATCACATTTAATTATATTGGATAATTCCTCAAACATCATGATAATTAAATCACATTTAATTATCAACTTCTCAATGCTTAGATCTTATGGAATTGTTCTTGAACCACTCAAGAGAAATGCTATTTCTCCTCAGATACTTGAAGATAAGGACAGGGCGATTGTATTGTTCCACGTATAGTGACTTGGATATTGAGATCATATCTCAAATCCAGATCCCATGGACCTCTCTTAGATGCTTGATTAAATCAAGACCGTAAACCTAATCTTCTCATTGCGTCTGAATCTCATTCAGATCAATGTCCAGTACATGGATTAAGATTAGGTCACTTTTCTAATGAGAGGAGTCACTAAAATCCAGACCTGTGTCATCACTCCCTCAGAATGGAAGCGTCATGGTTTTACAATCGTTTATGATCAAATCACCCTCAGGTATTCCTAATACCTGTACATCCTGCATACTGGAAGACTCATGATCATCCTGAAGATATAGATCACTTTTTACACTGTCATCTACATAGTCTGATCATTAAGTTTCTCAATATTGGTCCTTGGGATATGGCACAGATCATATGCTTTCACAAAGCATATATCTTACCTTCAAATTCATGTCATGCTTCTAAAGCATGACGACCATGCATGGAATTTGATCAGTCCCAATACCTCATTAGTGAGCTCATGTCTCCCGGTTCACAAGTGAACCTGTATGATCCCTTTGAGAGATCGTATTACTCATATGCCCTTACTTGCACACCGGCTCGCCGGTGTATAGACCTTGGTTAGGTCATCAACCTATTGGTTTGCCAAATGTACACACTCAGACATATAGCAATACATCTGTCTCTGGTCAGAGGATGTTTGCCAGTGATGTGACAGTATTCATCATAGGTCTTTGGTTATCTCGATCTCGTTAAGTCAACCCATTGACTCAACTAATCTGATACCTCCGAATCACTATTCCCATGCAGAGGACCTGCATCAAGAGGTCGATCAGATATCAACCTACTGAGAAAGGATTGCCATCTCCTTCTCAGGCTGGAGATCATCACTTGTCAATCATTTGATGATGCTTGATGAGTCCTCTATCTAACTCCTTATATATTCATCCAAGCATCAGCCTCTATGATTCAATCAATGAATCAAGAGCTGTATGATTATCAAGTTGGCCATTTTACATAATCCTTATTATACAGAGGGACCTTGTAGTGCATTCATTCATTCAATATTAGAAAGGGAGTGAAAAAACATAATCAATACCTTTTATTGATAAATCATTTATTTCAATAACATTTATTGTAGGAATGGTTCGCGTCGGGCTCACATTGCTAACAATCTCCTACTATCCCTCAGAACCATTCAGGAACAATCCTTAAACCCATACTCATTACATGCTGGTCAAAAACCTTCTGTGTGAGAGGTTTGGTAAGAGGATCGGCAACGTTGTCGGCAGAGGCCACCTTAGTGATGATGATGTCATCACGCTTTTGAATCTCCCGAATGATGTGGTATTTCCTTTCTACGTCCTTGCTCTTCTGATGCCATCTGGGTTCCTTCGCCTGGGCAATGGCTCCCGTGTTATCACAGAGTAGCGGGATGGGAGTATCAGAGGAAACTACGCCAAGCTCCAGGACGAACTTGCGCAACCACACCGCCTCTTTTGCAGCATCCGATACGGCAATGTATTCGGCTTTTATTGTTGAATCTGTTGTAGTGTCCTGCTTCTTGCTTCTCTAGCTCACAGCACCACCATTCAACAGGAACAAAAACCCTGATGTCGACTTTCGATCATCAATATCCGATTGGAAGTCAGAATCTGTATATCCCAAGACTTGGAGATCACCATCTTCGTTAATCAAGATGTAATCTTGCGTCCATCTTAGATATTTAAATATGTTCTTCGCTGCATTCCATTGTTGTTCTCCATAACAGGATTGGTAATGACTTACCACTCCCATTGCATGGCAGATATCTGGCCTAGTACACATCATAGCATACATTAAGCTTCCTACAACCGATGCATAAGGGCATCCAGCCATGGCTTTCTTTTCCTCAACAGTTTGAGGAGCCATTCCTTTAGACAAGTGGATACCATGTCTTAAGGGTAGGAATCCTTTCGTGGAACTATCCATATGGAATCGCTCAAGAATCTTCTTAATGTAACCATGTTGTGACAATCCCAATATCCTCTTCTCCCAGTTTCTGAACAACATCATACCCAAGATGTAAGAGGCTTTCCAAGATCTTTCATCTCAAAGGTATGGGATAGCCAAATCTTCACACTGGTCATCATCCCTGTATCATTCCCAATGATAAGGATGTCATCTACATAAAGCACGATGAACACAATAACGCTCCCACTAAGCTTCTTGTACACACAAGGTTCATCAGGATTCTGCACAAAATCATAACTCTTTATGGTTTCATCAAATCTGATGTTCCAGCTACGAGAAGCTTGCTTGAGCCCATAGATGGATTTCTTTAGCTTGCATACTTTGCCATCCCCAGTCATGAAGCCCTGGGGCTGCTCCATGTAGATATCCTCCTCAAGGTATCCATTGAGGAAAGTCATCTTGACGTCCATCTGCCAGATGTCGTAGTCAAGATATGCAGCTATAGCTAGCAATGTCCTGATGGATTTAAGCATAGCCATAGGAGAGAATGTCTCATCGTAGTTGATGCCTTCTCTCTGTGTGTAGCCCTTGGCTACGAGCCGTTCCTTAAAAGTCTCTACTTTCCCATCAGGTCCCCTCTTTCTCTTGAAGATCCATTTGCACCCAATGGGTTTTACCCCTTTAAGTGGATCCTCTAGGTTCCATACACCATTCTTATGCATGGAGTCAATTTTTGACTTCATTGCTAGCATCCATCTATCCATGTCATGATCCGTGAGTGCTTCATCAAATGAAGTAGGATCATTGTCAGTCTCACTTGACACATGGAATCCATACCTTTCGGGTGGTGCAACCACCCTTGAACTCCTTCGAAGAGGTATGAGTGTTTCATCTTTATTTACTTCTTCAGTTTCTGGTCTAGGAAGCTCAGAATCCTCAGGTGATTCTATGAGTTCCTCTACTTCACTTTTGTCTTGACCTTTAAGGAAATCATCCTCCAGAAATTTCACATCTCTAGAGACAAAAATCTTTTTGGTCTCAGGGTCATAGAGTTATTATCCAATACCATCTCTAACATACCCAATGAAGTAGCACTCACGAGAGCGAGATTCCAACTTACTTGCATCCACGTTCTTCACATGAATCAAGCATCCCAAACCCTCAAATGATTAACACTAGGTTTGGTTCCATACCAGAGCTCGTGAGGAATCTTAGGTACATATTTGCTGGGAATCTTATTCCGAATATATATTGCAGTCTCTACTGCATATGCGTCATTTGATGAACCACAAAATCGACCCTTTAAGAGAGTGTTTTTAACACTTGGAATTGTCGTAGCAGTCGGGCCAATTCGGGCTCATAAAAAACCACCTCATTTAAATATATGTATATGATAGATCAAAATGAGATGGTCATTATTATTTTTTTTACTTGGCAAGAAACCAAGGTCGAACTCAGGGACACGAGCCTTTCTTTAATTATCTGAACTTTTATTTATTTAGCTAAGTGATGAGTTGAAAGTCAAATTAGGTCAAAGTTTGTGAGAAGATACAGCAATGCATTAAAAATAAACATGCATTTTTTAATCAATTTTTATCATGCAAATAGATGCCATGAAATGCACTCAAATATACCCTAAGTCAAAGCAAATATGATGAGCAAATAAAATAGGAGTCAATTTCATATTTGCTTAAAATGTCAAGCTTGATTGATGATGTGAACAAGGCATAAGTTAATAATAAGAGATACATGGTGAATACAATAACACCTCAGAATTCATGTACCCAAGACTGAGAATTAAACATGCCATTAAAAAGTGCATCAAACAAGCTTCGAAATGGAACTGAAATCAACTGAATCGGAAACATGAAGCTCAAGATATGTAAGATCAAAGACAAGGGCATAAATGAAAGAAAACATGGAAAGATACCTACAAACAGGTCCCTGGGAGGGACTAAAATGCAATAAAAATAAAGACGAGTCCTTCCCTGTAATTTGTCCACAAGCACAGGGGCATTTTTGCAAATGCTGAAAGTCGTGAGGGTAAAAGTGCAAAATGCCCAAATGCACGTCGACTGCACATGCTCTGGACCTGCTTGCAATATGGAGAAAGTCGTGGGGTGTCTCTGCAATTTTCCCAGATAAGCACGTGCAACGTGATGAATACTCATTCATCACTCTTTATTCTTATATTTTAGCTACAAAAACCTTTGCAAATGCATGTATATAGTTGTAAATAGAAATAATTACCAAAAGCATGCATTGTGTAAAAACCTATAATTAGCATGTTTTTGTGCAAAAATAAAAGAATAAAGATTAAAAAGAAAAAGAGGGAAATATTTAGAATAAATATCGAGCAACCTAACCCAAGGGAGGGCTCAACATGGGCCTGACCGCATAAAAGCCAAAGTAGAGGGAGATAGGGGCTCATGTGTGTAAATATTTATGTAAATAAATAAAAGTATTTTCCTCACAAAAATAGACTCAAATTGGCTTGTAAATATTTGTAAATATAAAAATAAGATAAAAATATAAAAATAAAAAAGAAGACAAAAACATCACTCACCTTGTGAATAGACCACCACACCTATATTTATTTAGCCTTATAAATAAATAAAATTAATTTCCAAAATTTCTGTAAATATTCTATATTATATAGTGTAAATAAATAAAATAAAAACAATTAGAACAAAAACAAAATAAAAATAACAAAATAAAAAACATACAAATATATTGTAAATATACCATGTATATAAATGTACATATGTATTTATTTCACCTATGTATATAAATAATAAAAATAAAATAAAAATGTCTTTTTATTCCTCATTTTATAATATAAATAAATAAAATAGAAAATGGGAATAAAATTGTACAAAAATAATAAACTAAAAATCAAAAATTAAAATCCCATATAGTGTATATATGCCTATATAACCCTACTATGTATATACCTTATTTTTATTTTGAAAAAGTAATTAAAAATCACTAAAAAATAGAAAAAATAAATTAAAAATATTTCATGTTTTAACTTTTTACCAATTCGGCCATTAGCTACCCTTAATTTCATTTTCAAATTTCAGCCACGTGGCCGCTACCCATTGGCCCTGGGGATTGTTGACCGCCCGGTCAACTACCCCCCCCCCAGGACCACTTCCCATGGGCTAAGGCGCCCGATCTGATTTCTCCCTAATTCCGCGCCTAAACCCGACTCCCTATCACCTAAACCCCGGGTTCGACTCCTTAATGATACATCCGAGACCCTCGCCGGAGCCTCCACCTCGGGATCCGCGCGCTCCAATGCCCTACCCGACCTCTTCTAGCCGGACCTGCACCCATATTTAGCCCGAGCTCCACCTTCACCATTCTCATCTTTGGCCATTCGCTCCACCCCCCAGTGACCTCCACTGTGTTGGCAAGAGTGACAGCTTGCTCCAGCAAGTGTCGCAGCGAGGAGAGGTGTAGTGACCCATCGATCCGGCGAGTATCGCCGCCTTGCTCCGCCCTGAGGTGGAGCTCGAGCCTTGGATGTCGGCGCTCCTTGAGGCGAGGACCCAGAGCTGCGCAAGCTCGACCACAGCCCATTCCTTCACCCAGGTAGACCTGTAGTTCTTTCTTTTTCTTTGATTTTAGATTTCCCCCAAATCGCTGCTCCGCCGTCCACCGTCGATTCCGATCGCACCCGACCACCATCCGACCATCGGGCTTCGCCATAGCCACTGCCTTCCTCCCGCGCAACTTCTCCATACCCCCATCCAACCCAGCTCGCACAGGAGTTGGGGTTCGAGCTCCTCCGTCTACCCCCCTCGCTGGATCTCGCCCATACCGCACCACCGGCCACCTTCACCCACCTAACCGGGTCGAGGCAGTTTGCCCTCGACTCGCGAGTCTCCTGGTTTACTTTGCAGGTACTTCCCAACCCATCTGAGGGCTTGGGTCATTCGGGCCAGGGGCTTCACCTCCGCCGACCTCGCCGGAGCCCTCCAGGGCTCGGCTGGGTCATCGGAACCCACCATCAGCTGTGGAGCATCATTGCGGAGCTTCTCCGATCTTCTGGAGCAGAAGGGGAGGATCCCAGCACACGCACGAGGCCGGCGAAACTCGCCGGCCAACTGTTCTTCCAGCATCTTCCCCGACCGTCCGATCGTCCTCGACCTCCAGTTCTCATCCTGACCGTCCACTTGAGGAGACCCAGCCACCGTCAGATCTTGGAGAGGCGATCTGGACCATCCGTTGCACGAGGTTTAGCCACCGAGAGCCTCACCCGTTCGATCCCCCCACGTGGCGTACCCTCGACCGTCCGATCGCTGCGAGGACCTCAGCGTTGGAGCGCCACCTAATCCACACCGTCAGATGCACCACGTGGCGCGCATCCATCAGCCGCATTAATAAAGGGTAATTTACCCTTAGGCCCCCTCTTTTATTTTATTTCGCATTTAGTCCTGTAATTATTTAGTGTAGTTGTTTAGTTTTTGGTAAAATTGCATAGAGGTCCCTGCTCTTTATTTAGTTTGCAGTTATACCCCTATGTGTTATGTAGCACGTGCGTCGACACGTGTCTTTCTGGTGTATTTGCATCTTATATCCTGTAGTTCTGAATGTTACTGAATGAATTAAAGTTTTTGAGTATTTGCATCTATACCCCTGTGCGTGAAACATTTGAGCATGTGCGGATATTTTTGGGTTATTTGCAGACTACCCCCTAGACTTTTGGTACCTGTTACCAAATAGTCCTCGGGAATAGTTTTTATTGCATTTGGGTCCCTGAGTGCCCCAGGCACGCGCTTTGCACGTGAATCCCTGGGTATTTGCACCAAACCCCCCAGGACTTCGGGTATTTGCACTTTGGTCCCTGTGCACAGTGCTCTCTTTTTATTTTTGAATAAAATAGCAAATCACCTCCAAATCCAACGAAAATTGGATACATGGCTAGTGCCATAGTGTAAAATTTTCGAGGATTTTTGGAGAAATTTTTGTTTTATTTTTATATTTTTAAAAATTCAAAAACATCTATTTTCGTTACTGTCTAACTTTAAAAATCCCCAAAAATAATAAATTCATTTAAAAATTACAAAAAAATTAGTTACTGTTTGTCTTTGCTTGCTTGATTTTCTTGCCAATTTTGTCTATTTTTCATTACTTAAAACACCTAAAAATTGAAAAACACTCAAAACCTTACAAAAATTCTAATAAATAGATTAGAAACCCAAAAACAATAATTTAGGTGCCCAATCTTTCCTTGTTTTATTCTCTATACAGGAAAAATACCTCCAGGCTAATTTGGGGCTTCTAGATATTTTATCTAGGTCCTTTTAGCTCGGCTGGACAGTACCTCTAGTTTCAGTCCTTGTTTTGTTTTTAGAAAATTAAATAAACCTCAGAAAAATCCCAAAAATTCACCAAAGACAGCAAAAACACATAAAAATATTTTTGTTAGTTTTGGTTGATTTTTATTGCATTAAATAAATTATTGAAGTGTGTTGTTTCTTTGCTTTCTTTATTTTCTTAATACTTGAAAAATCCAAAAAAATATAAAATATTTAAAAAACACCAAAAATACTTCTTTTATTTTTTTATTTCTTTTTGACTACTTCGTAGGCTGCAAGGCCAATCCGTGCTCCTTGTGTTCGACCCTGGTTGCTATACCAGGTTAAATTTATAGCAAGACCGCTATCATGTTTTCGAGTTGATTCTCATTTTATTGGTGGACTCTTTTTCTCGATCGACCTAGCTGAGTGATTGAGGTCGCAACGACCGTTTAGTACCTTTACCTTAGTCGCTTAGTTTTTGTTCATCAGAATGGCACCGTTGCCGGGGAGCACGGCTTAGTACTTTTCATTTTATTTTCATTTTTGTTTTCGCGGCTCTTTCAGAGCTCGCGGCTTTTCGTGGCTTTTTGTTTATATTTTATTTTTGTTTTATTTTGTTTATTTTCTTTTCTTTTTATTTTTGCTTTTATTTGATTTTGAGTGTTTATTTAATTTCGCATTTTTGCATATATACCCTCATTTTAGTTTCATTTATTTTTTGTTTATTATTTGATTATTTTTATTGGTCTGACCACTTGTCTTTTTCTTGTGAGGGCCCAAGGACCGAGGCGACCGATCTCGAGAAGCCGATGCAACCGCGGAACTTGGAGGCAGCTCCCTTCTGTACGGAGCCGCAGGAGAGCGCGAGAGAGAGTTGAGTGGGAGAGGTGTAGTTTAGGATTTATTTGATTATTATTGTAATAATACAGGGACTCAGAGACTTGAACGGTGGACTTGAGCTCTTAGCGGGTCTGTTTCGCCGAGCACCGGTGTGCTCGGGGGATCCTTAGGTATTTTCGTGGTTTTTCTCGCGGTTTTGTTTTCTTTTTACTGCCTTTGACGGTTTTCAGCGGTTTTTCATCGAGCCCCTAGACTTAGGATTTTCTACTTGCTTGTGCCGTAATTAGTAGTCCCCCCACACCTAATTATCTGCCTGTTCCTATAGTGCGATTAATTGGACCTACTAATAAGTGAATAATAAAAATAACTGATTCATATCCTTCGTAGCCTACATGCCGCAGCCTGCCCCGTAAAGCGCTTTCTGCTACCCCCGATTTGTCGGGCAGAGGAGGGGTAGGCCAAGACCGGACCTTTGGCTTGGAGGTCGGTGACCAGTTAGACGGTTCTGCGAGTAGACTTGCTCATCTAGGACTCGGTTTTCACCGCTGCATCATATAGGGTAGTTTATTTTCTGTCTTTAAAATTTCTGCGCGGATCACTTGCATGTAGAGTGCTGGAGGCAAGGTACACATTTCTATCTCAGCATGCATCATTGATTTCATCGCGCATCGGCTTTTTCGTCTTCTCCCCCCTTGTTTTTGACTAAATAATCAGGAGAACCGAAAAATTCGTTAGGCCTTTGTTTTTATTGAAAAAAATTAAAAAGAAAAAACCATAAAATTGGGACTGCTAAAATATTTTGACCCTAAAAGACACTCCACCTAAAAATTTGTCTTGGGGAGAGCAACCCCCTCATTGTTTGGTTTGCTTGCGCGAGAGAGTGACCCGCACCCTAGGTAGAGCCCTCCGATGCTATTTCTAGCTGACTACCAACTCTTCTGTACGGGCCAGTCGGTTGGAGTAGCATCGGGTATCCCAACAGGTCACGTAAGCGCTCTGATAGATTGTTTGTTTACCTAATAAAAATTGACAAGATAATTTGACCGAGAGTTTACGGTCTTCAGCTCGTGTTGTGTTGGTGAACAGAGGGTTTGGTTGCTCATCATAGTTTTTCCAGATCTCATCCGCCCTACTCGTCAGATCACGATGATGGGTAGACACTCTCTTAGGCAGCCTCTGGCTGCACCGCTTTCGGGCACGTCTACCCATTCATCTAGGTTGGCCCGCGAGAGCCGAGACCAGTTCTCCGAGCCCGAGTACGATTCCGCCCTGTTCCCCCTCGACCCCCTTTCTTTCGGTTCTGAGAGATATGAGCCAGAGGAGAGACTAGCAGATTTGACAACACCTGAGTTTGGCTCCTTTGATTTTGCAGACGCCATGGCCGGCAGTTCCGAGGATCGTTCCCATGGTCCATAGCCTGAGCACTTTGTGCTGGACCAGGGCGCGATCAACTCCACCCTGATCGCCTCCTTAGAGACAGTTCAGCAGCAGTTGAGGGATCAGGGAGCATTCATGCTCGACATGAGGAGAGAGATGGAGCAGATGCGAGCTGAGCGCGAGGAGCGTAGAGAGGGACCGAGGATCCCAGAGGATGCAGATGCAGCAGCCACAGCAGCAGCCGCAGCAGCCGCCGCAGCGGCTGCAGCCGCCGCAGCCGCGGCAGGAGGACCACCGAGACCGATGCAGGAGTTGCACAACCCCGGATCGACGCTGACGCACCACTGAGTAGTACTTCCAGCTATCGTCGGGGACTTCAAGTTCCCCCCGAACACCTTGCAGCTACTCCCCCGCTTCCATGGGCTCGCTACTGAGGAGCCCCATCTTCACCTCCAGGAGTTCCTGATGATTTGCAGCACTGTCCACGACCGTCAGGTGGACCAGGACACGATCAGGATGATCGCCTTCCCCTTTTCCGTAGCAGACAGGGCAGCCACCTGGCTGAAGCACTTGGGGAGGTTTGTTTACACCTGGGAGCAGCTCCGCACCGAGTACTTGAACAAGTACTATCCACTCGGGCGGACCAATGCAACGAGAGCCCTCATCAACAACTTCTCCATGCTCCCCAACGAGCAATTCCATGTGGCATAGGAGAGGTTCCGTGAGCTTACAGATCGATGCCCGCACCATGATATTTCGAAGCCGAACCTTGTGTAGAGCTTCTTCAGCGGGCTGACACCAGAGCTCCAGGGCTTGGTGAACGCTTCTTGTGGCGGGTCCTATCTCGCCAAGGATCACAAACAGGTCTGGGCCATTTACGAGGAGATGGCCGAGAACTATATGGTGATGTCCCAGACTAGGTTATACACTCAGGGCAGACCCCAACAGTAGCCAGGACCCGTGCAGTACCAGAGGATAGCACGGGTCGACGCCGGTCCATCCAGTTCATCCGCAGTAGCAGCAGCACAAGCAGAGTCATCTGCTACGGATATGGGCATTATTAGTGAGAAGTTGGATCAGATGGAGCTGATTGAGAAGAAGCAGTGCCAGGGCATCACGCAGATGGAGCAGATGGCACAGACTCTGAGCGACATGAAGACCCAGCTCATGTGTCTCCAGGAGGCACAAACGGCTTCCCAGCCCCGTCTTCAGTCGCGAGGCGATACCGGCGGCAGCAGCAGCTCGTCCCAGCGCTCCAGCTCCTTTCAGCAGCCTAGACAGGTTCACCTTGTACAGGCGGAGCTGTACCAGCAACCGTAGCCCACCTACCAGTCACCACCATCTCCAGACTTGCAGATGGTGGTATACCAGCCGGATCAGCCTCTGGCAGTACTCCCGCCAGCCCCATACGATGAAGAGCCGTTGATGGATGTCAACGGGATTTGGTATGACCGTCCTCAGCCTGGGATCCGACGAGACCATCCCGAATTCAGGTGGGGGAGTGGAGGTACCCAGCCCCAACAGCAGTCATCCGGTCAGGGAGGGCAGTATAGCCAGTAGAGGGATCACCAGCAGCAGCAGCTCCCAGTCTACCAGTCACAGCCGCAGTCCATCCATCGTTCCTCGTCCCTATCAGCAGCAGGGACAGTCTTGGAGACGTGAGCAGCAGGCTCACCAGCCACACCAGCAGCAGCACCCTCCTTCTTACCCCTCTCACCAGAAGCACCAGTTCCAGCAGCCTCAGCACCAGAGAGGCTACCCGTCAGGATCTCATGGTCCTCCATACGAGAGCCCCGCCTTGGACGACATAGCCCGCCTCCTCTCGGACCAGCAAGCTACCTTCATACGGGAGATGGACGAGTTCCGCCAGGAGATGCGGGACATTGTGAGAGGGAAGGCCGCCATACCTGCCCAGATAGAGTCGAATCCCAACAGCCTGAAGCGGAAATCTGAGCAGGTAGCTTACACTGAGCACGCCACTCCTAGTGATCCATTTGTTGATACATCTTCGGATCTTTTTGATGCTGATTTTGTTACGCTTAGGAGCGGTAGGACACCAGCAGGCGGCGGCGCCTCGTCTGAGCTACACCACGAGGATACATCCGGGGCGCCAGATGAGGAGGAGGAGAGCGGTACTGAGGCCGCTCAGGATGATGATGGTGGTACTGATACCACCAAGGATGTTGATCTCGCCGGCAGTACTGAGGCCGCCGCTTCAGCAGTTCGAGGAGGTGGTACTGACGCCACCCGAGTTGCTGAGCCAGCACGCGGTACTGAGGCCGCGAGACATCCCGCAGAGACAGCCCGTGGTGGTACTGAGGCCACCGGTGTTCATTCAGAGAGATTTGTTGTTTTTCCTTCTACTGATGTATCTCAGAATACTGTTGTGAATAAAGGAAAAGGTTTAGTTTCTTCTGGTCCCACTGTGGTGATTGATGTATGTGCGGATCCGGCCATCGAGCCATCTAGACCTATTCCTAGTCCTTCAACTGAGAAGGACCCTGTGATCCCCTTCCCTAGAGACCTTCTGATGGGGAAGGGGAAGAAAAAAAAAGACCCAAAAAAGAGAGAGCAGGAGGAGTTCAGCCAGAGCATGATCGATCGTTTCCATATCCAGCTGACCCTTCAGGAGGCTTTGCAGCACATCCCCCTTCTTCAGCAATCGTTGAGAGACAGGACTACAGTAAGGAGGAGGAGGAGGAACCATCTTTCAGAGAGACATGTGCTGACAAAAGCCACGTGCTTCGCGATCCGGAACCGTCTGCCGGCTAAGAGGCCAGATTCAGGAGCCCCGTATGTCAGATGTCAGATTAGTGAGCAGAGGTTCGACCAGACTCTATTGGATAGCGGATCGTCTATCAACCTCCTTCCGGCAGCCCTTCTCGACCGCTTCGAGTTGGGCACTCTTAGACAGAGCAGGACAGTCCTTCAGTTTGCTGATCGCTCTGTCAAGAGGCCGAAGGTGTTGTTGCGAGACGTTATCGTCACTATTCAGGGCCTGCAATTCCCCGTGGACTTCGTAGTGTTGGACATGGAGATCCTTGATTCAGTGACCGATACCCCCATCATTCTCAGTCGTCCGTTCTTGGCCACAGCCAAGGCGGTGACTGACCATGATAGCGGGAAGGTATACTTTCGCGTCGAGGGCGAGAGTGTACAAATAGAGACGGTCGAGGACTACAGAGCCAGAGAGAGAGCATGCTCAGAGACCAGCACAGATACAGAGCAACTGACAGATGCCGGGTTAGACATCCACCAGGACTGTGATTTTGTGATCACAAGTGATGAGGCAGCATGGGCAGATCCTTCAGCACATGCCATCCTCTCATTTCCAGACACCGCTGATGCCGAGATGATAGCAGAGGAGAGCTTGGAGAGCACAACCCTGGTCCGGGATATTTCAGTGGCAGCAGAGTCGGTTCATGATCGCGATACAGAGTCTAGTGATGGTGGTACTGAGGCCACCTTGTGTGACGGTGGTACTGATGCCACCTTGTTTGATGCAGATCCCTCGGATTCAGAGTCTGATTGGGCAGATTGTGATGATCAGATGCCATACCTGAGTCCACCAGAGCCTACAGATGAGGAGGAAGATGTAGAGCAGATCAGAGACATCACAGTTGAGCAGCCTTCTCCAGATCCAGTTTGTGAGAGCTCGTCTTCTTTCTCCCAGGCAGATTTGGCAGATTTAGCAGCATTCACACATCTTCTTCTGAAGCCAGATTTGCCAGCACCCAGCTGCCCAAAGCTGAAGCCGCTCCCTACTTCGCTGAAGTATCGGTTCCTTGCGGGTGAACCTGAGATGTACCCAGTCATCATCTCCGCCGATCTGACTGGAGAGCAAGAATCCCATTTGATGGGGGTTCTTAAAAAGAACCACATGGTAATCGGATGGAGCGTAGCAGATCTCCATGGGATTAGTCCATCAGTGTGCTCCCACCATATTTATCTTGAGGAGGGGGCGAAGCCGTCGTGTGAGTTCCAGCGGCGGCTGAACCCCAACCTGAGAGAGGTCGTGATGAAGGAAATATCAAAATGGTGGAGTGCAGATTTTATTTATCCCATTTCCGACTCCAAGTGGGTCAGCCCCTTGCATGTGGTGCCCAAGAAGACGGGCATCACGACTGTGATCAGTGAGTCAGGAGAGGAGATTGCTACACGAGTACCCACCTCTTGGAGGGTCTGTGTTGACTACAGGAGACTCAACCAGGCCACCAAGAAGGACCATTTCCCCCTGCCTTTTATTGACCAGATCATTGAGAGACTGGCAGGGAAGAGCCATTATTGCTTCTTGGATGGGTACTCGGGCTACAACCAGGTGGCCATCGCTCCTGAGGATCAGGAGAAGACCACCTTTATCTGTCCCATCGGTACATATGCCTTTCGACGCATGCCATTTGGGATATGCAATGCCCCTACGACTTTTCAGAGATGCATGCTGTCGATCTTTTCGGACATGGTAGGGGACTGTCTAGAGGTCTTCATGGACGATTTCTTGGTCTACGGCGACAGATTCGACTCCTGTCTTGACTGCCTAGACCGAGTACTCTAGCGATGTATTGAGTACCATTTCGTTCTATCTTGGGAGAAGAGTCACTTCATGGTGACTCAAGGGATGGTGCTTGGCCACATCATCTCCAACATGGGCATGGAGGTTGATCCGGCCAAGGTTGATGTCATTAGAAAACTCGCACCGCCGTCCAATTTGAGGCAGCTACGGTCATTCCTGGGGCACGTTGGTTTTTATCGGAGATTTATTCATGATTTCAGCAGGATTGCCCGGCCCTTGACTGACCTCTTGACGAAAGACACCGAGTTCCTTGTCGATGACAAGTGTCTCTCGTCCTTTGCGACTCTCCAGCAGTGTGTGATTGAGGCTCCTGTCCTCCAGCCGCCTGATTGGTCTCTCCCATTCGAGATCATGACGGATGCCTCCGATTTTGCCGTAGGGGCCGTGCTGGGACAGAGGAGGGATGGAGTCCCGTTTGCTATCCACTACGCTAGCTGCACATTGGATTCCGCCCAGCGGAATTACACGGTCACAGAGAAGGAGATGCTAGCCGTAGTATTCGCCCTAGATAAGTTTCGATCTTATATCATTGGATCTAGAGTGACCTTGTACACTGATCACACCGCCATCCGGTACCTCATGGCAAAGAAGGATGCCAAGGCCAGACTTACTAGATGGATCCTTCTACTCCAGGAGTTCGACATTGAGATCAAGGATAAGCCTGGAGTCAAGAATGTGGTGATGGATCACCTCTCCCGTATAGAGAAGCCTGAGGAGTCTGTGCAGATAGATCCCATTTGTGAGACCTTCCCAGATGAGGCGATCCTTGCTATCGCCTCACTCCCGTGGTATGCCGATATTGTGAACTTTCTCGTTGCTGGGAAAGTCCCACAAGATTGGCCCAGGCAGAGGCTTGAGACCTTCCTTGCGAAGGCCAAGTCCTACCACTGGGAGGATCCCATCCTTTACCACGAAGGAGGGGATAGCGTCTGGCGTCGGTGTATTCCTCAGGAGGAACACCATAGCGTCCTCACTTACTGC
Organism: Ottelia alismoides; assembly: GCA_037367405.1. Taxonomy (NCBI): domain Eukaryota; kingdom Viridiplantae; phylum Streptophyta; class Magnoliopsida; order Alismatales; family Hydrocharitaceae; genus Ottelia; species Ottelia alismoides. The sequence goes on from JAZKJV010003132.1 coordinate 156,180, forward strand.
CACAAGCTTGAGGCAGGAGGACATCATTCTGGGAGGAGAACGACACAGAAAGTGCTCCAATCTGGCTTGTGGTGGCCTACCCTCTTTAAGGACTCTGATGAGTTCGTGAAGAGGTGTACTGACTGTGAAACCCCGAATTTTCTTTTTTCAAAAATCTGGAGTATTTTTGACATCCAAAAAATTCAAATAATCACACCATTATGTAGATCTTGTCGAGATCTTTCCAACGAGCCCAAGAACACCTAATTCCGATATTCCTAGCTCAAGTTATCGTTGTTTTAAGAATCATAGTCGGGACCCATATATGGATCCGAACCGGATCCGAATCGAGATCCAAATTCACCTCTCCTTCTATAAATAGGAGATGGTAGGCTGCTCTCTAAAAGCCCTAGCCACCACAATCCTTCCCTCTCTTTCGAGCACCACTACCTTGGTCGATTTTATCATTGGGAGGCCGCCGTCGACGTCAGAGAAGGAGCTCCGATCAAAGATCCGCGACCACCATCACGTAGGAAAGCTTGAGGTCACCTTCGTACGTGCATTCACGTTCCGATCGAGCGACGGAAATAGCATTTCCGTGTGAGAGGAGAACCCGAGGGAACATCCTCGGAGGTAACGATAAACATCCCTCTCTTGCTGTTGGGTTCCACGTACTTTTGTCCCTATATTCTTGAACATCTCTAGAGCCTCACGTGTTTCTTGTAGCATGATTAGTATATTGTTGTTGGGGTCATATTTCATCAAAATATTATCATGATTCTTTTAATGCTTTTATATAGAGACACATAAAACAAGAATTTTTGTTTCGTATTGACGTTCCCTCCCCTCCTTGTTGTTGTTTTCTACAAGATTATTGATCTTATGTTTTGTATACCACTAGAACCTCCAGGATATCCGTGGTAAAATATATGAATACTTATCTATATGGTATTATATGGTTCGAATTTATCTAAGACTTATCTTGATCCTTAATGGTTTCATAACAATAATCATAGAATATGATCACAGAATCATTATATTGGACCTGTTCTATTGATATCCCTCTATTAGTCATTTAAAAGTTTGTGTTGTTTTTTTTTTCTTTCTTTTATTTCAGTCGTGGAATAGGATATAAAAGATTCTGATTTTTTTTAAACAATAATTTGGATAGGTATGATGTTTTCTGTGATCAATCTAAAAGTAGACCACTGCACATATCGTGATATGTGTTCATTAGAAAAGGATTTATCAATAATTGAAACCTAATATTCAAATCTCACGACACCTTATACATTTTAAAAGAATGTTACCATTTGAAACTCTAAATTAGGGACTAATTGTTGATAAGGTTTCACATTTCAAATAGTCGAGTATACTGTACATATGGGTTCATAATAATCAATAGATGCAATAGCATTAATATAATAGCTTTTGACATTATATCAACGTGTTTAAAAAATATATTCCACGTATCTAATGTCCATTTCCGTTAACGTTAATCGCTAATGAAACGCTCATACAACCATTACTGCATGCGTGTTATGACGCATTCATTGCTACCGTTTGTGAAAATAAGTAGACAGTATGTGCTATAGTCACGTAAGGCTAATTTAACGTTAACATTGCTATTATTATGTGCATGCCTCGTGTAGGTGGGCACATTAACATTAATACTAATGTGGTTGGATGCATGTCCTGGTTTCTAAACAAATTGATCATTAAACGTGTGATTGATACCCATTGATATTCTTTCAAATAACAGTCCATATAAAATCTAGTACATATGATACTATATGTTTATCTTTCAAGCTTATTTTGACATACGAGTGGCTAAAAAAAGTAATGTTGTTTCTCAATCCATATAATTTGATTTTTTATACGTTAGTCTTATAATATAATCTTCATGACCAAGATAAAGGAAAACTTTCTTTTGAATTGGAAGTATTGACTTTGATCCTTATTGGGACTGCTATTATATAGCTAAGTCTTGACACTTTTCATGTGGTGTGAACTATGATCATCTATCTATTAATGGATTGAAATATTGTCCACGGGTGGGAATTCACAGTATTGGGTAGATGGAGTTAGGTACCACAATGGATTTGACATGCACCCTTGGGCCCCGGGTAGATGCCATGAAAGCCGCGACCCCAACGGACGAGTTGGGTGACGCATTGCACCTAGCAGCCCGGTAACATCCGGAGTCGCTCGACGGAGTTGGCAGGTGGTGCGGTTGGTATTCTTGGCTTCGCACTTATACACAATATTAGGACTCAAAGTAGAATTGGGTGTGGCCGCATCAAATTCTATTTCGAGTAATATTATTGTGAGAGGTGTTCCGGGATATGGTTTGAAGTTGGAGAATTTGAGGTTGAAATACTTGAAGGTTTATCCAAGATGACGAACAAGTTCCCACGTAGCGGAGGCCTGCGAGTCGCGTACTTGCATGTGCTAAAATAATACGAGAAATGATTATTGATCGGGTGTCGGAAAATGTATACCGTTGTGGACTTTAATCAATTTGTAGAAATATCAAGATTATGGTTGTTGTACTTAAATGATTATTATATAAATAAATAAAAGTAAATAATTATGAGATCCAATGTGAATTACAATGACTTAGTGTTCTTTCTAATTTTTTTTCAATAGATGCATGTGCCATTAAATAAAGTTGAGTATACATTCTTTTCTTACCCCTGCATTAATCATTATAGTGTTTGTCTCGTTACTGGGCAATTACTCATAACGTTACCCTTGTGTGAACCCAACAGGTATACCTGAGCAGCAACCGCTACAGTAGCGGTCTTTTGAGGAGATCAGCACTTCCTACGTCATACTTACACTAGACAGGGTGCGCCCTATTTAGAGTAACTTATTTACTTCCACATCATTTTATGTTATTATTGAGAGACATTGTAGTGAGATTTGTTGAGAGCTTTTTCTACAAAATTTAAGATTCCATGATGTATCTCTTCTATGGACATGGATTTGATTATCATTATCAATGAGAATGGATGGTGTATTTTACTTTCCATTTCACATTATTCTCCTGTTGTTATTTATATTTCAAATGTTAATCTAATTTGCATAAGATGGTTTGCTGAGTATCATAGATCGTGGGCGTATTTGGACCGTAGGTCCGACGCTCCTGTCTCGTCGGTTTCGGTAGCCGGAGGGGCGGGGCGTCACAGATGGTATCAGAGCCCGATACTCCATTCTATCCTTTGCATTTTAGATTATCAACGGGATTTGAAATATAAATATAGCGACAAAGCTATCTAATTTTAGCATTAGTTAAGGAGAATAATTTCAGTCATGTTTAATAAGTCCATTGTCTTTCCAATCACCTCAGTCCGGGAGATCTGTTCGTCGAGATTTCTACAGATCTCATAGAGAGCATCGTTTCCACCCAGTGGCTACCACTCCTACCACTAGCAGATTTGCTCCTACACCTATTTTGGGGCAGGGCTTGGCGAGTCGCGATACTACTTCCTTCCGCTCTTCGACAAACTCGCGGGGTCACAAGACAAGAGGTGCTAGCCTTGTCTCGTGAGGCTCATTTTCTCAGTCAGGAGATCGTAGGTGTTTCCACTGCCAACAACCGGGCCATTTCAAGGCCAAGTGTCCCTTACTTACTAGCAGCTTAGGCAGTCATCAACCAAGTGTATGATCAACTTTGTCACTCGCACAATCATATGGATCAGCTTCTCATCATGGAGGTCGAGGCTTTCAACGTCCTCCACCATGACCAACCTTCAGTGTTGCAGGTTCTAACGCCCCATCACACCTGCAGGGACAATTGAATGCAATCACACAGGAGCAGGCCCGTACCTCAGGAGCTGTAGTGCGAGGTATGATTTCAGTACATGGTATATCCTCACATGCCTTATTTGATTCAAGAGCTACGCACTCTTTTCTAGCACATCGACTAGTATCCAAGTTAGAAAACCAATCTTTGTTTCATATCCTTACTACATCAAGGTCCCAAGGGGTCAATTATTCATCGTGCGACAAGAAGCGAGGGATGTAGCAGTGCAGATTGGCGGGCACCTAATGCCCGCATATCTTTTACTTATTCTGTTAGAAAATTTTGATGTCATCCAAGGTATGGATTAGCTCGAGCAACATCACACATGCCTTGATTGCTTTGAGAAGACGGTAGTGTTCCGTCTCCCATGCATACCTACCTTTCAGTTGATGGACGTACCCTAGATAGTGAAGTCTTATATGTATCAGCATTGAAGGCCCAACACTTACTCGATCAGGGTTGCATAGGTTTTCTCACCTATGCTGTGGAGTTACCTGCCCAGGATCGCATGATTGAAGATGTTAGAGTTGTGTGTGATTTTCCTGATGTATTTCTAGAGGAGTTACCTGAACTGCCACCAAGGAGGGAGATCGAGTTCGAGATCACCTTGATACCCGATACTCAACCCATCTCCATACCTCCATACTGAATGGCGCCAGCCGAAATCAGGGAGCTCAAAGTACAACTGTAGGAGTTATTGAAAAAAAAGAGGGGATTCATCCTTCCCAGTACATCACCTTAGGGGGCACCTGTCCTCTTCGTAAATATGAAGGATGGGTCTATGTGTTTGTGCATCGACTACATGCAATTGAATAAAAGAACGATAAAGAACCATTATCCACTTCCACGAATAGATGATCTTTCCGATCAGTTGCAAGGTGAAATGGTATTCTCAAAGATTAATCTACGATCGAGTTATCATCAATTGAGAATTAAGGACACAGAGGTGCTTAAATATGCTTTTTGCACCAGATGCAACCATTATGAGTTTGTGGTCATGCCATTTGGACTCACGAACGCACCTGCCGCGTTCATGGATATGATGAATAGAATTTTCTATCCATACTTAGATCATTTTGTGGTAGTATTCATTGATGATATCTTCAATTACTCACGTGATGAGCATAAGCATGAGCAACACCTTCATACTATTCTTGAGACACTCAGAGAACGCAATTTGTATGCAAATAAAACAAGTGTGAATTTTGGCTTACCGAAGTAGCCTTCCTTGGTCATGTAATTTCGGGAGCAGGTGTGGCAGTTGATCCAGTCAAGATAGAGGCAATAATGTCCTGAGAGCAGTCCAAGATAGTTACCGAGATACGCAGTTTCTTAGGCCTTGCTGGCTACTACAGACGTTTTGTTAGAGGCTTCTCGTAGCTAGATTTACCACTTACTCGTCTGACATAGAAAGATGTCCCTTTCATTTGGAGCGACAAGTATATTGAAAGAGAGATTGACCAATGCCCCGATTCTCACCCTCCCTTCAGGAACTTTAGATTTTATAATGTATACTGATGCATCAAAGGAGGGTTTAGGAGCAGTGTTGATGCAACGTGGTCAGGTTGTGACATATGCATCACGACAATTAAAGAACCATGAACAGAAATACCCTGCTCATAACTTGGAGTTGGCAGCTATAGTCTTCGCATTGAAGATATGGTGTCACTACTTATATGGGGTCACTTTTGAAATTTTTACAGATCACAAAAGTCCCAAATATATCTTTGACCAACGGGAATTGAATACGAGATAAAGACGATGGATGGAACTATTGAAAGATTACGACTGCATGACCGCTTATCATCCGGGTAAGGGAAATGTAGTAGGAAATGCTTTGAGTAGGAGAGCACATACCGAGAGCACCATATCATGGCTACAGACTTGGGATATGCTCACAACACTCAATGAGTGGCACCCCTTTGGTAGTACTACAGATGTCGTAACTGTACCTGCTAAGTACAGTGGATTATGGGACAAGCTTGTGCATGGTCAGCAGACAGATCAGAAACTACAATACTTGTTCCATCGATGTCTGAAGGAGGAGTTTGATGGATTTAGAGTTTGTGAGTCCATCTTATGAAAGGGAGACCATGTCTGTGTCTCTGATGATGATGAGTTAAGGAGAGACATCCTAGATGAGGCTTACTGTTCCAGATTATCTATCCATCCAGGAAGCACTAAGAGGTATAAAGATCTCCGTCAACACTTTTGATGGGAAGGGATGAAGAGAGATGTTGTAGAACATGTTAGTCGTTGCCTTACGTACCAATTGGTGAAGGCAGAGCACAAGCATCCTCCAGGATTGTTACTGTCACTTCCTATTCCGTTGCGGAAATGAGAGAGTGTCTCTATGGACTTCGTGACATCCTTACCTTGTACAGTAGGTTTATATGATGCTATTTGGGTTATTGTAGACATGTTAACTAAGTATGCACATTTTATTCCCGTGAACATGACATGCACTCCGGTGGATCTATCCAAACTATATATTCAACATGTTATTCGCTTGCATGTGATTCCTAAGGAGGTTGTATCTGATAGGGACTCTCATTTCGCGTCACATTATTGGGGAGAATTCTTGAAGGACCTAAAAACTAAACTGTGTCTTAGTTCAGCATATCATCCGCAGACGGATGGACAATCAGAGAGGACAATTCAGACTCTTGAGGACCTGCTCAGATCATGTGCCATTGAGTGGCAAGGATCTTGGAAGGATCACCTTCCTTTAGTGGAGTTCACTTATAACAACCGCTACCATTCTAGTATTGGCATGGCACCTTTCGAGGCATTGTATGGGAGAAGATGCACTACTCCCTTGTGTTGACAGGAAGTGGGTGACAAGGGTATTTATTCCACTCAAATAATCGAGGACACAACAAGAGCTGTGGAAATGGATAGGAAGAAATTATTAACTGCACAGAGCCGTCAGAAGAGCTACGCAGATCAGAGACGTCGTGATCTGGAATTTGATGCTGGAGATTTTGTATTCTTAAAAGTATCTCCAATGAAAGGTATTCAAGGATTTGGTATCAAGGGCAAGTTGGCACCACGGTTCGTTGGCCCTTTCGGGATCTTATCTTGTATTGGGAAGGTAGCATACTGAGTAGCACTCCCCCCTCACTTGGCAGGCGTGCACGATGTATTCCTTGTGTCAAACCTCCGGAAGTATATTCGAGACCCTCGACATGTGATTAGCTATGAGGATCTCGCGGTTGAACCAAATTTATCTTTTCCTGAGGCACCTGTGCAGATTTTAGACCGGACAGTCAAGAGGTTACGACGGAAAGACATTCCTTTAGTCAAGGTATTGTGGCAAAGTCAGAATGTTGAGGAGGCCACTTGGGAGCCTGAGGCAGATATGCGACAGAAATACCCCTATCTTTTTGAAGGTATGTTCACGAAACCCTATTTCAATCCTCTTTAAGATTTTTATGGGTTTCGTTCTCTTTAAGATTTTTATGCCTGAATCTACACCACATTCAAAATTTATACGTTAAATCCTACGTCTCGAGGACGAGACTTCCTTTAAGATTTTTATGATGTGAAACCCCGAATTTTCTTTTTTCAAAAATCTGGGGTATTTTTGACATCCAAAAAATTCAAATAATCACACCATTATGTAGATCTTGTCGAGATCTTTCCAACGAGCCCAAGAACACCTAATTCCGATATTCCTAGCTCAAGTTATCGTTGTTTTAAGAATCATAGTCGGGACCCATATATGGATCCGAACCGGATCCGAATCGAGATCCAAATTCACCTCTCCTTCTATAAATAGGAGATGGTAGGCTGCTCTCTAAAAGCCCTAGCCACCACAATCCTTCCCTCTCTTTCGAGCACCACTACCTTGGTCGATTTTATCATTGGGAGGCCGCCGTCGACGTCAGAGAAGGAGCTCCGATCAAAGATCCGCGACCACCATCACGTAGGAAAGCTTGAGGTCACCTTCGTACGTGCATTCACGTTCCGATCGAGCGACGGAAATAGCATTTCCGTGTGAGAGGAGAACCCGAGGGAACATCCTCGGAGGTAACGATAAACATCCCTCTCTTGCTGTTGGGTTCCACGTACTTTTGTCCCTATATTCTTGAACATCTCTAGAGCCTCACGTGTTTCTTGTAGCATGATTAGTATATTGTTGTTGGGGTCATATTTCATCAAAATATTATCATGATTCTTTTAATGCTTTTATATAGAGACACATAAAACAAGAATTTTTGTTTCGTATTGACGTTCCCTCCCCTCCTTGTTGTTGTTTTCTACAAGATTATTGATCTTATGTTTTGTATACCACTAGAACCTCCAGGATATCCGTGGTAAAATATATGAATACTTATCTATATGGTATTATATGGTTCGAATTTATCTAAGACTTATCTTGATCCTTAATGGTTTCATAACAATAATCATAGAATATGATCACAGAATCATTATATTGGACCTGTTCTATTGATATCCCTCTATTAGTCATTTAAAAGTTTGTGTTGTTTTTTTTTTCTTTCTTTTATTTCAGTCGTGGAATAGGATATAAAAGATTCTGATTTTTTTTAAACAATAATTTGGATAGGTATGATGTTTTCTGTGATCAATCTAAAAGTAGACCACTGCACATATCGTGATATGTGTTCATTAGAAAAGGATTTATCAATAATTGAAATCTAATATTCAAATCTCACGACACCTTATACATTTTAAAAGAATGTTACCATTTGAAACTCTAAATTAGGGACTAATTGTTGATAAGGTTTCACAATTCAAATAGTCGAGTATACTGTACATATGGGTTCATAATAATCAATAGATGCAATAGCATTAATATAATAGCTTTTGACATTATAGCAACGTGTTTAAAAAATATATTCCACGTATCTAATGTCCATTTCCGTTAACGTTAATCGCTAATGAAACGCTCATACAACCATTACTGCATGCGTGTTATGACGCATTCATTGCTACAGTTTGTGAAAATAAGTAGACAGTATGTGCTATAGTCACGTAAGGCTAATTTAACGTTAACATTGCTATTATTATGTGCATGCCTCGTGTAGGTGGGCACATTAACATTAATACTAATGTGGTTGGATGCATGTCCTGGTTTCTAAACAAATTGATCATTAAACGTGTGATTGATACCCATTGATATTCTTTCAAATAACAGTCCATATAAAATCTAGTACATATGATACTATATGTTTATCTTTCAAGCTTATTTTGACATACGAGTGGCTAAAAAAAGTAATGTTGTTTCTCAATCCATATAATTTGATTTTTTGTACGTTAGTCTTATAATATAATCTTCATGACCAAGATAAAGGAAAACTTTCTTTTGAATTGGAAGTATTGACTTTGATCCTTATTGGGACTGCTATTATATAGCTAAGTCTTGACACTTTTCATGTGGTGTGAACTATGATCATCTATCTATTAATGGATTGAAATATTGTCCACGGGTGGGAATTCACAGTATTGGGTAGATGGAGTTAGGTACCACAATGGATTTGACATGCACCCTTGGGCCCCGGGTAGATGCCATGAAAGCCGCGACCCCAACGGACGAGTTGGGTGACGCATTGCACCTAGCAGCCCGGTAACATCCGGAGTCGCTCGACGGAGTTGGCAGGTGGTGCGGTTGGTATTCTTGGCTTCGCACTTATACACAATATTAGGACTCAAAGTAGAATTGGGTGTGGCCGCATCAAATTCTATTTCGAGTAATATTATTGTGAGAGGTGTTCCGGGATATGGTTTGAAGTTGGAGAATTTGAGGTTGAAATACTTGAAGGTTTATCCAAGATGACGAACAAGTTCCCGCGTAGCGGAGGCCTGCGAGTCGCGTACTTGCATGTGCTAAAATAATACGAGAAATGATTATTGATCGGGTGTCGGAAAATGTATACCGTTGTGGACTTTAATCAATTTGTAGAAATATCAAGATTATGGTTGTTGTACTTAAATGATTATTATATAAATAAATAAAAGTAAATAATTATGAGATCCAATGTGAATTACAATGACTTGGTGTTCTTTCTAATTTTTTTCAATAGATGCATGTGCCATTAAATAAAGTTGAGTATACATTCTTTTCTTACCCCTGCATTAATCATTATAGTGTTTGTCTCGTTACTGGGCAATTGCTCATAACGTTACCCTTGTGTGAACCCAACAGGTATACCTGAGCAGCAACCGCTACAGTAGCGGTCTTTTGAGGAGATCAGCACTTCCTACGTCATACTTACACTAGACAGGGTGCGTCCTATTTAGAGTAACTTATTTACTTCCACATCATTTTATGTTATTATTGAGAGACATTGTAGTGAGATATGTTGAGAGCTTTTTCTACAAAATTTAAGATTCCATGATGTATCTCTTCTATGGACATGGATTTGATTATCATTATCAATGAGAATGGATGGTGTATTTTACTTTCCATTTCACATTATTCTCCTGTTGTTATTTATATTTCAAATGTTAATCTAATTTGCATAAGATGGTTTGCTGAGTATCATAGATCGTGGGCGTATTTGGACCGTAGGTCCGACGCTCCTGTCTCGTCGGTTTCGGTAGCCGGAGGGGCGGGGCGTCACACTGACTGTCAAAGGATGGGCACTTGTGGACAGCGTGATATGATGCCGATGCAGCCCATTCACTTCTGTGAGGTTTTGACGCATGGGGCATCGATTTCATGGGTCTATTCCCTAAGAGTCAGGGATTTGAGTACATTCTGTTGGCCGTAGATTATGTTAGTCGTTGGGTTGAGGCTATCCCCGCCCGAGCCGCTGATGCGAGGACTGTTTGCAGATTTTTGAGGAAGCACATCATCACGCGGTTCGGGGTTCCTAGAGTTCTGATTTCAGATGGGGGGTCTCATTTCATCAACGACCAGGTGAAGGCCCTTGCTAGCGAGTTCGGTATAGACCATCGTGTTGCCACACCTTACCATCCACAGACGAATGGTCTAGCCGAGGTGTCGAATAGGGAGATCAAGACTATATTGCAGAAAGTCATCCGCCCTGACCGAAAGGATTGGTGCAGCTTTTGGACTCGGTCTTGTGGGCATATAGGACGTCTTTCAAGACACCATTGGGCACATCTCCCTTTCGCCTCGTATATGGCAAGCCGTGCCATTTGCCTGTTGAGTTGAGGCACAGGTCACTAGGGGCAGTTACTGATATACTTATGGATCCAGATGGTGTAGGAGACCAGAGGAGGGCAGAGTTAGCAGCCTTGGAGGAGTTGAGAGATACCGCTTTCTCAAACAGCCTACAGTATAAGGAGAGAGTGAAGGAGTGGCATGATTCTCACATCAGCCACAAGCATTTTGAGATTGGACAGAGAGTATGGTTGTTTGATGCGAGGCTTCGTTTATTTCCAGGGAAGCTACAGAGCAAGTGGAAGGGACCCTACTTGGTCAGAAAGGTACACGACAACGGTAGCATTGATATATCCGAGTTGCCTTCTGAGAGTACCTTTCGAGTGAACGGCCAGCGGCTCAAGCCATTTCTAGATCATGAGCCGCGGGTCGCTGAGCTTGCCCCTATTCACTTTGCGTGAGATGTGGTCTTTGACTCACATCTAATGCATCTCACGCTCGAGTTTCACTGATCTTCCGCCTTGTATAGATCCAGATGTCTATATCACCACATTCTTTAGCCCCACATCCCCTTCTTCATCTATTGATTATGCTATACTTAGGGTGCACTTTACCCTAAGTATAGGGGGGATGTGAGACCTTTGGGTATTTCTTTTGTTTCTTTCTACCCCTGTTTTGCTGCCTATACTTAGGTATATTTTACCCTAAGTATAGGGGGGGTAGACCCTGTACAGTCCCCACTCGGTTTTCCCATAGTATACAGCCTGCTATACTTAGGATTACTTGATCCTAAGTATAGAGGGAAGACCCGAGACCCTCTTGACTTTCTATTCATCTATTCGTCTTTGTATATAGCCTTTCTTTTCACTTCCCTATACCTAGCACGAGTTATGTCTTCTTCATCGCTCTTGACTCTGAGGACATCGTTCGAGCTATGTATAGGGGGTGTGTATATATTTCATATATACTTTAGCCATAACTCGTACTTTGTGTGAGTGTGTTAATAAATAAAATGGCTAAAAACCCATAAAAATCACAAAAAATTAAAATTTTTCATGTACATAAACTTCTTTTATTTGCACATAAATAGCTAGTGTACAAATTATTTTTGTAAAAACGTTTTCAAAAATCTTTTGTGTAAAGCTTGTGTAAATATTTTCTTATCATAATTATGTATATAGTACAATTTTTTTCCAAAATGTTTTGAAAATCAAAAGTTTGCAAAAATCTTGTGTAAATGTGTGTAAATATCTTTTTGCAAAACTTGCACCTCAAGCATCATCCATTCATGATTTCAAAACATTTTTCAAAAATTTTGCTTGATTGTAAAAACTTTGTGTAAATAGCATCTTTTGTACATAGTTTTTCTGGATGATAGTTGACATTTAAACTAGCCTGGAATCAAATTAAGAAATGGAGCTTGATTAAGATCTTAATCCACCTAACTTCAAAGAGGAACCTTATAGGGCTTAGGTTTACGGCTTTTCAGGTCCATGGTGACTTAATTCTTTGAGTCCACTAGGCTATGATCACATGTCATCTCAATGAGCCTAAGTAGAGCACTTAACAACAACACATGACTCATATAGACAATGGCTTTACTTGGACACCAACACTATGCACCGAGCTCTCTACGGATGAGGTGGTGAGGAGGCAGTCTTCCTTGACTTGGGGTAGCATATGAGGGTAGTACTTCTAGGCGGAACCTCTCTTCTTCTTTTAGTGAAGGAAGTGCGTCTCAACTTGGTCTGGTTGCCATGAGGTCTAACGACGGGAGTTGTGGGTTGCAATAAAGCTTCAAAAGAGGGATAGTCTACTGGCTCAAGAGGAAAAACTCCTTGTATATTTGCTGCACATGTAGATGTTGTATAGATGCACTTGAAAAAAAAATGCAAAAAGAAAATAACTCCAAAAAAAAAGTGGTGGGTCTGAGAGAAAATGATAATCCCACCGGAGTATGTATATAGAGTGCAATAAGCAAAGCTTGAGTTTCATGATCCACCTGATGTAGCTTGCAGCAGGGAGACTTGGCTACACTGGTCAAGCTCCCAAGGGTACTTGGATACACTGGCCTTGACCCATTCTCTTCTTCCTCCTCTTCTTGAGCCGGTTGAACTTTAACTTAGAAGGGAATACCCCGCTCCTCGAGGAAAGAGCGGCCAGATTGAGGTCATAGAGTTACCTTGTTGGGGAGGGTTGTCAAGTTGCCATTTCTGAGGTGGAGAGCTTAGACCTCACATTCACAGGACAAGAAAAGATTCATGGTCTTCAGGGTTTGTGATTGATGACTTGTTCTGATCTGGAGCATTGAGGAGTCTTGGTTATAGATTAGTGGAACTTAGAGGCTGTTGAGTTTTAGACTTAAGTCCAAATAAGGTTCCGACACATTAATAATCTAAAGATCTGATCGAGCTCCATACCTTAATTTAATGAAGGCAAGTTTAATAATCAACCTTGATCCATGTACATTCTCTTTTTCTTTTTCTTTATTTCTTTTTCACTTCTTTTTCAAATAAGTGTTTGCTAAGGGACTAGCAAAGTTAAGTATAGGGGGGTGATGAATACTCATTCATCACTCTTTATTCTTATATTTTAGCTACAAAAACCTTTGCAAATGCATGTATATAGTTGTAAACAGAAATAATTACCAAAAGCATGCATTGTGTAAAAACCTATAATTAACATGTTTTTGTGCAAAAATAAAAGAATAAAGATTAAAAAGAAAAAGAGGGAAATATTTAGAATAAATATTGAGCAACCTAACCCAAGGGAGGGCTCAACATGGGCCTGACCGCATAAAAGCCAAAGTAGAGGGAGATAGGGGCTCATGTGTGTAAATATTTATGTAAATAAATAAAAGTATTTTCCTCACAAAAATAGACTCAAATTGGCTTGTAAATATTTGTAAATATAAAAACAAGATAAAAATATAAAAATCAAAAAGAAGACAAAAACATCACTCACCTTGTGAATAGACCACCACACCTATATTTATTTAGCCTTATAAATAAATAAAATTAATTTCCAAAATTTCTGTAAATATTCTATATTATATAGTGTAAATAAATAAAATAAAAACAATTAGAACAAAAACAAAATAAAAATAACAAAATTAAAAACATAAAAATATATTGTAAATATACCATGTATATAAATGTACATATGTATTTATTTCACCTATGTATATAAATAATAAAAATAAAATAAAAATGTCTTTTTATTCCTCATTTTATAATATAAATAAATAAAATATAAAATGGGAATAAAATTGTATAAAATAATAAATTAAAAATCAAAAACTAATATCCCATATAGTGTATATATGCCTATATAACCCTACTATGTATATACCTTATTTTTATTTTGAAAAATTAATTAAAAATCACTAAAAAATAGAAAAAAAAATAAATTAAAAATATTTCATGTTTTATCTTTTTACCAATTCGGCCATTAGCTACCCTTAATTTCATTTTCAAATTTCAGCCATGTGGCCGCTACCCATTGGCCCTGGGGATTGTTGACCGCCCGGTCAACTACCCCCCCAGGACCACTTCCTACGGGCTAAGACGCCCGACCCGATTTCTCCCTAATTCCGCTCCTACACCCGACTCCCTATCACCTAAACCCCAGGTCCGACTCCTTCATGATACATCCGAGACCCTCGCCGGAACGTCTACCTCGGGATTCGCGCGCTCCAATGCCCTACCCGACCTCTTCTAGCTGGACCTGCACCCATATTTAGCTCGAGCTCCGCCTTCACCATTCTCATCTTTGGCCATTCGCTCCACCCCCCAGTGACCTCCACTGTGTTGGAAAGAGTGAGAGCTTGCTCCAACAAGTGTCGCAGCGAGGAGAGGTGCAGTGACCCATCGATCCGGCGAGTATCGCCGCCTTGCTCCGCCCTGAGGTGGAGCTCGAGCCTCGGACGTCGGCGCTCCTTGAGGCGAGGACCCAGAGTTGCGCAAGCTCGACCACAGCTCATTCCTTCACCCAGGTAGACCTGTAGTTCTTTCTTTTTCTTTGATTTTAGATTTCCCCCAAATCGCTGCTCCGCCATCCACCGTCGATTCCGATCGCACCCGACCACCATTTGACCATCGGGCTTCTCCATAGCCATCGCCTTCCTCCCGCGCACCTTCTCCATACCCCCATCCATCCCAGCTCGCATAGGAGCTGGGGTTCGAGCTCCTCCGTCTACCCCCCTCACCGGAGCTCGCCCATACCGCACCACCGGCCACCTTCACCCGCCTAACCGGGTCGAGGCAGTTTGCCCTCGACCCGCGAGTCTCCTGGTTTACTTTGCAGGTACTTACCAGCCCATCTGAGGGCTTGGGTCATTCGGGCCAGGGGCTTCACCTCCGCCGACCTCGCTGGAGCCCTCTAGGGCTCGGTTGGGTCATCGGAACCCAGCATCAGCTGCGGAGCATCATTGCGGAGCTTCTCCGATCTTCTGGAGCAGCTGGGGAGGATCCCAGCGCACGCACGAGGCCGGTGAAACTCGCCGGCCAACTGTTCTTCTAGCATCTTCCCCGATCGTCCTCGACCTCCAGTTCTCATCCTGACCGTCCACTTGAGGAGACCCAGCCACCGTCAGATCTTGGAGATGCGATTTGGACCATCCATTGCACGAGGTTTAGCCACCGAGAGCCTCACCCGTTCGATCCCCCACGTGACGTACCCTCGACCGTCCGATCGCTGCGAGGACCTCAGCATTGGAGCGCCACCTGATCCACACCGTCAGATGCACCCCGTGGTGCGCATCCATCGGGCGCATTAATAAAGGGTAATTTACTCTTAGGCCCCCTCTTTTATTTTATTTCGAATTTAGTCCTGTAATTATTTAGTTTAGTTGTTTAGTTTTTGGTAAAATTGCATAAAGGACCCTGCTCTTTATTTAGTTTGCAGTTATACCCCTGTGTGTTATGTAGCACGTGCGTCGACACGTGTCTTTCTGGTGTATTTGCATCTTATATCCTGTAGTTCTGAATGTTACTGAATGAATGAATGTTTTTGAGTATTTGCATCTATACCCCTGTGCGTGAAACATTTGAGCATGTGCGGATATTTTTGGGTTATTTGCAGACTACCCCCTAGACTTTTGGTACCTGTTACCAAATAGTCCTCGGGAATAGTTTTTATTACATTTGGATCCCTGAGTGCCCCAGGCACGCGCTTTGCACGTGAATCCCTGGGTATTTTGCACCAGACCCCCCAGGACTTCGGGTATTTGCACTTAGGTCCCTATGCACAGTGCTCTCTTTTTATTTTTGAATAAAATAGCAAATCACCTCCAAATCCAACGAAAATTGAATACATGGCTCCTGCCATAGTGTAAAATTTTCGAGGATTTTTGGAGACATTTTTGTTTTATTTTGATATTTTTAAAAATTCAAAAACATCTATTTTCGTTACTGTCTAACTTTAAAAATCCCAAAAAATATTAAAATTCATTTAAAAATTATAAAAAAATTAGTTACTATTTGTCTTTGCTTGCTCGATTTTCTAGCCAATTTTGGCTATTTTTCATTACTTAAAATACCTAAAAATTGAAAAACACTCAAAACCTTACAAAAAAATCTAATAAATAGATTAAAAACCCAAAAACAATAATTTAGGTGCCTAATTTTTCCTTGTTTTATTCTCTATACAGGAAAAATACTTCCAGGCTAATTTAGGGCTTCTAGATATTTTATCTAGGTCCTTTTAGCTCGGCTGGATAGTACCTCTAGTTTCAATCCTTGTTTTGTTTCTAGAAAATTAAATAAACCTCAGAAAAATCCCAAAATTTCACCAAAGACAGTAAAAATTATGAAACACATAAAAATATTTTTGTTAGAATTTTTGGTTGATTTCTTTTTGCATTAAATAAATTGTTGAAGTGTGTTGTTTCTTTGCTTTCTTTATTTTCTTAATACTTGAAAAATCCAAAAAAATATAAAATATTTAAAAACCACCAAAAATACTTCTTTTATTTTCTTTTATTTCCTTTTGACTACTTCGTAGGCCGCAAGGCCAATCCGTGCTCCTTGTGTTCGACCCTGGTCGCTATACCAGGTTAAATTAATAGCAAGACCGCTATCGTGTTTTCGAGTTGATTCTCATTTTATTGGTGGTCTCTTTTTCTCGATCGACCTAGCTGAGTGATTGAGGTCGCAACGACCGTTTAGTACCTTTACCTTAGTCGCTTAGTTTTGGTTCATCACAACGCACGTGCTATCTAGGCTCGGCGGCAGGCTGAGGCTCGGCAGAGGCTCGATGAAGCTTCGGCTAGGCTCGGACCTTGGTTCGGGCTCGGTGCAGGCTCGTGGAGGCTCGGAAGCTCCAATCCTCGTGGCTTGGACGCTTAGGCTCGGTTGTGCTCAGGTGACGCCACGTGGTCTGTTGGAGGCCGTTGGATCGAGATGATCCAAGGGCTGCTGAAGTCGATGACGCGGCCTCATCTGGGTCGTCAGATGGTCGCTGGGTGAAGACCATCCAACAGCCACTGCTCCTTCGTCTCTATCCGCATCGGGCGGCGAGTTTAGAACTCCGGCAAGGGAGCTCAAGCTCCGCCGCTTGCCCTCGACTGCCGGTGACCTCCCCGAAGCTTTAGGGACGTGTGTCGAGGAAGCCCGGAGCTCGAGGAAGACGCAGAAACCTTTGGCGTTGATCATCGAAGCAAGGAGGATGACTGCGAGGTCGATGAAGTCAGCTCTGGCAGAACTCCGACCATTGAAAACTTCGAAGACCTGCAGCGTTAGAATCGCATAGCCGAAGCGCGTAGAGTGCGTGTATGGATGAGATGAGAGCTTGGCGAGCGGAGAAGTTGGAAGCTCGGAGCTCCTCCGCTGTGGGTGGCAGAGGAGATGGGTCGGGTGACGACGAGGTATGGAAGAAGGAGACTATGGATGTCGAAGGTGGCGCGTGAAAGGGGAGATGTTGGCGAAGCTAACGAGGTGAACGATGAAGGGTGAAGTTGACTGACGAGTCCTAATTAAATAAGTAAAATAAGAAGAAAATGCAGAGAGGGAAAGAGGAGACTTACCGGCTATCAGGCGGAGCGGGAGCTTGGGCTGGGCCTCGCGGTGGACGCCCGGGTCTTCGCTGGACCCTGTCAGCTAATCAGGGCAGCTCGAGCGGGCAGGAGTGCGCCGCAGCACCGCCATGGATGGCGGAGGGTCGACACCGGGGAGGTTCGTCGTCATCGCTCTATCCTCCGCCTCCCCCTGTCACAGGGAGACGGAGGAGGGCTGGGCGATCTCCCACATAAAGGCGGACAAGGGCGAAAGTGGGAGGTGGCGGTGTATTTGAAGGAAGAGTTTGGTGGTTAGGAAGGTGGGAAGCATGGGTTTAGAGGGCGATATGGAGTGACCGAGAGGATGTCGTGGGTTACTTAGTTGCTGGCGAAGACGACGGAAGATGGGGGAGCATGGTGCGGCGGCTAGCGAGTTGAGATGATGGCTGGAGTGGAGGAGGAAAAAGAAAGGGGGCGAGTGGGGAGCGAGATGGAGAACGTGTGAGAGGTAGGAGTCAGGAGGTTGACGACGGTCATCAGACCGTTGGATCTGGAGATCCAACGGTGGGGAGCATTGGGCGAGGGAGCGGTTCTGATGGGATCTGGGCAATGTGAACGAAGGGCTGCGGAGTACGCCACGTGCCGATCTGAGGGACGCGCGTTAGCGTACGGTGTGGATGCTCTCCAGACTTTGATCAGACAGCCTACATGCGCGATAGGAAGAAGCGGTGGAGATGTCAAGATGAATGCGCGATCGAAGGGCTCCGCAGTCGACAGGTGGCGCGAGGGAAGAGAGGCGGCAACGAGCGACGGAGATTAAGGGCAGGGAAGATCTGATGGCTAAAATAAGAGCGGGTATGGAGAAATCTGAGCCGTTGGATCAGAGGAGGATCTAACGGCTGAGATGCGGGCGGCTGAAGCAAGCAGGGCGGGGCCACGTGGCACACCTAGATTGGGCCACGTGGCCCAATCTGATTATTCAGACTTTCCAATTGATTTTAGAAGTGCTAGATGGTCGAATGTGAGAAAACTCAAAACATGAAAGTTGTAGATCTTGATGTGATCTACAAGTTTCATGTTGACCAAAACTAGAGATGAGATCAATTGTAGCCTCGAAATATTTTTAAGGGTATTTTTAAGTCTAAAAATACCACGAATTTTTGTTTTGTCATTTTTTGTGATTTTTAATTTATTTAAGACTCTGATAATTACAAGACTTTAACTGGGTTTTATTGACACAATTTTAAGCAAGGGGGTTAAGAATGAGAAATTATGATGATGAAATTAGGTTTCATCACCCCAGAAACTAAGTGGTAAATGTGCTTACTCATCATTGAACAGACCATATCCATGATGGTACTGTTGCGTCTTTCAGCAACATCATTAAGTTGGGGAGTTCCAGGAGTAGTGAGATTGGAGATAATTCCATTCTCTTTAAGGTATTCCTTGAATTCATCTGAGAGGTACTCACCACCTCGATCAGATCAAATCCCTTTAATCTTCCTATTGGTTTGGTTCTCAACCAAAGCCTTGAATTCTTTGAACTTTTCAAGGGTTTCAGATTTATGGCGTAATAGGAAGACAAACCCGTATCACGAATGGTCATCAATAAACATCAAATAATATCGATATCCATTTCGAGTCGCGATACTGAAGGGAGCACATACATCAGTATGTATTAGGTCAATAATACCTTCACATCTAGTAACGTTGTTACGGAAAGGCATCCTAGTCATTTTACCTCGAATACAATGTTCACAGGTAGGCAAAGACTTAACCTGTAGAAAATCCAAAGGTCCATCCTTTATCAATCTATTGATCCTATCAACAGAAAATGACCAAGCCTTTGATGCCAAATCACGTTTGAATGATTTTTATTATTCCTAGATCTTTTAGTATTTTTATTAGTGGTTGTAACATTCATGACATGCTCATCAATGCAAAATTCATAGAGTCCACCAGAAGTCAAAATACCATCTGTAATATATTTATCATAATGATTTTTGACTAACTTATTGCAGAACAGGAATGAGTGTCCACTTATAACTAGCTTAGATACAGATATCAAATTCCTCCTGACTTAAGGTACATAAAGACGCTCTTTAAGTACTAGGACTCTACCACTAGATAATGATAGCTGACAAGTCCCGACGGCGACTGCTGCACACTTGCATAAGATCCCATATGGATGACTATTTCCCCTTCTTCAAGTTTTCTAGTTTCCTGAAACAAATGCAACAAATTGCATACATGAACAGAAACACCAGAATCAACAACCCAACTTCCTTCTCGTCCAACGAGAAAGCTGGTTTCAATGATAAAAGTAGATTTCATACCTATTGGGGCTTTACCTTTGTCGACCAACTTCAGGTAATCCGGGAAATTATGCCTCCAGTGCCCCAGCTTTTTGCAGTGGTGACAGATGTCGGTTTTCTTCGACGCCATTAGAGTGGATGCATTGGAAGACGAGCCAACACTTTGTCCCTTCTTCTTTCTCTTCTGGGCCAGGCCCTTCCGAGAACCATGCTTCCGACCGCGCTTCCCTCTGACCTGTGCAACCATTGCACTGCAAGCGGGACCATCTTTCTTCATCACGTCTTCTGCAGACTTTAATGTAGCAAGAAGTCCAACATTTATCAATTCCAGCTTGTTCATGTGGAATGACACCACAAAGTTATTGAAAGATTTGGGAAACGACAACAGAATGAAATCGGATTGCATGTCTGCATCCATGGTTGCCCCCAGAGTTTCTAGCTCTGATAAGTACCCAAACATTTTGAGTACATGCTCACGGACTGAAGTCCCTTCCTGCATCTTGCAGCGAACAAGTTCTTTCATAACATTGTACCGATGGGTGCGGTTAATGTTACCAAACATATCTTTCAGATTCTGCATAATCTCCTGGCAAGTACTCATCTCCACATGTTGTTTCTGAAGAACATTGGAGAGAGAACCCAAGATGTAGCATCTAGCCAAGACATGATCTTCATCATACTTGTCATTATATGCTTTTTCTTCCTTAGATTTATGGTTTTCATGCTTGTCTTCTAAGATCACATAACTGATGCGCTCCGCCGAGAGTACAAGCTCCAAATTACAGATCCAATCCGAGTAATTTGGTCCGATCAATTGGTTGACCTCCAGAGCCTGCTGAGTGGGTTCATTGACTTTATTTTCTAAAATTGAGAATGCACTATGTTAGAACATATAATCATTTATTCAATTTAGTTTTATTTGATCAAGGCATTTTAAATCAAATTAGTCTTGCTATGTCAACTACGAAAGTTTATTCCCTTATTCACTTTCAAAGTAGGAGATATACTTATCGCTATATCTCAAGCAAGAACTGGGATCTCCTCTTTTTCTTTGTCATATACCAATAATATGAGAACCTATGACTCCAATAAAGAGAAGCGGAAACACATTCCGCCTTGCAAGTCCAACTTGCATTTCCCAATTCGATCTTTAATACCTGGGCCCACCACCCCTAAGGTGATGTTGACCCATCATTAATTGAACCTACCGTCAATAGGAATACAAATCGCTATGCGCAATCCAATATCGCCCCAATAATATGAGGACCCGATATTGGGGTCACTACGCATACGCCCTTACTCTTTCGAGAAGCGACGAGCCCGATCCAAATGGATCATATGCAGGAGCTGTCACTTCGGACAGGCGTCTCCCACATATAATATCTGGCGATTTGCCTTGACAGGATTCCATGGATGTTACTTATGTGATCCTCCACCTCTTATTCAAATTTAATTAATTACCATGAATCACATTCATATAATTAATTTTTCCAAGGGAATTATCAACTCTAATCATGAGTATTTTAATTGGACAGAATTAATTCAATCATATTAAATTAATTATCAATCCAATTCAATCAATCAAACTTGATTGTTATACTTGAATATATATGGTATTATTCTCAAAGTACGTATTAATTCGTATTTTAATAAATAAAAATATATCTTGATTTCTTCGACATTATCCAGTCCCTACCCGTTGTCATGACCAGTACCGGCGAGAGTGGGATGGACCACATACGTTGCAACCCGCTACCCTAGCGTCTCCGACTAGACATCATATCCGCCTCGGGAAAGGATAATGCCAAATAGATAAATATGTACTTGAGATGATCATCGGTTCTTCAACTGAAATTATACCATATAGTAATTAAAACAATTTTGATTATAAGGAAATTTGCTAGACAAATTCCCAATCCTATTCAAGCAAGGAGTTTGATGATTGTGTTTCCAATTATGATCTAGATCAAATCTAATCAATTAATTGGTTTATGCCAAGTCAATTAAGGAAATAATCATATTCTAATATTTCTCAAATATTTTCCATAATTATTTCTTGAAATTAACAATTAATTTCATTAATTGACAATCACATGGTTCTTGATTAGGACTGTAATTTCCGCAGTGACCCCTACTTACTAAAATTAGCATATCTCAATCATATTAAATTTAATTAGACAAAATCAATTATCATAGATTGATAATTTGATTTAGGACAGAATCCAAGTGATGTTTCATGCATTTCGAGGCAAGTCTAAACAGTAATTAACACTTTGATCACGTTAAGAATTGCAGTTCCCGCAACAGTACATACATGTTCATTAAAACAACCATATCTCGACCAAACGAAATCCGAATTACGCAAACTCAGATCCTATGGTTTCTTCATTTAATGGAAACATAATTCATGTGTTAAATTCGTCTTTAAACAATTTAAACAGTGCCGAATTTATTCACTAAATAGAAGTGCGAAAATCAAATGCGATAAAAAACTTTCGTGACTTTCACGATCCCAAGTCGTCCTTGGTTTGCGGATCGTATCAAAAACCTTCGACCTAAGGCTCTGATACCACTTGAAGGATATGGAAAAAAACCTCAAGCGCATCACATAAGCGTGATCATCGTATCGGATACGATGGAGAACGACTAGTCGTACTAGTTGTTCGGTGCAGCGGAATTTAATATTTTTTTGTGATGAAACCACATGATCCAAGAACGATTCTCGGATCGTTTCATCTATAACCACAACAAGTATAATGCAATACCTTTTGAAGCGTGGTTGATCGAGTCTCTAAGAGAAGAGACCTCCTGTTTCAAGTCCGATCGTCGGAGAAATGACTTGCGAGCGCGGGGATGAGTCGCGTTGTCCTCGCAATCCAACAAGTTGATCCAAGCACGGTTGCTCCTGATCTCATCGCACAAGATCGAACGTCTCCTTCGTGAGCGAAGCACTCCAAGTAGATGGAGAACCGCAGAGCGTCGAAGCGGCGACGCGGTGGCGTGGGCGTCGACGAGTCTCTCCTCTAGGGTATGGTGGACGACCACCAAGAAGAGGGAGAGAGAGGGTTGGCGTGTGAGAGGAAAAAGAGAGAGAGATGTGCTACCAAATAGCATGTAGTAGAGAGCAAGGTATGCCTCTCTATTTTTAGAGTTTTGGGATCCATGGATCTCAATCCATGGGACATATAAAATCAATGGATGAGATTGATTTATGTCAATCCAATGGTCAAGATTGTTGTTGGTAAAAACCAACAACTTGTGATTTAATTTAGATTAAATATATTTGATAAATCAAATATACATTAATACCAAAATTAAATCAATCAAATAAGGAGCATAATACAAAGGAGATCATTCATCTCCATGAAATAGGGTGGACGGCCACCAATTCCACAAGGGAATTGGGTGCCGCCACCTCCTTCCAAGTGGGGAGGGCAATCTCATGGATTCCCATGAGATTGCTTATCTCCTTGATTTTCTCTCTATTATTTATCCAACAACTTTTATTGGAATTTTATTCACCAAAAATAATTCTCAATTAATTTTGGGAATATTGCAATCTTGACATTGGAAAATTGTGAATCATATTCACAACCCAAAACAAAATAAAATTTACATTTTCAATTAATTAGACAATGTGTATCCAATACACATTAATAATTAATCTACAAATATAAATTATAATTAGCTCTCTCTAATACATTATAAATCACATTTATAATATATTATGAATAATTGGATATTACTATCCACATTATTCTTATCTATAATAATTAAATCACATTTTATTATATTGGATAATTAGTCATACATCATGATAATTAAATCACATTTAATTATCAACTTCTCAATGCTTAGATCTTATGGAATTATTCTTGAACGACTCAAGAGCAATGCTATTTCTCCTCAGATACTTGGAGATAAGGACATGGCGATTGTATTGTTCCACGTATAGTGACTTGGATATTGAGATCACATCTCAAATCCAGATCCCATGGACCTCTCAGAGATGCTTGATTAAATCAAGACCGTAAACCTAATCTTCTCCTACGGAAAGGAATTCTCCTGCACTCCACTCGCTGTCTACTAAACGAGCGTCCAAGCTATTGCATTTGAATCTCATTCAGATCAATGTCCAGTACATGGACTAAGACTAGGTCACTTCTCTAATGAGAGGAGTCACTAAAATTCAGACCTATTTCATCACTCCCTCAGAATGGAAGCGTCATGGTTATACAATCGTTTATGATCAAATCACCCTAAAGTATTCCTAATACCTGTACATCCTGCATACTGGAAGACTCATGATCATCCTGAAGATATAGATCACTTTTTACACTGTCATCTTCATAGTCTGATTATTAAGTTTCTCAATCTTGGTCCTTGGGATGTGGCACAGATCATATACTTTCATAAAGCATATATCTTACCTTCAAATTCATGTCATGCTTCTAAAGCATGATGACCATGCATGGAATTTGATCAGTCCCAATACCTCATGAGTGAGCTCATGTCTCCCGATTCACAAGTGAACCTGTATGATCCCTTTGAGAGATCGTATTACTCATATGCCCTTTCATGCACACCAACTCGCCGGTCTATATACCTTGGTTAGGTCATCAACCTATTGGTTTGCCAAATGTACACACTCAGACATATAGCAATACATCTATCTATGGTCAGAGGATGTTTGCTTGTGAAGTGACAGTATTCATCATAGGTCTTTGGTTATCTCGATCTCGTTAAGTCAACCCATTGACTCAACTAATCTGATACCTCCGAATCACTATTCCCATGCAGAGGACCTGCATCATGAGGTCGATCAGATATCAGCCTACTGAGAAAGGATTGCCATCTCCTTCTCAGGCTGGAGATCATCACTTGTCAATCATTTGATGATGCTTGATGAGTCCTCTATCTAACTCCTTAGATATTCATCCAAGCATCAACCTCTATTATTCAATCAATGAATCAACAGCTGTATGATTATCAAGTTGGCCATGGTACATAACCCTTATTGTATAGAGGGACCTTATAGTGCATTTATTCATTCAATATCAGAAAGGGAGTGAAACAAACATAATCAATAACTTTTATTCATAAATCATTTATTACAATAACGTTTATTGTAGGAATGGTTCGCCTCGGGTTCACATTGCAAACACTATGACCAATGGGATGTTGTGTAGTAAGTTGTGATGTAGATGCGACCAAACTGCTATAGATGGATGTACGACCCCTTGTTAGAGTTCCTGTGGAAGCTGGGGAGGAGCGACAAGAGCTACAACTTCAACTCAAATTGTCAATGGACTGGTGGGATCTAGATCCACTCATTAATGACGTTGTCCCTAGGTTTGTATGACTTCTTGAGGGTTGGCTTTGGTTGGCCACTCCTTGCTTTGCCCCTCGCCTCACGAGGTCCATTACAGAGTGATTGCCCTCATCATCATCATGCATATCATCACCTCCTTCTCGAGGTGTCTCCCTCTCTTCTAATATCCTCCTCAAGTCATTTATCATATCTTGAAAGGAGACATGAGCTAGAGCTTGGTCAATTAACTATTTGCTGAATGGCTTAGATGGAGGCCAAGAGCTGTCTGTTTGATTCATTCTAAATTGGGATAGTGCCCTGCTATGTGTCTGGCCTTGTGTTCAACTACTCTGGTCCCTTTCCTCTACCTGTGGGAGTCATCTCTAATGCTGACTGTGAAGGCATGGGGTCAAGATCTACAATAGGAAATACAACCTGATCAGTCTGCATGCAAACACTAGATGGAGAAAATAATTTAGAATTAGGGTCAATTCTGAATTTTATTAGGGATGGAGAAGAGTATGGAGTAAAATAAATCTCCATACAAAAGGGACAGAACTCGAGAAGAGAGTTTTCCTGGTCTAGGTGAGGAAGAAGAAATGGGGAGTCTTGAGGGTGGTTTACGGAGTCCGAATGATGCACCTGGAATTGCCCTAAATTATTGGATATGATGAACTCGAGGAGTCGATGTGGGTGTTGATGGAGTTTCGAGTAAGCCGTCATGGAGTCGATATCTCGAAGAGACGAGAATATCGATTTAGAAGAAGGATACGCCGATGAACGAGAAACAAATGAAGTGTAAAACAGTTGAAGGCTCACGATGAGCAAGGGTCAAAGAGAAAGTGGAAAAAGAAGAATGGCAAAAATGTGCAAGTGCGCTGGACTTTGATATTTGAACCTAATGCTAAGAAAACAAATACAAAAAAATTGGGTTCACCTACTCAACACATGTGAAGCCGTGAAGGTTTGACTGTTTTTGTCTTTTAAATTTCAAAGTTGTGATTGAGGCAAAAATATAGTCACGAGTCCTTAATGGCTAGCCCAAGAAGAGAGCATGTACTGCTAGGAAAGTATCCTCGTACTCATTCTACCTTCTTTGCATCTTGTGATATGCACTTTTTAAGGTCCTCAATACCGATCCTATGTGGCTACTTAGCCAAAGAAAAGAGAGAGAAAGCCGATTGGAAAAACCACTACTTCCCCATAAGTGGGGTACTCAGACGCAATTTGATGAGACCGACACACCCATGAGGGCATGGACTAGGCTCAGTAATTCATACCAAGTTGGATGGTACACATAAGGTGGGAGAACCATCATTGACATGGCCCTACTCGGTCACATATGATAGAAGCACAAATACTTCGTCGGTCCCAAGTGGTAGTTGAGGTAGTCACAAATCAGGTTTTTGGCTCTATTCCTTAAGTGTCATGCGTCTCTTAGTCTGGACTGTACCCGAATACAAAGTGGGCTTTGTGAAACCGTAAAATGATGCTCGTTATGATTTTTATTTAGTTCAACGTTCAATTAGCAGTCCTCTTGTTTTAGTTTTTGACTTTCACTTTTTTGATTACTTTCAATGCAAAGTGCCTAACCATTTAATTGGATTTTCTTTTGGCCCTATGTGCTCAAAATCAGAGGGAGAGAACGGGAAAGTAATGTAAGACGACACTAATGTGGAAATCTCACCATAGTGCCTAAATGATGAATGCTCAGATAGAAGAATTACAGTGCTTCCGAGCACTCTCCATGCGGGTTGCAAGGCAAAAATTTATAAACCTAATCTATATGGACGAAATGCAAATGAAGAAAATCGTTATAAGCTCATTTCTTTTTGTTAATATTTATAATTATATTACACTATATGGCATATATAACCTTATATACATTATATATGTTTTTAATTAAAATGAAAAAGAAATACAAAAATATAAAATAAAATATAAAAAATATAAAAAAAATTTAAAAAATTTTAAAAAAAATTAAAACCCATAAAATAATAAAAAGGACTAGAGGATAAAGAATAATTTTGCGCACAAATTTGCACAATCTACCGTTTCTCCCTGTGTTCAATCTCTACTCATGCTTGCATACTGTACATATTTGCTTTAGAGTTATAATAAATTTTAACTCACTTTTTGATATTCATTGCTTGATTTATATTCATAGGTTGATTGTTGATTGAGTAAGGTTTATACATTGGTCAATACACCGATTGCGGTTTTGCCTTGTGAAATCGTACGACCCTCTGCAAATCTCGCTCATCAGATACTGTCCACCTTTTACAGATACACAATCAACTACCACCACAAGAACAATTTAACCCCTGGGGAAAGGGGGAGATTGTTAGGATTAGAGCCATATTAGGCTCAGGAATCCTAATGGGATGGGACTCCTAATCTTAATACCAGCTTAGTTGTATTATATTTATATTCCTATTGGGAATATGACTATGGGGTTGTAATTAGACAATATATAGAGGGGGTGGAAACTTTTTCCTCAACACCACCAGAAGAACAAGACAAACAATAGAGAAAGGGGAGAGAGAGAGAAAGAGAAGAAAGATATGAGAGAGTGATGGATCAGAGAGAGTTGTACACATTTTAATTTATAGTGATATTTCTTCTCTAGTGGTTGTATTCATCAACCGATATTTGAGAGAGTTGATACCACTGGGTTGTACCCCAACAACTAGAATCATAACCGGGTTCATCGTTGTTGAGGGGATACAATGCATCAGATTAGAGCGAGATTCCACATCGCCGAGATGATGTGATACAACAGATGTGAAATCCTCAAAAGTTGTGATATTGTAGTCTCTTGGATAAATTGACATGAGGCGTCGAAGAAAACTTCTAGCAGCAGCTTGCAGGAGATCATGCAAGGTGTCACATTGAGTGCACCCACCGATAGGTGCGTCACCTAGAGGCGATGAGTTGTTGTTAACGAGACTTGTAAATGACGATGATCACCCAGTGTAGACCCATGACGAGGAAGAGATCGTGATTGAATTCAACTTAATTATTAGATTGTTAGGATTAGGCTCATATTAGGATTGGGAATCCTAATGGGATGGGATTCCAAATCCTTATAGTGGTTGAGTTGTATTCTATTTGTAGCCCTATTAGGAATATAACTGTGGTGTTGTAACTGTGCTATATATAATGGGGATGGAGGCATTGCATCAACACCACCACCACATGAACAATGTAGCCCCGAGAGAGTGAGAGAGAGAGAGAGAGAGAAAAAAGAAAGAGATGATAGAGCGAGGAACAGATAGAGTTGTACTCGTTCTAATTTATAGTGATATTTCTTATGTGGTGGTCGCGAGAGGTGACCGACCGACATTATATCTACTCGTTCTTTCTTTCACTTGCTTTCGTAGTGGTGGTCGATTGGCATCCACATTGATGAACGTGGATTTCACCTCTTTAATAATCGGTAATTGTAGTATATGAGATGAAAAATGATCTATTAAAAACCACAACTCTTGAATATTGTGGAGGATTTTTACTTGGTAAGTCTACCAAGGTTGAAAATAGGGAATGGTGATTTTTAATTATGGGGTTCTAAATTGATCTCAATAATTAATTTATCGCTAAGTTAATATCTGTGTTAGAAAATAAAATGAAAATAAAAGAAATAAATGTGATGATGAAAAATGTTATGCAAAGCAGCAAATCCCAGGATATGTGATTATGTGTAATTTTAATTCAATACAAATAAGATCAATTAGTCCACAAAAGAAATAACAAACCAAAGATATTAATCCACAAATATTTATTAATCAATATCTCAAAAGCAAGCCAAAAATATCAATTTATCTCCAATCTCTTTACAAAATTAGTCCTTAAGAATCATCATAAAAGATAAGGGAAATGATTGATTAAGCATCCTCTGTTTAATCCCTGTAAAACTAGCCTAATTTTGTTCAATAATGACCACTAAGTTCAATATCAAAGATCCTATACGAAGCAATTATATCCTCAAATCATTCCTTGATTAGATGAGCCTCAATGTGATTTAATCTCCAATAAAGAGAAATAATAAGGGTTTCAATCAACTCAATTTCCCTTGACTAAGCCCTTTCACAATTAGAGTCAATCTATCTTCAAAATATGGCATATAATATGCCAAAGAGAGCCGGCATAGATTGAGAGGTTCAAAGAATAATAATATTTACTACCCTAACTCTGATATGTTGACAAGATATAATATGAGAAAGAACACAAAACGAGCTTAAAAATGACATATTATATGCTAAAATTGGAGTTCAAATGAGCAAGATAGGCTAAATTGAAGATTCAAGGACTAAAATGCAATAAAACGAATAGTTTTTATCTCAAAGACGTCCCTAAAGGGACTTATCTACAATAAATAAAACACGCCTAGGCTTCTTTGCAATTAACCTAGGCAGGCACATGCTTGTCACGTGACCTGGGTTGTGGGGCTTCTTTTGTAATTTTGGAGAAGGGTAGGGGCTTGAGCGCAATTTACCCACCATACACATGCGATGCACATGGTGTTGGTGGTTTAGGGATGGAGGCAGAGGCCCGAGAGATCGAGCCTATGTGGCGGCTTGCAGGTGCTTCAACTGACCAAGCTGGCAAGGGTGACGTGACAACTAGAGGATTGTCGGATGAAGGGCTATTGCACGATCCCACGGCTGTGATGGCGAAGGTGACGAGCAGTGGTGTGTGTCCGCGGATGGCCTCTACGATGTGAAGGTCAAAGGGGAGATGGCATCCCATGCGAGGTGCAAGTGGGGGCGAGCTAGTTGAGGATGGAGGATCTTTAGCTTGGCCGACACACAACCGAATCAAGAGGGTGAGGTGGAGATGCCTATGGCCGATGTTAAAGGGGCTAGATGGAGGTGATGGTGGTGTGATAACCGATTTTTCATATGATTCAGGTGGATGAAACTAAGCAAATGTCATTATCCTAAATCAACCAAAATCAATTAACGTGAAAACAAACCACTAAAAGATTAAATAAATGAATCAAGTGGTTTTGCTACTTTTATTAACCTGGTAAAGCGACCAGGGTCGCACACAAGTTGCACAATTAGACACTAAGTAGTTGATCAAGAACCCGAGGAGGTGAGCTCAGACACTCTAAAAATAAGAATCCGAGGAGGGAAAAGGTGCAACGGCTTCTTCCCAGGAGACACAGTGGAGAGTCGTCAGGACCAGAAAGAAATTCAGGAAGCCCCCACGGGAAATCAAGGGATTTTTATTATTTTTTAGTGGTTTTTAATTTTTTAATTTTTCAATTCTTTAATATAAGAGAAGTATGCATAAAAGATAAAATCACATGCAAGCACTCTTTTTGTATGTTTCAATAGGGCCAAAAATGATCATAAAATTAAAATAATTTTTTTTCTATTTTGAAGTGTTTTTTTGGTAATTTTGGGTATTTTTCATATGTTTTATGATTTTCTAAAAATCAAACACTGACAAAATAAGAAAACAATAAACAATAGGAGAGTTTAACAACTTAAAAGTAGGTAAAAAGCTCAAAATTCCTAGAAGTGAATTTTATGATAAACTATAAGAAAATATCTACAAATAGGAACCAAAATTACAATTTTTGATTTTTTTGATTATTTTATATTTTTTATTTTTTTCAAGTATTTTGCAAATTTTTAGGCTTTAAAAGATATTTTGCACCAAAATGTGTACAGAAGCTAAAAGATGACAAAAGATAATAAATTTTATAGAATTTTTAAAATAGAAATTTTTAATGGTTTTTCGAATTTTATAGATTTCTATAACAAACAAGGACTTTTAGGGTTTTTTTGAATTTCATATAATTGAAAATACATGAAAATCAACAAACAACTATCACCACAAATAATACAGGATAGCAGGAGATACAAGTAATTTTTAGGAAATTTTTGGAGTTAATTGAGTATTAATTGTAATCAATAAAAGACTTGTTGTTAAAAATAGTTTACATGGACTTAACTGTAATTACCTTAAGTCATAGGGCCTAGAAGATAACAAATAATAAAATCACAAGGGCCTCTAACCAATTAATCCAACAAGCACATGTGCATCACATAAATCTAGGCACACAAGGGTATAAATGTAATTTTTCAAAACATTTTCTTCATTAAATAACAAGATCAAAGTACGAGGAGAAAATGCAAATATGCCAAATACCACATGAGGCTACATGCGACTTCCGTTCAGATGGACTAAAATGCAAATATAAAAACTATAAGGTCTTTTCTACAAATGTTTTTAACTACAAATTATATTTATTGGACTAAAATGAAATAAACAAAATTGAGGGATAAAAGGGGAAATATAACATTGAGGCGCGTGGCTGGAATGTAGGGGACTGACGGCTCTGATGCTCCTCTAGAAAATGATCTGACAGTTCAGGGGATGTTGGGGACGTGTGGCTCAGATCTGACATGCTTGGGTATGATCAATGGTCCGCAAGGCTGCTCTGTCCTGCGACACGAATGGGGTCTAGCTCTGATCAGAGGGATGGGAATTGGGTACTAACGGAATGCCTTGATCAAATCTGGAGCTCCATCTCCAGGTCGAACAGTACGGGAGGATGCTGGAAGAACACAGCTCGGGCGAACTTTACTCGGTTGTGAACAGCGATCCACGGGCTTGATGAGCTCGCTACGGGGTTCAATAGCTTTGTGCAAGTGTTCCACATCGACTAGGATCTTCAGACAGAGCGGTGAATGGTCAGATGACGGTGGCAGAGTTCCATCATTTGAAGCTGCTCCGCCTGAGCAGTCGGAGCTCTAATAGGGTATGCTTGCACATGCCTACACCTACGAAGGATAAGGGGACTCGGGGGCGTGGATCCGGTCTGATTATTGCATGTAAAAGTGGAGAGAAGCTGTGGGGGAACAGGGGTTTTGTTCCTGACGAAAGAAGATGAAGGAACCTATCCTAATACTTCTTCGATGAGCAGGATGTAGGGGGACCAGGATGCGCTAGAAGTTGGTCGATGAATGGGAGACTTGATCGGAGCAGATAGATGGATGCTATTGAGCTCCTACCAGCTAATCGGAGCAAAGAGAGTGGCGACAAAGGTGATATGCTAAATCAAAAAGGAAAAGTGAAATAAGGGATACCAGAAGCCTCTAATGAACTCAACAACGCCAGGCGATGGGAACAGAGGGGTGGTGGCCTCGACGGAGCTGTGGAAGGCCTGGGAGGCTGCACGCGACGTAGGTGCTCTGGCCACGTTTAAGAAATAGGCCAAACAACCACCAAATTAATCTCCAAAGGTCTCTCTAGAAGCATGTTACTCTTCTATCGGTGGCTAGTGAGGAGTTATGTGGTGAGGCACGAGCTATAGAGCACGTGTCGTGGAGGAGAGTATATATAGGCTATTCCAAGGTTCCAGAAAGATCAAAAGGTAGCTCGCAACCCTAGAATGATCCGGCTCCTCCTAGGGATCCACGAGGATCACGGATCCTAGGAGGTGAATTAGACACTAAAATAAAAACATATGAGGCTAGAGCTAACAAGAAAAAGTGGAGAAACCCTATCCGGCGACACATTTGTCAGGTTGGGTCTGGTGGAGGAGAAGGTGGTCCCGGGTCAATGGACCCGGGTTGAGCAATCAGAAAATTCGAAGATAATAAATCAAGGAATAAAAGAAATAAAATAGTAAATGAATTAAAAATAAGAGGTAGTAAAAATGAAAAATGCTTATTATTTTTCAAGCTATTTTTCTGTGATTTTAATTAATTTTGTAAAATATATACATAGTATAACAATGTAGGGTATTGTACATAGGTATAATATATTTTATTTTTTTCTTATTTATTTTCTATAAATATCCTTTATTTTATATTTTATTTATTTATTAAATAATTTGAGGAGTATGATTTTTTTATTTTTACAAATTTAATTAAATAGATACAATATATACAAGTGTATCCTTTTATACACTAAATCTCTGATTTTATTTTTATTTTCTGTTGTGTTTTATAGTTTTTTAATTTAATTATATTTTATTTTTAAATGTTTAAAAATACAATATGCATAAATTAAAAATTCAAATAATCAAATATACATATCTACAAGTATAGGTAGCACATGACTATACAATGCACCCAGAAAGCCAATTTTTACCATGTAACTCCAAAATTTATGGAACCACACTCATTTGAAGGATAATTCAATTTAGAATCCAATGAAGGTGATTTTGGAAGAATTTGAGTTCATATGGAGTCGGAATTGATCTTTTATGTTCTTGTTTTACGGCTTTTTATGAGTGGTTTTTTGTATTATGTACAATGATTTATTTCACAAGTAGTTTTATTATTTTAGCAAACATTTTTATGTACAACTTATATTAAGAAAATAATTGGATTTGAGGTCTTTTTATTGAAGAATAAAATATAGGAATGCTATATGTACATATAATGCATAGTGAAGAATGTGCAATGACCATATCTGCCCTACTTTATTCCTTGTCGATCAGGTCAATGATTGACCTTTTCTCGGGGTTTGGGTCAGACTGTACTTATTTCATAATTGCATCCTTCTTTTTCTATTTCTTTTATCTTTATTCTTTTATTTTTGGAAAATATGTGTTAATTATGTAATATTAACAATGACACGTACAATGAGAATTTATTGTATTTACATGTATTTATATATGTTTTTTTCTAAAAGATGAAGCTAAAATAAAAGAATACAGAATGAGAATCAGAGATTCATCATCCCCCTATACTTTATCTTTGCTAGTCCCTTAGAAAACACTTAATTGAAAAAGAAGTGAAACCTAAAAGAAAAGAAAAAGGAAGAATCAAATTTAATTATTAAATTTATCTTCATAAAATTGGAGTAAGGAGCTTAGTCAGACCTTTGGATTACTAGTTTGGTGGATCCTTATTGGGAAATGGTTTCAAGAATTGACATCCTTCAAGGTCCACGATTCTATGGTCAGGTCTCCTTAACAACGAGATCAGAACAAGTCTACATACACAAACTCTAATGACTATGAATCTTTCCTTGTACTGTGAAAGTGATATGTAGTTCCCCACCTCAAAATGGCAAAGACATATCCTCCCTCAACAAGGTAACTCTAATCCCCCAGTCCGGCAACTCTTTCCTCGAGGAGCGGGGTACTTCCTTATAAGTTCAAGTACAACTAGCTCAAGAAGAAGGGAAAATGAGAGAATGGACCTTGACCAGTGTAGCCATGTCTCCCTTGGTGCTTAACCAGTGTAGCTAAGTCTTCAGCTACAAGCTTCCTTAAGATGAGATGGTGGAGTACAAAAGCTTTTCTTATTCAACTATA
Source organism: Ottelia alismoides (assembly GCA_037367405.1). Lineage (NCBI taxonomy): Eukaryota > Viridiplantae > Streptophyta > Magnoliopsida > Alismatales > Hydrocharitaceae > Ottelia > Ottelia alismoides. Next base: position 190,966 of record JAZKJV010003132.1, read on the forward strand.
TACACTCCGGAAGGTATTTTATTTTCAATCAGGCATGTCGCCTTTTTTTGGATTTTTTTATATTTTTGCTCTTTTCTTGACATATATATGTTGGATATGATAAGATCCTTAAGTGCATCACGGAAGCATGATGATCACATCGTATGCTATTGGAAGTGATTAGATTTGCTAGTTGCTCGAGGCAGCGGAATGTAAAAAGTTTTAATACAATGAAACCACATGATCCAAGAACACTTCTCGGATCGTTTCATCTAAACCACAATAGGCATTCAGGTTACCTCTTGAAGCATGGTTGCGATCGAGTCTCAAAACAAAGAGACCTCCTGTCTTAAGTCCGATTGGACAGAGGAGACGCTTGCGAGCGCGTTGATGATACGTGTGCTCCTCTCAATCCATGATGATGATCCCAGCAGCGTATCTCCTGATCTCGTTAAACGAGATCCAACGTATTCTTCACGAGCGAGATGCACCAAAGTAGACAGAGATCCACGAGAAAATACTCCAGTAGCGTAACGATAATGTTGCAGCGATGGCGACTCTCTTAATGGCTCCATGGTGGAAGGCCATAATGAGAGAGAGAGAAGACAAGTAGAGAGAGAGAGAGAGGGAAAGAACATTAGTTGTTGTTGTAATTGTGTACCTTGAAGAGCAAGTGGCACCTTATTATATAGGGTTTTGGGAGTCCATGGATCTCAATCCATGGACACACACAATCAATGGATGAGATTAATTTGTGTTTCTTTCAATGGCCATGATGTTGTTGTAAAAATACAACAATAGTTTGATTAATTTAAATTAATATAAATTGATAAATAAATATTAATTAATTTCAAATAAAATTAATTAATTAACCTTGGAGATAATGAAAAGATAGACCTCATCCCCTAAAGGGGGGGAGACCACTCTTCTCCTTTGGAGATTGGTGGTCGTCCACCCTCTAAAGGCAGGCTTGATCTATCTCTTCAATATCTCATGAGATCTCATTATCTGATGAGATCTCATTTTCTCATGATATCTCCAAGATTTACAATAACAATTGTTGTAAATTACTTCACAAAAATAATTCATAACTATCTTGTGAATATTGCAATCATGCCATTGGAAAAGTGTGAATCACATTCACTTCCCAAAACAAAATGTAAATTATATTTTCAATTAATCATTCAATGTACATCTAATTCTCATCAATAATTAATCAATAATTATAAATCACAATAGTCTCTCTTTAATATATTATAAATCACAATTATAATATATATGATTAATATAGATAGTGCCATCCACATTATTCATTTCCATGATAATAAAATCACATTTAATCACCTTGGATCTCTATTCTCATGTGCTCAAATAATATAAATCACATTCACATTATTCACACCTTTGATAATAAAATCACATTTAATTATCTCAGATAACTCTCCTTGTAATATGAATCAAATTCATATTATTCATGTTAATGAAATCACAATTAATTATCTATTTCAAAATGCCAGGTTACATATATCAACAAAAAAATTATCCATAAACTCTTTCAATGATAATGTGCTTTCTCCGTAGATACTTAGAGATAAGGATATGGCGCTTGTATTGTTCCACGAATAATGACTTGGATATTAAGATCACATCTCAATGCAGATCTTGCGGACCACCCATATATGCTTGATTAAATCAAGACAACAGATCTAATCTTCTCATTACATGGGAATCACATTCAGATCAATGTCCACATTTGGACTAAGATCAGATTACTTCTCTATGAGAGAAGTCACTAAAATCCAGACCTGTTTCATCACTCCATCGGAATGGAAGTGTCATGGTTATACAATCATTTATGTACACATCACCCTCAGGTATTCCTAATAATTGGACATCCTTCATACTGGAAGACCTAGAATAAACCAGAAGTATTTAATCAATTTTAAACTGTCTACTTAAGGGTTTTTATAATTATGTTTCTCATTCGATCATTGGGTGCTGGTATCAATCATATAGTTTCCAAAAGCATATGTCATACCTAGGTGTTGATCATATACTTTCCAAAAGCATATATCAAACCTTACAAATTCAGTCAAGCTTCCAAAGCGAGACGATCATGCACGGAATTTGATTCTTCGCAATATCTGATGAGTGAGATCATAACTTCCAATTCAGCAATGAACATGTATGATCCCTTTGAGAGATCGTATTACTCATATGCCCTTGTATGCATACTAGCGCGCCGGTGTATAAACCTTGGTTAGGTCATCAACCCATTAGTCTGTCACATGTACATACTCAGACATATAGTAACATATCTGTCTCCGGTCAGAGGATGCGTGCCTATATTGTGACATCATACGACATATGACATTGGTTATCTCAATCTCATTAAGTCAACTATTTGACCTAATTTATCTAATGCCTCTGAATCTCTATTCCTATGTAGAGGACCCGCAGCAAGAGGAAGGTTAGATATCAGCCTTCCGATAAAGGATTGACATCTCCTTCTCAGGCTAGAGATCATCCCTTTAATAATCATTTGACTATACTTGATGAGTCCTCAATCTAAATCGTTAGATATTCATCCAAGCACCATCCTCTATGATTCAATATTTGAATCAACTTTATGATCATTAAGATGGCCATGGTACATAACCCTAATTGTACTAATGTATTTATTATGCAAATTAGTTATTCTTCATTTCAGATATGGGAATGATATTTGCAATAATATTTTTGCATAATGGCTCTCCGTGGTCTGGCATGCCCAACAATCTCCCACTATCCCAAAGAACCATTAATGGGCTAATATTTAAACCCATACTCATGTGACAATCATAGGTTATTTAGAAAAATAGCTAGGTAATCTGATCAGTCGCTCTATTCCCAAGAGACTACGCCAAGTCCTTTTACGGCACTTGCATATCCCCAAGTAACAATGCTCGCATCCATGTGAATGTTGCATCTTACGCAACCAATACTCAATATTGTCACTTATTGTGTCCTTGAGACTACTGTTTAATATGTATTATAACCAGTATTTCCATTATCCATATCAGAATACCCTTATTCTTGGAGATCTCTATCTCCTAAGGTATCCACAGTTAAGACTTTTTTAGATCTCCATCTATATAGTCTTAATTTCTTGAAGATAAGACTTAGATATCATTATATCTAAGTAATGTCTTCCTTGAAGATATTGATATTACTGCAATCAAGTGTTTTATCTCTATAGTAGGATTAGTAACAATTTACTAGTTACAATGCATGGCAGACATATGGCTTTTGTACATATTTAGCACACACTCGGCTTCTCGTAACTGATGCACAAGGGCAAGTAGTACTAGCATTCACTTCCTCAACTCATTGAGGTGCTATCCCTTCAGAGAGGTCAGTACCATATCTTAAGGGACGGAAGCCTTCCTTGGGGTTTTCCTAGAATGTAATATGTCTAAGGTGTACCACTAATGTGATGGTCCAAATACCCTATTCTCTTTGCTTCTGAACAACTGCAGAACTAAGATCAAGGGGTATCCTTCAGATCATATCTCAAGGTATGGAATAACCAGACTAAAAACACTTATTATCATCTTTATATCATTCCAAATGATTAGGATATTATCTACATTTAACACGATGAACACAAAGGCACTCCCACTAAGCTTCACATGGTTCATCAAAATTCTATCTGAAATCATAACATTTATAATTTCATCAAATCCAATGTTCCAACTACAAGAAGCTTATTTGATTCCATAGATGGAATTCCTTAGTTTACACACCTTGCTTTCCTCAATTATGAAGCCCTGGGGCTACTTCATGTGAATAACCTCGAAGAGGTAATCATAGAGGAATGCAATAATGACTTCCATCTTGAAGATGTCGAAGTCAAGTTGTGAAGCTATAGTTAGCAATATTCCAATGCGTTTAAGCAAGGTCACTGAAGAGCAAGTCTCATTGCAAGCAATGTCTTCTCTTCGGTGTGTAGCTCATGGCTACGAGCCGTGCTTTGAAAGTCTCTACCTTCTCATTAGAGATATTAGTGTTTCATCTTTAATTTTCCTTTTAGTTTCTGATTTTAGGAGATTCATTATTTCTCAAGATTAAATGAGTTCCTTCACTTCATTTTCATCTTGCTTCTCAAGAGAATCATCCTCTAAGAATCATATCCTTAGAGATGAGATTTAAGAATCTCAAGGTCATAAAGTAGGTATCAATACAATACTTTATTTTCCTAATGAAGTAGCACTCTCTGGTGCTAGATTCCAGCTTACTTCCATGGAACCTAACTAAGGATATATATCGTAGTCTCTACTACATATATAACTGGAAACTAAGAGGTAGTCATGCTAAGATTCATCATCGATCAAATCATGCCACACATGATCCAATTATATCTCCCTACAACTCTTTTGAGTTTTGATGTATCAAGAGGAGTGACATAGGAATGATATTCCTGTCTCCATAAGATATTCATTGAATTAATCTAATAGGAACTTGCTACCTTGATTATATCAAATTCTTTTCATCTTCCTTCAAACATTGGTTCCAAACCAATATTGTGAATCTTTGAATAATTCAAAGCTTTCTAAGGTGAAGGGAAGAAATCTCATATCACAAATAATCATCGATTGATATCACATATCATCAATGTTTATCATGATATAAATGGCCCACATACAACAATATGTATGAGATATTGAATAACCTGGCATCTTGCATCATTTCCAAAAAAAGGTGTCTTGGACATTTTTACTTTGAATACAATATTCACAAGTATTTAAGATTTGAAATTCTAGGCAATCAAAAGTTTCATCTCATCAACAAACTATTATCCAAGGCTTGATGCCAAATCATTGTAAAATGATCTTCATCCTCCTATCGATCTTTAAAGGTTTATAGTATTAGAAATGTTAGTGAACCATTCATTAATTTTTTAATTTAGTAGAGTCCACTAGATGGTAGAATACTATCTGAAATATATCCATCAAAACTCTTTATGATAGGTCTAGTCCAGAATTCATGTTTATTTCCAACACTTAGAAATAAACTATGAGTGTATTCTAATATCAAGGTCTTAGAGACATTCCCTAAGACTAATGGCTCTCCCACTGAAAATATGAAGTCTATTGATCCAATAGAGGTTGTTGCAACCATTGCATCAATATCCATGGATGACTATTAAATCTTAAGGTCAAATTTCTAGTTTTCTAATACAAATGCAACCAATTGTAAGTGTTATTAAAAGAATGAGATACAATTATTAGACTTTTATCTTATCCTATAAGAAAGTCAATTTGAATGATTAAAAGTAGATATAGATTATTCCGATGCACTATCCGAGTCCTTTTCTAACGATCCTAGATATATTATACTATCAACACATCAGCTTATTGCAGTATTGGCATTCATTCATCTCTTTAAATGTCATATGGAAGTCATAGAAGTACAATCAACTCTTTAACTTTCCTTCTTACTTGGGTCCAACCCATGCTTCCACTACGTTCTTTTCATCTATAAACAACCATTGCTTAAGACAAAGGATCTCTTATGTTGAATTCAAAAGCTTTTCAATATAAGAGTATTTCAACATTTATACATGATTCATTTAATTCATACAATATGAATATTACGAAGATTCATGAATGACTAGAGTATAGATAGTAGAATGATGACACTCATCGTATTTACATCCATCTAAACTCTTCAAGACTTTTGGTTCAGGCGGGTACTCAAGTATTTTGAATACATCATCTCTTATAGATCTACCATTCTGTACAATGCAGTGAACCATATCATTCATCATTAACTTTTGAGAGCTCATATGTATGCTAGAACATCTTCTTAGATCTTGATAAGGATTATTTGACAGTTGTGATCATCATCAATATATCACTTCCAAAGAACAATCGATGAGAGATCAAGACTATAGAGACATACAAACCCTAGGGCTGTAGTCCTATTGTCTATTTAATTGTCATTCCTCATAATTATGAGGAAACTTGCACATTGCAAACACATACATTATGTGTCCAAATACAAGTACAATATCTTTATCATGGATCCAATCCATGGTATTTTACTTGTTATTATGGAGTATAGTATTGAGCGGGTTTAATGAAGGATTATCTGAAAAATAAATTTTCATAAATAAATAAATATATATATATATATACATATTTTACTTTGATTTAGGAATTTTCATATCAAAGTTGTCTTGCCTTCTCAACACTGAAAGTTCATTCCCTTAATCACTTTCAATGTAAGAGATATACTTACCATTATATCTCAAGCAAGATCTGGGATCTCCTTTCTTATCTTTATCACATCCCAATAATATGAGAATATGTAACTCGGATAAAAAGAAGGGGAACACATTCCATCTTGCAAGCCCAAATTGCATTCCCAATTTGGTCTTTAACACCCGGACCCACCACCCCTAAGGTGATGTTAACCCGTCATTGATTGAACCAACCATCAATAGGCTTAAAACTCGCTATATGCAATCCAATATCACCTCAATAATATGAGGACCCGATATTCAGGTCACTACGTATATTGCCTAACTCTTTCAATAAGAAAAGAGCCCAATCCAGATGCATTTGTATGCAGGAGCTGTCACTTTGGACATGCGTCTGCTACATACAATCCATGGCGACGGAACCCTTTGCCTTGATGGGAGACCATGGATGTCACTTATGTGATCCTCCATGTCTCGTTCAAATTCTAAATAATCATGATGAATCATATTCACTACGATTAATTCTTCCAAGGGAAATAACAACTCTATTAAAATTAGTATGTTTTAATATTAATTGGATCCAATTCATTTAATCATATTAAATCAATTATCAATCTAATCAATCAACTAATAAATAATTTTTAATTATTACCTGAAGGATGGTATAATCTCAAAAAATACGTATTATTTCGAATTTTAAGAATTAAAAAAATACATCATGATTTCTCAAGCATTATCTCTTCCCTACACTCTATCATGGCCAGTACCGACAAGAGTGGGACAGACCGCACACGGTACAACCTGCTACCCCAACGCACATTTAGACACCATATCCGCCTCAGGTTAGGATAATGGCAAATTGATCACTTTATATTTAAGATGATAATCGGGTTTTCAACCGAAGTTATACCATATAGTAATAATCAAAATCAATTGATTATAATGAAATTTGCTAAACAAATTACCAAACCTATTCAAGCAACATTGTTTGTTGGAAAGGTTCATGTAATCAATTGTGGTCTATATCATATCTAATCAAGTTTGTTATGGTCAATGTCATTCAAGGAAATAATTATCATCTTTAAATATTTCAAAATGATCAATAATTACCTCAGGAAATCAACCATTAATTTTCATTAATGTTAATTGAATGGCAATTACAATGTTCATGATCATGTATGTAATTTCCAGCAGTGACTCCTACATACTAAAATCAGCATATCTCAATCAATTTAAATTCAAATTAAGCAAAAAAAGTTTTCAAAATTTGCTAATTTGATTTATAACACAATCTAAGTATTTACATGCATTTATAGGCATTTAAAAATAGTAACTAACTCTTTAATTACGTCATGATTCGTCATCCCTGAAATAATGGATATATGATCATTAAAATAATCATATCTTGAGCAATCAATTCCAAATCACGCAAACTCAAATCCCATGATTTCCTTAATTAATGAGGAACATTATCTAAGTCATAATTTCATTTTTAAACATTTCAAACATTAACAAAATTATCAAAAAATAGGGTTGTAAAAATGAATTGTGATAAATTTTCGCAAATCCATGTGATCCCAAGTCTTCCTAAGTTTATGGATCACATCCAAAACCTCTAACCTGGCTCTGATACCCCTTGAAGTATATGGGAAGGTCCTTAAGCATATCACGGAAGCATGATGATCGCGTCGTATGCGATCAGGAGCGACTAGTCGCACTAGTTGCTCGAGGCAGCAAAATTTAAAAAATTTTAATGTGATGAAACCACATGATACAAGAACACTTCTCGGATCGTTTCATCTAAACCACAATAGGTATTAATGTTATCTCTTGAAGCATGGTTGTGATCGAGTCTCTAAACAAAGAGATCTCCTGTCTCAAGTCCGATCCGACGGAGGAGACGCTAGGGAGCACGTTGATGAAATGCGTGCTCCTCGCAATCGATGATGACGATCCAAGTAGCGAATCTCCTGATCTTGTCACACGAGATCCAACGTCTTCTTCACAAGCGAGGCACACTGAAAGAGATAGATTTCCTTGAGCAAATACTCTAGTAGTATAACGACGACGGTGACTCTCTCAATGGCTCCATGGTGGACGACCATAATGAGATATAGAGAGAGAGTTGTGTAGAGAGAGAGAGAGGGAGAGAGCATTAGTTATTATTGTAATTGTGTAACTCGAAGAGAAGGAGGTGCCTCTTTTTATATAGGGTTTTGGGAGTCCATGGATCTCAATCCATGGACACACAAAAATAATGGATGATATTGATTTGTGTTTCTTTCAATGGCTATGATGTTGTTGCAAAAGCACAACAACTATTAATTTGATTCAAATAAATATATATTGATAAATCAATATAAATTAATTTCTAATCAAAATAATTAATTAATCTTAGAGATAATGAGGATATAGACCTCATCCCCTAAAAAGGGGGATGACCACTCTTCTCCTTTGGAGATTGATGGCCGTCCACCCTCTTGAGATGGACTTAGTCTATTTCTTCAATATCTCATGAGATCTCATTTTCTCATGATATCTCCTAGATTTACAACAGCAATTGTTGTAAATTATTTCACAAAAATAAGTCATAATTATTTTGTGAATATTGCAATCATGCCATTGAAAAAATATGAATCACATTCACATCCAAAAAATGTAAATTATATTTTCAATTAATCATTCAATGTGAATCCAATTCACATCAATAATTAATCAAAAAATATAAATCACAATAGACTCTCTCTAATATATTATAAATCATATTTATAATATACATGATTAATAAGGATATGGCTATCCACATTATTCATTCCATGATAATTATATCACATTTAATCATCTTGGATCTCTATTCTCATGTGCTCAAATAATATGAATCACATTCACATTATTCACATCTTTGATTATTAAATCACATATAATTATGTCAAATAACTCTCCTTATAATATGAATCAAATTCATATTGTTAATGATAAGTAAACCACAATTAATTATCTATTTCTCAACGCTGGATACATATATCGACAATGAAATTATCCATGAACTCTTTCAAGGATAATGCGCTCTCTCCGCGGATACTTGAAGATAAGGATAGGGCAATTGTATCGTTCCACGTATAATGACTTGGATATTGAGATCACATCTCAAATCTAGATCATGTCGACCTCCCATAGATGCTTGATTAAATCAAGACTGCAAATCTAATCTTCTCATTACATCTGAATCACATTCAGATCAATGTCCAACATTTGTACTAAGATCAGATTACTTCTCTATGAGAGGAGTCACTAAAATGCAGATATGTTTCATCTCTCCCTCGGAATGGAAGTGTCATGGTTTTATAATCGTTTATGATCACATCACCCTCAGGTATTCCTAATACTTGTACATCCTGCATACTAGAAGTCCCATAATAAACCTAAAGTATTAGATCAATTTCACACTGTCTACTTCAGGGTTTTATCATTATGTTTCACATTCGATCATTGGGAGTTGGTATCGATCATATACTTTCCAAAAGAATAATCATACCTAGGTGTTGATCATATACTTTCCAAAAGCATATATCAAACTTTACAAATTCAGTCAAGCTTCCAAAGTGAGACGACTGTGCACCGAATTTGATTCTTCCCAATATCTCATGAGTGAGCTCATGTCTTTCGGTTCAACAATGAACATGTATGATCCCTTTGAGAGATCGTATTACTCATATGCCTTTGCATGCACACTAGTGCGCCGGTGTATAGACCTTGGTTAGGTCATTAACCTATTGGTTTGCCAAATGTACATACTCAGTTATATAGTAACACATCTGTCTCCGGTCAGAGGATGCGTGCCTATATCGTGATAACATTCGACACATGATTTTGTTTATCTCGATCTCGTTAAGTCAACTCTTTGACCTAACTTATATAGTACCTCTGAATCTCTATTACTATGTAGAGGACCTGCATCAAGAGGTCGATTAGATTTCAGCCTTTAGAGAAAGGAATGCCATCTGCTTCTCAGGTTGGAGATCATCTCTTTAATAATTATTTGACGATACTTGATGAGTCCCCAATCTAACTCTTTAGATATTCATCCAAGCACCTACCTCTATGATTCAATAATTGAATCAACAGCTGTATGATCTTTAAGATGGACATTGTACATAACCCTAATTGTACTAAGGGATCTATCATGCAAATTAGTTATTCTTCATTTCAGATCAGGGAATGATATTTGCAATAACATTTATTGCATAATGGCTCACCGTAGGCTCGCATGTCCAACAATATACATCATATCTACAAGGTGCAGCATGTACATAAGGAGTTTTTCTTCTTGAGCCAGTAGACTATCCCTCTTTTGAAGCTTTATTGCAACCCACAATATCCTGTCATTAGACTCAATGCTACTAGACAAGGTTGAGATGCACATCCCTCCCTAGAGGAGGACGGGAGGTTCTGGCTAGCTCTACTACCCTCGTATGCTACTCCAAGCCAAAGGATTCTGCCTCCTCACTACCTCATCCGTGTTGAGATAGTGTAAGGTGTGTGCCCAAGTAAAGCCGTTGTCTCTGAGAGTCATGTGTCCGTTGCTAAATGTTCTACATAGGCAAATCAAGATGACATGTGAACATAGCCCAGTGGACTTAAAGAATTAAGTCGCTATGGACCTGAAAAGTCTTAATCCAAATCTTATAAGGTTCCTCTGAAGTTAAGTGGATTAAGGTCTTAAGCAAGCTCCATTCTTCAATTTTATTCCTGACTAGTTTAAATGTCAACCATGATTCGATGAATGCACATGCAAATATTTACAAAACTTTTTTGGGTGGGAATTTTTCAAACTCTGTGAATTTTTATTTAATTTTCAATTTCATAATTTTTAGGTATTTTCGAAAAAAGGAGTAAAAGAAAGAAAAGTTTTTATAAACATATTTACAAAAGGGGTTTATGTTACAGGTTTTATGTATAAATGGATTTTAATCCATATTTTTTAAGGATACTTAAAGAATTTAGGGGTAGATTATGTTTTTTTTACGTACACATATATACACGTGGTTTTTGTACCCCATAATTATTTCCCATGTGACAACATAATTTCACAAACATTTTTCATAAGGTGTTGAAGACTATTTTTACAAACATTTACAAGCGATTTTACAAACTATTTTTGCAAACATTTTATTTTTACACAATTTTCAAAAATTTTGTACAGTATACCTAATTTTTATATCGAAAATAATTTATAAAACTTTTTCGAACAAAACATTTTTACAAATTTTTACCAAAATAATTTTTTCAAAAGTTTTTACAAACATTTTGAAGACATTTTTCGAAACATTTTTATTCCTAATTTATAAATAATAGCCATGTTATTAACACACACAAAGTACGAGTTACGGCTAAACTATATATGCAGTATATATGACACCCCCTATACTTAGCTCGAACGATGTCCTCAAAGTAAAAAGAGAGTAACAATGGAAGACATAATTTGTGTTGAGTATAGAGAAGTGAAAAGAATCCTATACTACAACGACTCAAAAGAATGGAAGAAAAAAATCAATAGAAGTCAGTGATCCCCCCATACTTAGGATCAAGTAATTTTTGGTATACAAGATTGTACGCAAAAGGTGACAATAGAGGAGTAGAATGTACAAACATTACCCCCTTATACTCAGGGTAAAATATCCCTAAGTAATGGCAGCAAAAATATAGGTAATAGAAAAATGAATAATCATAAATTAACACCTATACTTAGGATCGAGTGCATCCTAAGTATAGCAAAATCATATGACGGATTCGGGGTATTAAACAAAATTAATGGGTGATATAGATAATATGGATCTATACAGAGGCGAAGTAGAAGTGAGAATCAGGTATGAGATGCAGGTCATGTGAGTTAAGAAACACATCTCATACAAAATGAATATGAGTAACATCAACAATCACAGGATCATGATCAAGATATGGCTTTAGGCGCTGACCGTTGACTCGAAAAGTGTACTCATAAGACCACTCAGATATCTCAATGCTACCGTTGTCGTGTACCTTTCTGACCAAGAAGGTCCCTGCCATTTACCATGCAATTTCCATGGAAATAATCTTAACCTAGCATCAAATAGTCATACTCTCTGGTTAGGTAGAAACTGTTTATGGCTGATGTGAGGATCATGCCATATATTCACTTTATCCTTATATTGTAGGCTACATGAGAATGTTGTGTCTCTCAAATCCTCTAGGGCTGCCAATTATGCTCTCTACTGATCTCTCTTACTCTTTGGATCCAATAATAACTCAGTAATTGCCTAAATGACTTGTGCTTGATTTCCATAGGTAAGTGGCATGGCTAGCCATAAACGAGTCGAAAAGGAGATGTGCCCTAAGGTGTCTTGAAGGAAGTCCTATAGGCCTACATGAATGAGTCCAAAAGATGTGACCAATCCTTTCGGTCTGGGTGGACAACCTTCTGCACAATGGTCTTAATCTCCCTATTTGAAATCTCAGCAAGACAATTCATTTATGGATGGTATGGCATGGCAACTCTATGGTCAATGCTGAACTCGTTAGCAAGGGCCCTTACCTTAACATTGATAAAATGAGTCCCCCTGTTAGAAATCAAGACTCTAGGTACCCGAACCGTGAAATGATATTCTTCATCAAAAACTTGCAAACAGTCTTTGCATTTGTAGCTCGAGCGGAGATGGCCTCAACCCAACGACTCACATAATCCACAACTAACAAAATATACTCAAATACCTGACTCTTAGGGAATGTACCCATGAAATCGATGCCACATGCGTCAAAAACCTCAGATAAGTGAATGGGATGCATTGACATCATATCTCTCTGTCCTCAAGTGCCCATCCTCTGATAGTAAGTACACCTCTTCACGAATTCATATGAATCCTTGAAGAGGGTAGGCCACCAAAGGCCAGATTAGAGATCCTTTTGCGTTGTCCATATCCCAGAGTGATGTACTCCTGCCTCAATCTTATGGTAATATATGAGGATGCTATGGTGCTCCTCCTGAGGAATACACCGACGCCAGACATTATCCCCTCCTTTATGATAAAGGATGGGATCCTCCCAATGGTATGACTTGGCCTTCATGAGGAAGGTCTCAAGTCACTGCCTGGTCCAACCTTGTGGAACTTTCTTGGCAACAAGATAGTTCACAATGTATGAGTACCATAGAAGAGAGGTGCTAGCAAGAATTGCCTCGTCTGGGAATGTCTTAGTGATAGGTGTGGTCAATCAGAATCCTCAAGATGCTCTAATCAGGAGAGATGATTCGCCACCACATTCTTAACTCCAGGTTTATCCTTAATCTCAATATCAAACTCCTGGGGTAGAATGATCCATCTCATCAATCTGGCTTTGGCATCCTTCTTGGCCATGAGGTATTGGATGGTGGTGTGATCAGTATATACAGTCACTCTAGATCCAAGAATATAAGATCAAAACTTATCTAGAGAAGATACTACGCCTAGCATCACCTTCTTAGTCACATTGCAGTTCTGTTGAGCGGCATCCAAAGTCCTGATTGCATGGTGAAAAACAAATGGTACATTATCCCTCCTCTGTCCAAGCACAGCCCCTACGGTAAAATCAGAAGCATCCGTCATGATCTCGAATTGGAGAGACCAATCGAGTGGCTGAAGAACAAGAGCCTGAATAACCAAATTCTTGAGAGTCTCAAAAGTGGAAAGACACTTATCATATACATGTAACTCAGTTTCTTTCATGAGCAAATCAGTTAGTGGTTGGGAAATCTGACAGAAGTCCTGTATGAACCGTCGGTAGAAACTGACATGCCCCCAAAAAAAGACCACAACTATCTCAAATTAGACGATGGAGTGATCTTCTTCATGATATCCACCTTGGTCGGATATACCTCCATGCCCCTGTTGGAGATGATGTGACCAAGGACCGTCCCTTGAGTCATCATAAAATGTCTCTTCTCCCAAGATAAGACTAGGTGGACCTCAATGTAGTGCTGAAGTACTCGGTCTAGGAAAGAAAGACAAGCATCAAACCCATTGCCGTAGACCAAAAAGTCAACTATGAAGACCTATAAACAGTCGCCCACCATGTCCGAGAATATGGAAAGCATGCACCTTGGGAATGTAGCAGGAACATTACATAATCCAGAGGGCATTCGTCTAAAAGCCTATGTTCCAAATGGACAAGTGAACATCGTTTTCTCCCGGTCTTCAGGCTCTATGGCCACCTGATTGTATCACGAGTACCCATCAAGGAAATAGTAATGACTCTTCCCAGCTAACCTCTCAATGATCTGATCAATAAATGGTAGGGGGAAATGATCATTCTTGGTGGCCTAATTCAATCATCTGTAGTCCACATAGATCCTCTAGGAAGTGGGTAATCGGGTAGCTGTCTCCTCTCTAGACTCATTCACAACTGTTGTGATACCTGTCTTCTTGGGTACCACATGTAATAGACTAACCCATTTTTAGTTAGAGATGGGGTAGATAAAATCAGCGCTCCACCACTTAGATACATCCTTCATGACTACATCTCTAAGATTCGGGTTCAGCCTACGCTAGAACTCACGTGATGGCTTGGCATCATCTTCGAGAGATATGTGGTGGGGTTGCAGGGTCGAACTTATCCTCTAGAGATCAGCCACAGTCCTTCTGATTGCCTTGCGGTTTCTTTCGAGAACCTCCATAAGACGAGATTCTTGGTCTTCAGTCAAATCTGTTGATATACTGCAAGGAATCTATACTTCATGCTCTACGATAAGGTATTTAGTTTTGGACATGTGGGAGCTGGCGGATCCGGTCACAGAAAGATCTGAATAAAATCTACCAAATCTGCATGTGAGAACTCTCACTGGATCAATGAATCCAACGAATACGACACTGCTGGTGTGTATGTCATCTATGCTGGATCACTCTTCGCCCTAGCCGTTGTTGAGCACAAGATTTCCGAGGATTGATAATTATTAGTATAAAGTCGTTGCGATCCCCAAAATTCCAAGATCAAACAAACAAATTTTTTTCCTTCTCTCGCTGCAAAATAATTACAAGAAAAATAAGGTGGAGTAAGAGAATTTTTTGCTACTTATTAACTTGTATAGCGGACATGATCAAACTCAAAAAAGCAGGAATCTCAAA
Source organism: Ottelia alismoides (assembly GCA_037367405.1). Classification (NCBI taxonomy): domain Eukaryota; kingdom Viridiplantae; phylum Streptophyta; class Magnoliopsida; order Alismatales; family Hydrocharitaceae; genus Ottelia; species Ottelia alismoides. The sequence goes on from JAZKJV010003132.1 coordinate 206,320, forward strand.
AGCAAACTATCTTTAGTTTTTGTCGAATTTGTCTCTTTTTAATTTTTTAATTTTTTATTTCTATTTTCTATTTTCTAATTTTCAATTTTTTAGTGATTTCAATTTTACAATTTTTTTATTTCAAATAAGTAACAGTATGCACAAGATAAGAAATACGCACACCAAACTCTTTTAGTATTTTTAAATTATATAAAATATTCCCAGAAAAATCCATAGAAAATATTGTTGGGTTTTAAACGCTTTGAAATTTTTGTGAAAATTTTTGTAGAATTTTCAGATCTTTTTTTATTTTTCTAAAAATCAAACTGTGGCAAATTTGATAAACAATGAATAATCTAGAGTAATTTGCAACTTAAAAATATTTTAATTGCCCAAAACTCCTGGCAATTATTTTTATGCTAAACTATAGACAAATATCTACAAACAAGATGTGAAATCTCTTTTTTTTAGATTTTCCAGAATTGTTTTTATGATTTTTCTAAGATTTTTGATATTTTTCAATTTTTTTGTGTTTGAAAAGAATTAATGCAGAAAATTTGCTTAGAAATTAAAAGACAATGAAAGGAAATCAATCTAATTGTTTTTGGAATTTTTAGAGCAATATTCAAATTTTTATGATTTTTTAAAATTTCAAGAAGAGAAAATGACACTATTTTTTATTTTTTAATAATAACAAATTAAAATAAAATGTAATGAAATTTATATACATTGAAGAAGAATACAACAGGAATATACACAAATTTTTGTAGAATTTTTAGAACAATGATAACATTTATTTCAATAAAAAGAACATGGAAAATAAAGTCTGGAAACACAGGGACTGAAATGTAATTAGTTTAAGTTTTTGCATGAAAAATATAATAAAAATAAACCGCAGGATAGAAAACGTAATTTACCCAACTAAATGCATGCAAGACACATGCTTTTCCTAGTAGGGGCTTATTTGTAATTTCAGAAATGTTTGGGGGGCTTTAATGTAATTTTTCATTTTTAATAATTCTCCCCATGAGGTTTTCTCATGTTGCTTTTCTTCGTTTCTTCAAAAGTAAGAGAAAGAGGCAAGGGGCCGCCACCTCCTTCGTTTCTCTCTCCAAAGCTGCGGCGGATCTGTGGTCTAGGCTTGCGGGTGATGCCGACGGACGAGGATCAATCCCAAGAGATCGGGGGTGCGGCCTTGAGCGTGGGTGGGCACACTTGTTGATAGTTGGGCGATGGCGGCCTAGGGGCGATTCTAGGCAGCTGGAGAAGGAGGTCGGCGATCTAGAGGCGGTGACGCATGAGCGGCGGTGCCGTAAGTGGCTACAGGGTGGAGTGAAGGCGGCAGATCAAGCGCTGCTTGCGGTGGGGCGACAGGTGATCAGTGGAGAGGTAGACATGGCCACGCGGATGGAGATCCTGCAGGAAGAGGTGGACCTTCATGTGGTGGTGCCTGGCGGTGGAGGCGCGCGGGCGTCAGCGGTCAGGTGGCGCAGCCGGTTGTACGGTGGATGGTGCCTATTTTTTTTTCGTTTTTATAAACAGTAACAGGCAAAAAATTGTTTTTTTATTTATTTTTGAAACAAAAACAACAAAAATTTTTTAACATTTTAATTTTTTCTTTCTTTTTCTCTCTTTTTTTAGGTGATCCTACAAGACAAAAATTAGAGAGAAAAAAATAATATATTTTTTTGTTTTTTTATTTTTTATTTATAAATGAGGATACGAGCATGACGACTCGATCCCAAAATCAAAACGGAAGAAGTGAATGAGTGTGGTTCTGAGGGGAATGGCTGATGGAATCGGATCTCCGACCACCGTGCGTGATCGGAGGTGAGAGATCGTGTGAGGTAGAAAAGAACGCGAATAGATCGAGATGTGAAATGAAAAATCGAGTAGGTGGCAGATCAAATCGTGATGGATTCTAAGAACTAGATAAATAAATGATGACCAAATAAAGATACGAGAAATTAAACTAAGATTAACCTAAGTCAGAAACAAGAAGAAAATGATGGATCTTACCTTAGGAACGGAAAAGACCTTGATCACCTCGACGAAGGCCGACGTGCTATTACCGGACGGCTCAGAGGCTAGGCACCCTTCTACGACAAGAAGACTCTCGGAGATTGGGATCCTCTCACCAAAGATTGGTAAAATTGAATATGGAGAAGGAGCCATATAAATAGAAAAGATATGAATTGAAATTTGAATTTGTGAATTTTTGGATGAAGATAAGAGATAAGAGAGAAAAAAATTGAAATGAGATGAAGTAAAAAATTAGTGTTAAAATTATTTACTAAAATTAACTAATTTTTTGTATTTTCGTCAATTTATTAATTTAAAAATTAAAAGTAATTTTTTTATTTTTTGTGTTGGTAGTTATCTAGGGAAATTAACTATATACATAAACTATATACATATAGTTCATTATTTACATAGTTAAATAAGGAAATTACTTTTTTAAAATTTTGTTTTATTTTTATTTTAAATAATTAGTAAAAATATTTACAAATATTTACAAATACAATATGTAAAAATACATGGGAAAATTGCACAAACCACCCTAGAAAATTGACTTTTCACTCTTAACTCCAAAAATTATGAAATCACAGCCATTTTAAAGATAATTAAATTTAGAATACAATGGAAGTGAGTTTAGTTCAATTTGAATTCATATGGAGTCGTAATTGGTCTTTTAATTATCTCTTTGTGGCTTTTTCCAAGTGTGGTTGCCTTTATTCTTTAAATGATTTGATTGTGCGATTATTTTTATTATTTAGGACACATTTTTATTTACAACTTTTATTTTGAAAATTATTTTGTTTCATGTCAATTTATGTCAAATAAAATAGTTTAGTATACACATATTCACAACATACATTTTTTTGGATTTTCTGATTAAGGACTGTATCTCTCGTACTTTATTCCTGGTCGATCAGGTCAAGTCTTGACCTTCTCTTGGGGTTCAGGTCAGCCTGTATCTATTACATATATGCAGTATTCTTTTTTTTTCTTTTCTTTATTTTTTCTTTCTTTATTTCTTTATTTATTATAGGTTAAAATGGTAGGAAGTGCACAATATTTACACACAGATGCAAGCTATTAAGAATATGGAATTAGTATTATAAACATGTGTTTTATAAGGGATTTTAAGCTAAAATAAATGAATAAAGATGATGAAATGCATATTCATCATCCTCCTATGCTTTTACCTTTGTTAGTCCCTTAGCAAACACTTATTTGAAAGAATAAGTGAATACAAAGAAAAAGAAAAAGAAAGGAAAATGAAGAAATCATGACAATATTGAATATTAAACTTATCTTCATAAAATTATAGTATGGAGCTCTGTCAGACCTTTGGATTACTAGTGTGGCGGAACCTTAATGGGAAATGGATTTGAATCCTATCAGCCTCTAAGTTACATAAGACTTCTATTTAGGTCTCCTCAATTGTCAGGTCAGAACAAGTCTACATACACAAATTCTTATGACTATGAATCTTTACTTCTACGGTGTAAGTGAAATATATAACTCCCCATCTCAAAAATAGCAAAGAAACAACCTCCCTGAACAAGGTAACTCTAGTTCCCCGGTCTAGCAACTCTTTCCTCGAGGAGCAGGGATATTCCCTTCTAAGTTTAAATACAGCCAGCTCAAGAAGAGGAGATGGAGAAAATAATGGATGGTAACCAGTGTAGCTACCTATCCTTGGATGCATGACCAGTGTAGCCAAGTCATCTAGTTGCAAGCTTACAAATATTTGACTTTGAAGCACTTATTAATTTCCTTTTTTTATCCTTGGATATACACTCTGGCAGGCATTTTACTTTCATGCATGTCCTTTTGGAAATTCTGCATTTTTTTCCTTTTTTTGAAAATACATACAAGGTGCAGCATGTACATAAGGAGTTTTTCCTCTTGAACTAGTAGATTATCACTCTTTTGAAGCATTATTGCAACCCCACAATATCATACCCCATAGCATCCTAGCTTTAGACCTCAACATCGCTAGACCAGGTTGAGACGCACTTCCCTCCCTAGAGGAAGACGAGAGGTTCTGCCTAGAAGTACTACCCTCGTATGCTACTCGAAGCCAAAAGATTCTGCCTCCTCACTACCTCCTCCATGAAGAGCTAGGTGTAGAGTGCTTGTCCAAGATAAGCCACGGTCTGAAAGAATCATGCATGTGTTGTTAAATGTTATACTTAAACTAATCAAGATGACATGTGAACATAGTCTTATGGACTTAAGGAATTAAGTCACTAGGACCTGAAAAGTTTTAACTCCAGTTCTTATAAGGTTCCTCTGAAATTAAGTGGACTAAGACCTAACTAAGCCCCATTCTTCAATTTTATTCCAGACTTAGTTTAAATGTTAATACTTTCCTGAAAAATACACATGCAAATGCAAGAATATGCACAATGCAAAAAGAAAGCATCTTTCTAAATAATTTTCCAATTTTGAACTTTTTATGGATTTTTGGAAAAGAAAGGAGAAATGGCGAAATGCAAAAGAATTTTTTATGCAACTTTTTATAGTTTCTTTTCAAAAAGAAAAAAAGGGTCAGTAAAATATATACAAGTATATAAAAGATTTTTTTTGGTTTTCTACTTCAATTTTTTGGTTTTTTTGGTTTTTTTGTTGTTTTATGTTTATTTTTTTTGGGTTTTTTATTTTTTTGTTTCGTTGTTTTTTTCTAAGGTGATTAAAGTCTATATGCATACACGTGGATTTTACAAATTTACATACTTATCCCCACAAATAGACATATTTAAAAGTACGAGTTATATCTAAAGTATATATACAATATATACGACATCCCCTATACTTAGCTCGAACTATGTCCTCATAGTGATCAAAGAGCGACAAAGGAAGATATAACTCGTGCTAAGTATAGAAAAGTGAAAAGACTCCTATGCTACAACGACTCAAAGAGAAAATAAAAAGAAAAGAATTCAGTGATCCCCCCTATACTTAGGATCAAGTGATCCTAAGTATAGAAGACTGTACAAAAGGTGAAACCGATGCAGAGATGTACAGACTCAAAAATAAAAAGATGATATAAACACCATCACCCTCCTATACTTAGGGTAGAGTATCCCTAGGTATAGGCAACGACAAGAGTGATGAACATGACGAATATGAACAACACAAATCATTCACCCCCTATACTTAGGATAAAGTACATCCTAAGTATAGCATATATACACACAGAAAAGGGGTGAATGATAAAATGGAAGAAGAAAGAGTGAAACGAAGGATATACAAGAGGAGTGGATGCTCATGTATCAGACACAGAAGATGGAATCAAAAGATCATCGTGTGATACCACAGATACAGAATCAACGACGGACGGGAATGTATCATGATCTAGATATGGCGTTAGCAACTGTCCATTCACAACAAATGGTTGTGGGTCAGATGACAATACATATATGACAATACTCCCATTGTCACGCACAGCTCTCACGATGAACGATCCAGACCACTTGCTTTAATTTTCCTGAAATCAGCTTCAACTTAGCATCAAATAACCAAACTTTCTGATTAGAAGAGAAAGTCTTTCTTCGAATGTGTTTATCAAGCCAGCGCTTGACTTTCTCCTTATACATGAGTGAGCTATCATATACAAACTCTCAGAATTCCAGTAATTTATTCAAATCCAGCTTCCTATTCTTTCGTGCCTTCTCATAATCTAGATTGCATACACGGAGTGCCCATAAAGATTTGTGAATTAATTCCACTAGTAGGTGGCAAGGCTTTCCATACACTAATCTCTAGGGAGACATACCCAAAGTAGACTTGTACACCATCCGATAAGCCCATAGAACCGAATCAAGCATCTGGGACCAATTCTTCTTATCTGGACGTACAAGTTTTTCCAATATCATCTTGATCTCCCTATTTGAAATTTCCGCCAAGCCATTAGTCTGAGGGTGGTAAGGAGATGCAATAGGAGACGTAACTCTGTGCTCAATGGCGTACTCCTTCATAAGCTTCTTTACTTATCTATTAATGAAATGGCTTCCCCCATTTGAAATCAGTATTTTGGAAATCCCGAATCGTGCAATAATATGGTCCTTGAGAAAGGAAACACATTGTACGACTATCTGCAGCTCGGGTGTGGATAGCCTCCACCCATCGACTAACGTAATTCGTGGCGAGCAGGATGTACTGAAATCCCTGACTGTCAGGAAATGGACCCATGAATTCTATGCCCCGATCCTAAAAAACATCAGAAATCTGTATATACCTTAGGGGCATGGTATCTTTAGAAGCAACAGTTCCTCCCATTTTCTGACAGTCAGTACAACCTCGAACAAACTATGTAGCGTCCTTAAACAATGTGGACCACCATAGGCCACTCTGTAAAACCTTTGTTGCCATGCGTTTCCCTGAATAATGCCCACCAGATTCTAGTTTGTGACAATGCTCAAGTACACTGGTGTGTTCCTCTTGAGGAATGCACCTTCTCCAGATACAATCCGCACCCTTGCGAAATATGTACGGATCCTCCCACTGGTAATAATGAATCTCTGACAGAAATCTGCCTATCTTGTACTTCAGCTAATCTTGTAGAACTTTCTTGGAGACAAGATAGTTTACAATATCAACATACCATGGGAGTGAGTCCACAGACAAAACGACCTCATCTAGAAAGGTTTCAGAATTAGGGATCATGTTCTGCTCAGAGATCTCTGCATCTATGATAAGGGAAAGGAGATCTGCCACAACATTTTTCACTCCAAGTTTATCTCGAATCTCTAAATCCAATTCCTGGAGAAGAAGGATCCATCTGATAAGGCGTGGTTTGGAATCCTTCTTTGCCTGCAAGTAATGTATGACAGTGTGATCCGTGTACACAATAACGTGTGAACTGATGAGGTAAGATCTGAACTTTTCTAACCCAAATACAACGGCTAACATCTCCTTCTCTGTAACTGTATAATTCCATTATGCTTCATCCAGAGTCTTGCTAGCATAATGTATAGCAAATGGTATCACATCCCTTCTCTATCCTAAAACAGCTCCAACTGCGAAATCTGACGCATCTGTCATAATCTCAAAAGGAAGAGACCAATCTGGGGGTTGTAAGACAGGAGCACTAGTAACCATTTCTTTCATCTGATAGAATGCAAGGAGGACTTTCTCATCGACAACAAAATCACTCTCCTTACACAGAAACTCAGTCAAAGGTCTGGCGATCTTGCTTAAGTCCTTTGTGAATCATCTATAAAATCCTACGTATCCCAGAAATGACCTCAACTGCTTCAAATTCTATGGTGGCTCTAACTTTGAGATCACATCATTCTTAGCTGGGTCAACCCTTATACCATGTTTGGAGATGACATGGCCCAACACAATTCCCTTAGTCACCGTAAAGCAACTCTTCTCCAACGAGAGCACTAGGTTTACCTCACAGCAACGTTAAAGAACTCAGTCTAAATAAGCAAGACATGTGTCAAAACTATCCTCGTAGACCGAGAAATTATCCATGAAGACTTCAAGAAAATTACCCACCATGTCGGCAAAAACAGCTAATAAACACCTTTGAAATGTATCGAGGGCATTACACAATCCAAAGGGCATCTGTCTAAAGGCGTAGGTGCCAAACAGACAAGTGAAAGTAGTTTTCTCCTGATCCTCAGGAGCGATAGAAACTTGGTTGTATCCTGAGTACCCATTCAAGAAGCAAAAGAACTCTTTCCCTGACAACCTCTCAATAATCTATTCAATAAAGGGTAGTGGAAAGTGATCCTTCTTGGTAGTTGAGTTCAGGTGTCGGTACTCTACACAAATACGCCATGAAGTAGGTACCCCAGTCGGAATCTCCACACCACGGTCATTCTTTACGATCGTAATACCGAATTTCTTTAGGACCACATGTAAAGGGCTAACCCACTTGGAATCTGAAATGGGATATATAAAGCCAGCATCACACCATTTTCTGATCTCCTTCATGACAACCTCCATTAGATTTGGATTTAGACGACATTGACATTCACAGGAGGATTTACAGTCATCCTCTAGGTATATATGATGCGAGCACAATGCTGGATTAACCGCATGGAGATCTGAGATATTCCATCCTATGGCCTTACGGTTTCTCTCAAGAACCTCTAGCATGCGAGATTCTTATTTAGCGGTCAACTGCGAGCTGAGGATGACCGAAAACATTTGGGGGGGACCCGCAAGGAAGGCACATTTCAACGTTGATGGTAAAACCTTGAGCTCATGTGAGGTATGAATCAGCTATGCAATAATGTTTGCTATTGTACTAGTAGACGGTACATGATTTGTGCTCTATGATCTGTCTACCTTGGCTAGTGACGGCTCAACAAATAGAATATCTGATAGATCTGCAATGAATGATCTCCACTCAATAAGAAAAAAGAGCTCATCAGGATGTTCAATATTCTTATCAATTAACAACTCAGATATCTCAACAATAATCTCAAAAAGATATCTCTCATCTATGCATAAATTAGGAAATTCAACGAATGGCTTAGATATCTAGACTTCAGAACTCTCAGAAGGAGGCATATCATTAGTAGTCTTAGAAAGGTGTATCAAAGGAATATCATAAGGTGCCTCTGGAAACTCAGTTTGATCCCCAGAACTTAGCAAAACTTCTCATCAGCAACTATCTCAATTGGACCACCAAGGGAACTAATGTCGATTATGCTTTCCATAGAGTTCTTTTGGGAAAGGAACTCTTGGGTATCTATAAAATCAATGAAAAGATCTGTCTTTTGAATTCTGCAAGAAAATCACAGTCGTCTGGCTCTGATATAACTTTCTCTATATCATCTGCTACTGGTGGCGGTGATGGTCTAGGATTAGAGATCATCTCAATTTTCACCTTGTCATTGCAAGAGTGAAAGATGATCTCTCTAGTACCATAATCAACTATTGCTTCGTCCGTTCGGAGGAACGTCGACCTAGTATGATTGGGGTATGGAGTAACGACGCAGGTGTGTCCATATCCATAACAACAAAATCAACAGGGAATTTCATTCCCTGCACCGTTACAATAACACCTTCTAAAATGCCTCTTGGCCTCTTAATCGATCTATCAGGAAACTGAAGGATCATTCTGGTTGTTTTAAGAGGCCCTAACAGAAATTCAGTAAATTAAGATGAAGGCATGGGATTAATGGAAGAACCACTATTGAGAAGAGTACAATCAAATTCTTGATCAATGATATTGTAACCGATGTGAGGTGCTCCCTTGTCTTTCTTTTTAGGCGGGAGGTTACTGATGGCATGAACTGTGGCCATGGTCAAGATGTGTTTCTCTATTTCCTTTCATTTGTTCTTCCTTGGTTCACGCTTTTGTGTACATGCCTTTTTCATTCCCTTTTATACTATAGACATGTATTCCATGACCTTAAGGAGTGGCATCTTTAAAAAGATGTTCTGTAAGATCTAAACCACTCCATGATCTAATAGGGATGTTTTTAATTTTTGTTTTTTTAGCTTTGAGAGCAGAAGGAAATGGCATGGAATGAGAATAAACATGCAAATGTTCATTTCTATTATTCAAAGTAGAATCCTCATGTAGAAAAGGACATCCAGAATCAGTCTGTATAGTGTTGTCCAAACTAGGTGAAGGAAAAATAGAATCTAAAACAGAACAGGATGCTGCTGTTGGTTAAAAGGAAGAATCCGCGAGTGGTATATTCTCCCTTGGTGATGGTGATCTACATCTGCCAAGTGAAGGTGGTGGTGATGGAGTTGAAACTCCAGACTTGGGTGTTGCTACACTGGGCCTCTCAACTGCTGGTAAAGGAGATGATGTGGAAGATGATGCTCTCTCAGTGGATCGATCTCCCAACCCCAACTTCTGCGAAGGCGGTTTCAATCTCCTACCGCTCCTGAGATGAATGACGTCATATAAACTTGTAAAATTAAGGGACATACCTATATTGGGGATGGGTGGGCTATTGGCTACCTGCTCCTTGCATCTGATGTTGTTGGGGTTGGCTTCGACCTGTGCTGGAATCAGTGTCTTTGTGGTGGTCAGGTCGTCGATCCGCTGAGTTAGTTCATTCATGTTCTTCATCAGCAATGCATGTTGGTCCAGTGCTGGATTGACTGAAGGGGCCTCAGGTTGCTTATTGACTGGTTGTCGCTGAGGCTGATAGTACGAAGGCTGTTGGTAACCATACGGATTCTGATAATGAGGAGAAGGAGGAGGGTATTGTCCATAAAAGGCAATCTGTTATTGGTTAGGATGAGGAAAATACATAGACTGTTGCTGTGGCTAGCCTTGTATCCAGTTTTGGAAATACGGTGGAGACTAATAGTGAGGATGGAACTACTGGTACTTCTGTTATCTGCCTCCCTGAAACTGGTGGGTGGGTCTCTGACCCTTCTGTGGACACAACTGGCCTTGCCCTGACAGATGTGGCTGGTTTCCCTCACGGTCGAACCAGATGTCGTTCACCTTATGAATGACAGGTGGAGGTGGAGATTGCTGCTCAGGAATGTAGGCTACTTCCTATTGGTAAGGAACTATCTGATGTGAATGCCGTTGAACCTGATCAGGTGTCTGCACATAGTAGACATGCTAAACTATGGATGGTCCTCTGCTACTTTGATGGGTGGAAGAAGTCTGCTCCCTAGTAGAGGTATCAACTGTTGTATTCACACTGTGAACTGCACTGATCTTACTCAAAAGAAGCTTCAGGTGCTTTGTTATCTCATCGAGCTTATCTAGATTCTTCATCCTCTACTCGATCACTTGAAGCTTATCAAGCTCCTTGGATCATTTCTCAATAATGTCCACATTGGATAGGTAGTTTCCAATGATGGCCAGGTTAGTGCTATCCACCTTATCCACTTCATGTGTTGCCATCATATTGATAGCCTAGTAGGGTACTGCAGGGGTAGGTGACGAGGTGCTTCTGAAAAGCACGTGAAGAAGAAAGAGCTGTTGAACTCTCTGCCATCTCCTCAAAGATTTGATAAAGGACATCTTCGTCCTTGTTAAAGTGCCCCCCCCACAAGCGACATCTACCAGCTTCTGATTATCTATTCTTAAAACCTCAAAGAAATTTTGTACAAAGTTGGTCTTTGGAATATCAAGATGGGGGCATTTCTCCGTCAGATTTTTGAATCTTTTCCATGCCTTGTGAATAGGCTCCTAGGGCATCTGCGAGAAATTAGCAATCAAGGATTGCATTTGGTTTAGTCATCTGAGCAAGTAATATTTGTTCAGAAATGCGGACCTCAACTCTTCCCAAGTAGTGACAACCTTCCCCAAGTGATTCAACCAATACAAGGCTTTGTCCATCAAACTTAATGGCAAGGCAGTCATCTGCACTACTTCTAATGAGACATTTGGGTAGTGTACTGTTCCACAGATGCGATCAAACTGCTGGAGGTGTATATAAGGTTCTTCATTAATATTTCCAAGGAATACTGGGAGAAGAGGCAGAATAGTAGGCTTAAGCTCGAAACACCCATGAATCGCAAGGATTTGTATTGAAGAATTTATCTATCCTGCCTCTAGATTATAAGCACAATTTATTGTAGCCTTAGACCCAGGTTCTATGTTAGGGTCTTCTCCCCCATTCCCACCTCCAGTGTTGTTTCTATCCTCCTCTCTCGTATGTTCTCTTTCCTATCTCAGCTCGATAATCATATCTCTCAATGTGGTATGAAAATTAGCCTACTTTGTTATCTGGGCTTGAATTGACTGGATGGAGGCTAACAGGGTGCAATTGATCTCGCTCTGCTCCGACATGGTTCCCTTTCCCTTTGGTAGCGTCAAGTGTCTGGTGTTTGACTTTGAAAATGTACATGACACTCGATTAGTACTCAAAATTGCTGGAGTCTCAAATACTAATTCGAGATTAAAGCCAATCTCAAATAGTAGATTGATGGATGTTGTGAAGGGTGAAGTGGGAAGTTAGTCTCACCGAGTAGAAGGCGAACGAATCGGAGTGTTGAATGAGTTCGTAGAGTCCGAACGAGAAATACTCCGGTATGACATCTTTGAAATCAATAGGCAGGATGCGAGAGCATGATGTTCAATGCAAGAGTGAAAGTGAATGAAGGCACAAGTTGTGCAGAAGGATCTCTATCACTAGCAATCAAACACAATACAAACCCCTAGTTCACCAACTCACCCAATGTGAAGACCGTAAAGATTCGGTCAATTATCTTATCAATATTTAGAGTTTGGTGAGAATACAATCTATCAGAACGGGTTAAGCAAGCTATTAGGAACCCAATGCTCCCAAGAGACTGGCCCAATCTCAAAGTTAGATCTTTCCCAGTCAGTATAAATTGCGGACCATTTACCGGGTACCCTTCAATTCATTCTTCTAAGCATGTTGCGGACCACTTTACTAGCTACCGAAGAGATCCTCACTTGAGAACGACTAACCCCAAGACCAGTAGTTTAACGAAAGTTCAGGTGTGGCTCTAGCATAGTGTGTGGGTCACTCTCTCTCAAGCAAACAAACCAATGAGGGGGTTACTCTCCCTAAAATAATTATTTTTCCTTACATTTTTTTAGGGTCGAGTTTTCTTTAACAATCTTGGTTTTAGGCAGTTATCACTTGGTTTGAGTATTTTAAAAAAATCGCCTACTGAGTATCCAATTTCCTTTTAACTTATGAGAGTGAAAATAAGGAAGGAGACCGGAAATGCTAATGCACAATTAAACATAATGATGCATGCGGGGATTAGAGATGCGTACCTTGTCGCCAACACTCTACATGTAAGTGATCCGCGCAGAATTGAAATACAGAAAAATAAACTAACCTATATGGAAATGCAAGTGAACCGTCCTACCAGTAGCTTCTATTAACGGGCAAGGACAAGTAATTTGACTATGTCCAATTACGCTCTATTTTTTAGGTACATAAATTCTTGTTTAGGGTGTTCGGACCTAATTAATTACCTGGATCAAGAAAATTAATTAAAGCAATCAATAGGTAGTTCACGAAATCTACATGAAATAAAGAAAAATAAGGCGATGAAAACAAAATCGGTGAGGTCCCCCAAGTACACCAGCAATTGATGAAACATACCCCACAATAAATAAATTTCTGTTTACAAGGGTTCAAATGCCAGAAATAATAATAATATATTTTTTTGTCTCCTTCAATTCTTCTTCTCCTCATCTCATGCTATCCTGCAGCTCAGAGAAGAATCAAGTTGCCTCTGCATCGCTTGGGTGCTTCGGCTCTCCTAAGACTGCCTCCTTCGCTCCATGGGCCCTCGCAAGAAAAAGAAAAGAGAGAATGTGTAAGAAACACAATTATCAAATATGAGGAAGAAAAATGAAATAAATGCAGTGAATATGAACAATGGAATCATGTGGCAAAATATAAACAGATATTTACAAACAAGAATAGCAGGTCAAAAGAGAAACCTAATTACCCTCGTTGTGCCTCCCCAGCAACGATGCCATTTTTTGAGCACAAGATTTTTGAAGATTTATAATTATTAGTATAAAGACGTTGCGATCCCCAAAATTCTCGGATCAAGCAAACTTTTTTTCCTGCTCTCACTGTTAAATAATTTCAAGAAAAATAAGGTGGAGCAAGAGAAATTTTTGCTACTTATTTACTTATATAGCGGACAGGATCGAACTCAAGGAGACTACAATTCCCGAGGGTTATTCAAATAATCGATGAAAAATTAATTGAGAAAAAAAAATAGGAATCTCAAGGCCAACTATCCTTGGTTTTTGTGGAAATTTTCCCTTTTTATTTTTTATTTTTTTATTTTCTGATTTTCAAAATTTTCGTGATTTTAATTTTGCAACTTTTTTTATTTCAAATAAGGAACAATATGCACAAGATAAGAAATAAGCACACCACAATCTTATTGTATTTTTCTATTTTATAAAAAATGCTCAGAAAAAATTAGAGAAAATATTTTTGGGTTTTAAAGGCTTTGAATTTTTTGGGAATTTTTGTAGAATTTTCAGATCTTTTTGTATTTTTCTAAAAATCAAACAATGGCAAAAATGATAAAGAGTGCATAGGCTGGAGTAATTTGCAACATAAAAATATTTTAATAAATCCAAAACTCCTGGTAATTATTTTTATGCAAAGCTATAGACAATATCTACAAATAGGAAGTGAAATCACATTTTTTGGATTTTTTAGAATTTTTTCTGATTTTTCAAATATTTTTTTAAATTTCCATTTTTTTAGGTTTTGAAACGAATTAATGCTTGAAATTTGCATATAAATTAAAATACAATGATAGGAAATTAATCTATTTTTTTGGAATTTTTAGAGCAATATTTAAATTTTTATGAATATTTTAATTTCAGTAATAGAAAATGACACTAGTTTTCTTTTTCTAATAATAAAAAATTAAAAAAATGCAATGAAATTTATATACAATGAAGAAGAATAACAGGAATATATACAATATTTGGTAGAATTTTTCGAATAATGAAAACATTTATTTCAATAAAAAGAACATGGAAAATAAAGTCTGGAAATGCAGGGACTGAAATGCAAATAGTTAAAGTTTTTGCATGAAAAATATAATAAAAATAAACCACGGGATGGAAAACATAATTTACTCAACTAAACGCATGCAACGCACGTGCTGTTCCTGGTAGGGGCTCGTTTGCAATTTCAGAAATGTTTGGGGGGCTTTAATGTAATTTCACAGTTTTTAATAATGCACCCCATTAGGGTTTCTCTTGTTGCTTCCATTTGTTTCATCAAAAGGAAAAGCAAGAGGCAATGGGTCGCCACCTCCTTCGTTTCTCTCTCCAAAGCTGCGACGGATCTACGGTCTAGGCTTGTGGGTGATATCGGCGGACGCGGATCGATCGCAAGAGATGGGGGGTGCGGCCTGGTAGGAGTAGAACGCGGGTGAGCGTGCTGGTTGATAGTTGGGTGATGGCGATCTGGGGGTTGTTCTAGGTGGCTAGAGAAGAAGGTCGGCGATCTAGAGGCGGTGGCGCACGAGTGGCGATGCCGTAGGTGGTTGCAGGGAAGAGTGAAGGCAGCGGATCAGGGGCTGCCCGCGGTGAGGCAACGGGTGAACGATGGAGAGGTAGACCTGGCCGCACGGATGGAGATCCTGCAGGCAGAGGTGGACCTTCGGGCGGTGGCGCCTGCGCGGTGGAGGCGTGCGGGCGTCGGCGGTCAGGTGGCGCGACTGATTGTACGGCGGATGCTGCCTATTTTTTTATTTTTTGTTTTTGTAAACAGTAACAGTCAATAAAATATTTTATTTTATTTATTTAATTTTGAAAAAGAAACAAAAAAATCTTTTTTTCTTTTTCTTTTTTTCTTTTTTATCTCTTTTTTTAGGTGATCTTGCAAGACAAAAGTTAGAGAGAAGAAAAACAATCTATTTTTTTTGTTTTTTTATTTTTTATATATAAACAAATGAGGACACGAGCACGACAGCTCGGTCCCAAAATCAAAACGGAAGGCGTGAACGATTGTGGTTCTGAGGGGAATGGCGGATGGAATCGGATCTCCGATCACCGTGCGTGATCGGAGGTGAAAGATCGTGCGAGGTAGAAAATAATGTGAATAGATCTAGATGTGAAATGGAAAATCGAGTCGGTGGCGGATCAAATCGTGATGGAATCTAAGAACTAGATAAAAAAATGACGAGGAAATAAAGATGGGAGAAATTAAACTATGATTAACCTTAGTTAAAAATAAGAAGAAAATGATGGATCTCACCTTAGGAGCGGAAAAGACCTTGATCACCTCGAGGGAGGCTGACTCATTGTCACCGGACGGCTTGGAGGCAAGGCACCCTTCTGCGACAAGAAGACTCTTGGAGATCGGGCTCCTCTCGCCAAAGATAGATCAAATTGAAATTATGTATAAGGAGCCATATAAATAGAAAAGATAGGAATTGAAATTTGAATTTTTTAATTTTTGGTTGAAGAAAAGAGATAAGAGAGAAAACATTGAAATGAGATAAAGTAAGAATATTTTTTAAAATTATTTAAAAAAATAACTATTTTTTGTATTTTCGTCACATTATTAATTTGAAAATGAAATGCTAATTTTTTATTTTTTATAGTAGTTATTTAAGAAAATTAACTATATACAAAAATTATATGCATATAGTACATTATTTACATAGTTAAATTAGGAAATTAGTTTTTTTGTTTCAAAGTTTTTATTTTTTTATTTTTATTTTAACTAATTAGTAAAAATATTTACAAATACAATGTGTACACATACATAGGAAAATTGCACAAACTACCCCAGAAAAATGATTTTTCACCCTTAAATCCAAAAATTATGAAATCACATCCATTTTAAAGATAATTTAATTTAGAATTCAATGGAAGTGAGTTTGGTTCAATTTGAGTTCGTATGGAGCTGGAATTGCTATTTCAATTATCGCTTAGTGTCTTTTTCCAAGTGTGGTTGCCTTTATTATGTACATGATTTTATTGTGAAATAAATTTTATTATTTAGAACACATTTTTATTTACAACTTTTGTTTTGAAAATTATGTTGTTTGAGGTCAATTTATGTACAAATAAATAGTGTAGTATACAAATACTCACATCACACATTTTTTTGATTTCTGATTAAGGACTCTATCTCCCCCTACTTTATTCCTAGTCGATCATGTCAAGTCTTGACCTTCTCTCAGGGTTTGGTCAGCTTGTATCTATTACATATATACAGTCTTCCTTTTTTTCTTTTTTTTTTAAATTTTTCCTTTCTTTATTTCTTTATTTATTTTAGGTTAAAATGGTAGGAAGTGTACAATATTTACACACAGATGCAAGTTAGTAAGAATACAGAGTTAGTTTTATATACATGTGTTTTATAAGGGATTTTAAGATAAATTAAATGAATAAAGATGATGAAGTGCAGATTCATCAGCTACCGGCTCTGTGGACATCAAACACAATAAATAATTATCGAAATCTTGCCAATCAAAATCGATGTCTGAGCCCCAAGGATCTGAATCAAAATCACAAGAAATGTAATATGCTTTGGTACCCAAATCACAATCATCAGCCTCTAAGGAGCTCTGTGCCATGAGTGTGCTCTCTGAACTCTCATCAGTTATCATAAATGGCTCTGCAATCTCTGAGGGTGTGATAAGAGCTTGTGAAATGGGGTCTGTCCAAATGACTTCATCATTTATGATCACGAAATCACACTCCTGGTGGACGTCTATCTCTAAATCTATCATCTACTATGAACTCTACTTGGAGCAAGTTGATGAAGGATATGGTAAGATCCTTAAGTGCATCACGAAAGTGTGAGGGTCACATCTTAGGCGATCGAGAGCAGCGTTTTCAAAATTTTTAATGTGATAAAACCACATGATCCTAGAACACTTCTCGGATAATTTCATATAAACCACAATAGGTATTAAGGTTACCTCTTGAAGCGTGGTTGTGATCGAGTCTCTAAACGAAGAGACCTCTTGTCTCCGATCCAATGGACAAGACACTTGCGAGCGCGTTGATGAGATGTGTGCTCCTCGCAATCCATATTGATGATCCAAGAGACGAATCTCCTTATCTCATCACACGAGATCCGACTTCTTCTTTACAAGTGAGGCACACCGAAGGAGACAGAGATCCACGAGCAAATACTCTGGTAGTATTACAACTATGCTGTGATGATGGCGATTCTCTCTAGGGCTCCACAGTGAATGGCCACAATGAGAGAGAGGGAGAGAGACTTGGTATATAGAGAGAGGGAGAGAGAGCATTAATTTTCCATTGTGTAAAGAGGATCTAGGGTTGCCTCTTCTTATATAGTATTTTGGGATCCATGGATCTCAATCCATAGACAACACAAAATCAATGGTTGAGATTGATTTGTGTTTCTTTCAATGGCCATGATGTCGTTGTAAAAACACAACAATAATTAATTTAATTTAAATTAATATATATAGATAAATCAATATAATTAATTTCAAATAAAATTAATTATTTAATCTTGGAGATAATGAGAAAATTGACCTTATCCCCAAAAAATGGGGAGAAAGGGTTTATCTCCTCAATATATCATGAGATCTCATTATCCCATGAGATCTCCAAGATTTACAACAAAATTTGTTGTAAATTTCTTCATAAAAATAATTCATACTTATCTTGTGAATATTGCAATCATGACATTGGAAAAATGAGAATCACATTCACATCCTAAAATAAAATGTAAATTATATTTTCAATTAATTATCCAATGTGAATCCAAATCACGTCAATAATTAATCAACAAATATAAATTACAATAGGCACTCTCTTATATATTATAAATCATATTTACAATATATTTATGATTAATATGGATAGTGATATCCACATTATTCATATCCATGATAAATAAATCACATTTAATCATCTTGGATCTCTATTCTCATGTGCTCAAATAATATGAATCACATTCACATTATTTACATTTTTGATAACCATATTTAATTATCTTTGATAACTCTCCTTATAATATGAATCAAATTCATATTATTCATGATAATTAAATCACATTTAATTAACAAATTTCTCAATGCTCGGATACATATATCAACAAATGAGATTATCCATGAACTCTTTCAAGGATAATGCACTTTCTCCGCGGATACTTGGAGATAAGGACAAGACGATTGTATTGTTCCATGTATAGTGACTTGGATATTGAGATCACATCTCAAATCCAGATCTTGCAGAACTCACGTAGATGTTTGATTAAATCAAAGTTGTAGATCTACTCTTCTCATTGTATCTGAATCACATTCAGATCAAGGTCCAACATTTGGACTAAGATCAGATTACTTCTCTATGAGAGGAGTCACTAAAATCCAGACTTGTTTCACCACTCCCTCGAAATAGAAGCATCATGGTTATAAAATCATTTTATGATCACATCACCCTCAGGTATTCCTAATACTTGTACGTCCTGCATACATGAAGACCCAGAATAAACCCGAAGTATTAGATAAAGTTTACACTATCTCTTCACAGTATTATCATTAAGTTTCTTATTTGATCATTGGGAGTTCGTATCGATCATATACTTTCCAAAAGCATAAATTATACATAGATGTTGATCATGTAATTTCCAAAAGAACACATCAAACCTATCAAATTCAGTCAAGCTTCCAAAGTGAGACGATCATGCATGGAATTTGATTCTTTCAAATATCTCATGAGTGAGCTCATGTCTTCCGGTTTAGTAAATGAACTAGTATGATCCCTTTGAGATATCGTATTACTCATATGCCCTTGCATGCACACTAGTGCGTCGGTGTATAGACCTTGGTTAGATAATAAACCTATTGGTCAGCCAAATGTACATAGTCAGACATATATTAACATATTTATCTCCGGTCAGAGGATGTGTGCCTATATCGTGACAACATACGACATAGGACTTTGGTTATATCGATCTCGTTAAGCCAATTCTTTGACCTAACTTATCTAACACATCCGAATCTCTATTCCCATGCAGAGGACTTGCATCAAGAGGTCAGTCAGATATAATCCTAATGAGAAAGGACACCATCTCCTACACAGGCTGGAGATCGCTCTTAACAATCATTTGACTGTGCTTGATGAGTCTCAATCTAACTTCTTAGATATTCATCCAAGCACCAATCTCTATGATTCATCTATTGAATCAACAATTATATGATCATTAAGATGGCCATGTTACATTACTGTAATTGTACTAAGGGACCTATAATGCAAATTAGTTATTCTTCATTTCAGAACAAGGAATGATATTTGCAATAATATTTATTGCATAATGGCTCATCATGGGCTTGCATGTCCAACAACTGAATATATGGCATTGATCTCCTTAATCACTTTATTTGTATACTCTCGCCCTCGACGCGAAAGTTCACCTTATCGATATCATGATTGGACGTTGCCTTGGTTGTGGCTGAAGGGTCGTCCTAAAATGACGGGGGTATCAGTCATGCATTCAAGGATCTCCATGTCCAACACAATGAAGTCCACGGGAAATTTCAGACCCTGAATTGTTATGACAACACCCTTTAATATCCCCGTTGGTTTCTCGACAGATCTATCTGCAAACTGGACAATTGTCCTGCTTTGTCTAGGAGGGCCAAGCTTGAATTAATCGAGTAAGGCAGCCGGGAGGAGGTTAATCAAGGAATCGTTGTCTAATAGAGAGTCTGATCGAATCGTTGCTCATGGATGCAGCATCTGACAGAAGGAGCTCCTGCATTGGGTCTAGTAGTTGGCAATCAGTTCTGGATGGCAAAGCAAGTGGCACTAGTGAGCGCATAAATTTCTGCGTTGTGATTTCTCCTCCTCTTCCTACAGATGGTGGTCTTCTCTCTGAGGCTCTTCTAGAAAAGAGATATATGCTCAAGTGCATCCTGAAGAGATAGCTGGATCTGAAATCTATCTATCATCTGCTTGTTAAACTCTATCGGCTATCTCTTTTTGGGATTTTCTTGTTTTTGGCCCTTCCCCAAGCGGAGTGCTTGAGGAAAGGGGATAGAGGGATCCTCCTCAGAAGAATGAGGGTTAGGAGTGGGTTTTTGAGCATGAATTATGGTGGAATCCATGCAAACATCATCAATATCAATAGATGGATCCATAAGAGATACAAAAACCTTTCCTTTATTCATATTTTTGTTTTTTTTTGAAGTTTTTTCATTTTTTTTATTTTTATAAAAATATACTGTGGTATAGGAGAGGATAAAACAATTGTATAAGTCTTGGTGGCATCAATACCACCGACGACATCTGAACTGGCGTCGGCACCGTGCTTTGTCCTATCATCTGATAATCTGGTGGCACCAGCACCACTGTCTGCAGCTAGAGATATGACGGTATCAGCACCGCCGTCTAGATCATCATCTTTAGTGGCATCAGCACAACCATTATCATCATGATTAGCGGCATCAACACCACTCTAGACTCCATCTGGTGCCCTAGAATCGACACCGGGATGTCTCCTAGATGAGCCTCCATCAGCTAGCTTCCTATCTCTCCTAAGTGTTACAAAATCAACATCAAATAAATAATGAATGACATACATAATATCATTAATAGAGGCGGTCTCTGTAGACTATACATGCTTAGACTTTCTCTTCATATAGTTCAGGTTAAGTTCAATTTGTGCAGGTATGGCAGACTTGCCCTAGATTATTTATCTAATCTCCTACCAGAACTCATCCATTTCTTGCCAGAATGTGCCTTGTTGCTAGGATAGCATTCGGGCGAGATCATCAAGGGAAGGGTTCTCATAAGAGTGTGAATGAGAACCGGATACGTTGCCTCGCTGGAATTGAGGCTGGCTCTGCTGCTGTTGTTTGTATGAGTGTAGAGGAGGTTGGGGGTACTAGTGATGAGGTTTCTACTAACTCCATTGTTGACCTTGATACGAGGGTCGAGGACCATGTCGTGGCTATTGGGAGTACTGGGTCTGCTGCTGCAATTGGGTGCCTTGCCCTATCTATGCCGGAGGTTGCTGCTGGGATGAAGAACCTCTAGTCAACCATCTGAAGCATGGCTGGTCATGATAGATCCTAGACTGCTGCTAGTATTGGGAGTACCAAATCCCATTGACTTCCATCAACAACTCATCTTGCTAGTGAACTAGTAGAGGAAGGGATGCCAAGGGATAATCCAGATGATACACAACCAACTGAGCATTTGAGGAAGGGGGTGGTGGCAATTGGTAATGTGGGAGTGATTGGATCGACTCCGCATGAATGTGATGGACCAGACGGTACGAGGCGAAGGGTTGTGACAAACTGCTCCCTAGATCAGTCCATGACTTGGAATGTGGCTGAGAAGCTGTCTGTGCCTGTTGAAGACACACGATCTGGGTCTTCAGGTCACTCACTGGCCAGCTCATCATTCCTGTTGAGCTTATCAAGACCCTGGCACGTCTTCTTCTCAATGATCTCCATCCGATCCAACTTCTGGATAATGATACCCATATTGGCAGCCGAAGACTCTGCTAGTGTCGCTACCGCATAAGAGAAAGAAGGACCGACCTCAATATGTGCTATCTTCTGATATGAAATCACCCGAGGGGGAGGCCTCTCCTGAGTACAAACCATGGTTTGAGACTTCACAGTGTAGTTTTCAGCCATCTCCTCATAGATGGCCCAGACCTGGTCTTCATCCTTGGTAAAGTAGGAACATCCACAAGAGGAGTTCACTAGCCCATGAATCTCATGTGTCAACCCATAAAATAAACTCTGAACGAGGTTGGACTTGTTGATGTCATGGTGGGGACCCCTATCGATGAGCTCTCAGAATCGATCCCACGCTTCATGGAACTGTTCATTGGGGATAATTGTGAAATTGTTGATCATTGCTCTAGTTGCATTGGTCTGGGTGAGTGGTTAATAATTGTTCAGGTACTCAGTCTGGAGCTGTACCCAAGTAGTGACAACCCTCCCTAGGTGTTCCAGCCAGTAGGCTGCTCGATCAACCAAGGAGAATGGGAAGGCGATCAACTTAATGGTGTCCTCGTCCACTAGCCTATCCTGGACGGTGCTGCAGACCATATCAAATTCATGTAGATGGAGATGGCACTCCTCGGTGGTGTGACCATGGAATTTGGGCAGTAGCTGGATCGTCTGGGGGCGAAGCTCGAAATCTCCATGGATGGCTGGAAGTTGGATCCATCTGTGAGGGAGGGTTGCACCATAGTTGTGCAACTGCCTCATGGTATGCGCTGGCCTCTAAGTATCTCGCAGCTCATCTTAGAGTCTATCATCTGCTCGACCCTCCTAGCGTGGTATTTCTCCACCACCGGTTGGTATCTCTGGTTCTTCCCTCCCCACTCGCATATACATGAGCTCTCTCCTCACATCTACTATGAATATCCCTTGGTATCTTATCTCTCTCTACATGGTCTCCTAGGAAGCTAGCAGTGTGTTATTGATGGCTGCCTGATCCAAACAAAAGATGAAGTCTGTGGCTGCTCATCGGTCCTATAATCACTGGCCATCTCTTCGGTCTCTACAAAGGCAAAATACCCTAGCTCAGGTGCTATCAAATGAATGCATAACCGTGCTAGCCTTTCAGCCTATACCACAAGAGGGGAATAAGGGTGGTCTAGGGGGATAAGGGTGGAGGTGAATTCAGGTTTAGAGAGCGGGTATAAGCTCTCTGAAGACACCCTAGATGAACGTCGAGGAGTGTTGGAATGCAGTGCTTCCAGAGGCAGCCTAAGAGACCTCCTACCCATCATCTTGATATGGGGATTTACGAATATTTGATCTAGAATGAAAGCAGGATGATAAAACAAACCCCCAATTTACCTACTCAACACAGTGTGATGACTGTAAAAGTTTGGTCGTTTTATCTTGTCAAATTTTATTAGGTGATAATCCAATCTTACAGAGCGAGTTAGCGAGCTATTAGGAGCTTGATTCTCCCTGGAGACTAGACATGATTCTTATGACTCGTTGCGCCTATTTCCAACCAGTATGGGTGTAAGTATAAATTGTTTCTAGCTACCCGATTTACTAGAGGATGGAGCCTTACAAAATTTCCTCTAAATCACCCACTCTGTTAAGGAAGTCCTAACCATTTACTAGATACACAAAAATCCTCACTGGAGAATAACTAATCATTTTTGTTAGAACCAGTAGTTAGAGAAAGTCCAAGAGTGGCTCTATCCTAGTGTGCAGGTCTCTCAACTCTCAGCTGAGTGAAGTTCCGTTTTTGGTCAAGTGTGTTTTAGTAGACCCGATTTTATTCTTTATCACTTTTTAGGTATTTTTCTGAATAAAATCATTGTCCAATGAATTTTCTGATTTCCTTTTAATTAAAGTCCAGTAAAACAGAGGGAGAAAGATGGAAAAGACGATGCGTGATGACATCAATGATGCGTGCAGAGTCAGAAATATGTACCTTGCTCCAGTAGTCTACATGCATAGTGATCTGTGTATAAATTTAATGTAGAATATAAACTAATCTAAATGATGCACGAGGAAATTACGCTAAGATAATAACTTCTTCTACAGAAGAACTGGTGCTAATTAAACAGAGGAGAGACTTGAGTTCAATCTTAGATGTCGATCGGTCCCACTACAGTCGGTCCTACAAGCGTTGTACACGGCCTCTCTAGACACGTGGTCTCTAGTCCAATTAAGTTAGTTTTTTATTTGACCAAGTCCAATTGTGATCTGTAGGAACAGATATTCTATTAGGGTGTTTGGACCTTACTTGCTATAGAGCTCAACCAGAATAAAACGTAAGTCTAGGGGGTAAAACCACAGGAAACAAATAAAATAAAATGTGAAAAATCGTAAAAAAGACGGTGAGGTTACCCAAGTGCACCGACACGTGGTGAAACATACCACAGATAATGTTCAACTCTAGAAGAGTCCAAAAGTCTAAGTTATTAGAAGATTTTTTGCAAATAACAAAACTCCTCCTACACCTCCACGTGCGGGTCCCTCCAAAGCAAATCGAGTCATACTCCTAGTGGTTCCTTGCATGAAAAAACAAAACACAAGATGGTCAGAAACAATTATAAAAGAGAGAAGCAAATAAAAGCAAAAATAAAATCTAACTACTTAAATGTGCTCCCCGGCAACGGTGTCGTTCTGATAAATGATTTTTTAGCTTATTTTGACGGATTAAAATAAGAAAATGCCGTTGTCCTAAATCAACCAAATACATTAACAAGAAAATAAACCACTAATAGATCAAACGAATCGAGTAGTTTTGCTACTTTTATTAACTTGGTATAACGACCAGTGTCGAACATAAGGAGCACAATTATACAGAAAGTAGTCGATTTCAAAAATCAAAAGATTTTTATTATTTTTTAGTGGTTTTTAATTTTCCAATTTCTTAATTTTTCAATAGAAGAGATGTAAGCACAAAAGATAAAATCACATGCAAGCACTTTTAAGTGTTTTTCAAAAGGTCCAAAAACGATCAAAAAATTTAATTAAAAATATTTTTGTGTTTTATATAATTTGTAGTATTTTTGGAAATTTTTGGGTACTTTTTAGTTATTTTTGTTATTTTATAAAAATCAAACAGTGACAAAATAAGAAAACAATGAACAATTTTGAGAGTTTTACAAATTAATAGATAAAAACTCAAAATTCTTGAAAGTAAATTTTATGATAAACTATAAGCAAATGTCTACACACAAGAATTGAAAGTAAATTTTATTGATTTTATATAATTTTTATTAGTTTTCAAGTATTTTGCAATTTTTTGGTTATTATAAGGTATTTCGCAACAAAATTTCCACAGAAGCTAAAAGATGACAAAAGACAACTACAATAATTTTTATGGAATTTTAAATGGTTTTTCGAATTTTTGGATTTTCCAAATAGGGACTTTTAGGGTGTTTTTGAATTTTTAATAATAGATTATGCACATAACTCAACAAGCAAAAATCACTATAAATAGTACATGCTAGCAGGAGCAGCAAGTAATTTTGAGGCAATTTTTCGAGTTAATTGAGTATTTATTGCAATTACTAAATGTCTTGTAATTAAAAATAGTTTACATGAACCTAACTGTAATTACTTTAAGTCCTAGGGCCTAGCAAATAACAAATAATTAAGCACAAGGGCTTATAAGTAATTAATCCAACAAGCACATGCACATCACGTGAATCCAGTCCATAAGGGAAAAATGCAATTTCTCAAAACATTTCATTTATTAAATAACAAGCATAAAGTACACGGAGAAACATGCAAATACACCAAATACCACGTGAGGCTACAAGTGACTTCAGTTTAGATGGACTAAAACGCAAATTTGAAAACTACAAGGTCTTTTCTGCAAATATTTTTAGCTACAAGTTATATTTATCGGACTATAACAAAATAAATAAAATTGAGGGATAAAAAGGAAAAGGGATATTTACACCCATAAGCATGACTAATTTCGTAGTTTCCCCAGGAACCCTCGATAATCACAAATTACATCCAGAACCCTGAATAATGCTTACCCTATATATAGCATAACCTTGTATCAAGTTTCATCTTAATTCTTTGTTAACTATGATGGAAAAAGTGTTGATAATTTTTCCCTTCGAAATACATCATATTTGTAACATGATGCCATCCTGTAGATCAAACAAACTGATGCCATTCTAGAGATGAGGGAGGACCAGGAAACACGACTTGCTGGTTGGATTCTGCCTTGCATGAATTCGGTCAGAGCTCCCCCTCCGCCCGCAAGCTCCTCCCCTCGACGAGCCCCGGGCTCCCCCACTGGCCTCCCTCCCCCCTGCAAGCCAGCTCCATCCCTCCCCCTGTGCCTCTCGCTCCCGCTACCCCACATTCATGGGAGCTCACCCGCGCCTCCGGCCCCCACTCCTGCAAGATCCACCTGCAACCCCTCCCCCCCTGCTCCCCCTGCTCCCCCGCATGCCCCCTCCCCTGAGCCTCCACCCCTCGTGACTCTCCCTCCCATACGCCTACCAAAACACCCCCACCCCCGTGCCGGCATGCTAGCTCCAGCACCCCCCTCCCTCTATGCCTCTGTCACCATACACCTCTGTCTCCTTACGCCTCCCCCTCCCCCGCATCTCTCCCCCCTCCCGCACCTCTATCCACCACTCCTGCAAGTCCAACTACCCGGACTCTGCTCCAGAAACCCCCACCCCCCCCCCCCCCCCGTGCGCCTCCTCCACACCGCTCCCCACGCCTCCGCTCCCACAAATTCCAGCTATCCCTGCTCCCTCACATGACCCC
This sequence comes from Ottelia alismoides, assembly GCA_037367405.1. NCBI lineage: Eukaryota > Viridiplantae > Streptophyta > Magnoliopsida > Alismatales > Hydrocharitaceae > Ottelia > Ottelia alismoides. Next base: position 232,954 of record JAZKJV010003132.1, read on the forward strand.
TTGATGATCGTCAATTTCACCTCTTTAATAATAAAGAATTATAGAATAGGAGGCAAAAAAACAGTCCATCAAAAAACATAATCTTTGAATGTTGTGGAGAATTTTCACTTGGCAAGTCTACCAAGGTCGAACACAAGAAATTGTGATTTTTAGTTGTGAGGTTTTAACTTATATTAAATAATTAATTAATTTTTAATTAATTTTAGTGTTGAAAAATAAAATGATGATGCAATGTAAAAAAATAACAGAATGAATAAATCAACACATGATCTGTGATTTTATACAATTAACTCCTCAAATATATAATCAATAAATCCTCAAAATTAATCACAGATCAAAAGATTAATTATTCAGGAAATGTAGTCAGAAGATCAATAAATAATCTAATAAGTTCAGGGATTTGCTGAAATGCGTGTAAGATGCTTAATTTCCCTGTAAATTATTCCTCGAGTGGAAAGTCATTATCTTCAAAAATATCAAGGAAATAATTTTTCAATATTCCTTTTTGAAGACCCTACAAATTTAAGTTAAAATACTCAAAATATATATGCACATATATGACCATAAAGATTGGCAGATATCCTCCAGCAATCCTAGCTCCAATATGATTAAATCCTCAATAAAGAAACAAAACAACTAATGGAATAGTCAAATTGATTCTTCCTATAATGAGCCTCTGCAAATATTAATTCTTTAGGAAAAATCGACAATGATCACAAAGAATGAATTCAATTAAATTCCTCAACCAAATTCCTACAAAAGATATCATTAATTTCCTCTATAAACATAAGGCATAATTATGTCAATTTATGCCTTCACAAATCAAAATGCTTCTTAAATTAGAATCATCCAGAAACAACTTTAGATCTGTCCACAAATTAAGCAAAGTGATAAAGCACATAATAAGCTTCAAAATGACATATTATATGCCAAAATCAGAGTTCGTATGTAAAAGATATGCTAAAATAAAGATCTAGGGACTAAAATGCAAAAATAAATAAATTTTCTTCTCAATTGGGTCCATGGAGGACTTATTTGTAATTTATGCAACTTAGAAGTGTTCCTCTATAATTTACCCTTGGCGAGGGTGTTTATGCAATTTCCGAAACACATAGGGGATTGATTGCAATTTCTCCAAATAGTACGTGATATACACATGTGGTCTGGACGGACCTGGAGGATCGGGTAACGGAGGCTGAGACTTGGACCAAGCCTACACGTGGCAGCAATGAGGAGGCTCGGGTGGAGCCTTGGGTCCGTGGTTGAGGTGAGACACCCGAGGCTCCACGGGGCAGCAAGTGGAGGTCTAGGGGAACACGAGGCAGAAGCTCGGATGCCGAGCTGACGTGGCAATCATAGGAGCTTCAAAGGGTCGGAGCCTCGAGGCTCGCGGGGGGGGGGGGGGGGAGGGGGTAACACGTAGTGGTCCTGACACCATTGGATCAAGGGTTTGGGCCCGATCCAACAGTCTTGAGGTGTTGCGGCTATGCAGCGGAGGTCGTAGGGCGGAGGAGCGATGGCGGGCATGTATGGCGGGGTGGTTGGCAGCCCACAACTGCACGTAGAGAGGCGTAGGGCATCGAGGGCGGTGGCAACTAGCGAAGGCAAAGCTGCAAGGCGGTAGCGAGCGCTCCACCAACAGTGAAGGGGTCGAGCTCCAACCTTTGCAAGGTCGGAGAGGAGCGGGGATGAACGGAAAAGGGGTAGGCTCTGTCCTGTGTGAGGCCGGATGGGAAGGGGTGTGATGCAAGGGTGAGAGAGAAGAAAATACCTGGGGTATCGTCGCTCGAAGGCCGGCGAGGGCCTGAGCTATGTAGCAGCTTGATGAGAAGCTGCAGCGAGGAGTGATGGTTCCTCAGATCATGCTTGAAGATGGAGGGGTTTTGAGCTTTGCAGATCTCTAATGTCTCATGAGGGTCGGCGGGCTCTACTTTCTCCTGGGAAATGGCGGATGGCGTGCAAGGCTGGCAAGGGGAGGTTTTTATAGGAGGAGAGATGGGTAACGATAAGGAAGGGGAGGGGTTTACATGCACGACCAAGAGGGATGTGAAGGAGGCGTGTAACTGCCGCGGGATGCGCATGGCAGAGGAGGCTCACAGCTGGGCGTTACGAGGACGAGCGAGCGGTGGAACGACGATGCTGGGAAGGGGGGGGGGGGGGTGGGTCACGTGCCAGCACGTGACCTATCTGGAGAGGGCAGTCATGTACGGGGCACGTGACCAGGCTGGAGGACTAGACAAGTGGGGTGCCACATGGCACGCCCAAGGGCTGCCACTGTGGGATGAAAACGATCGGATACGGATACGAATATAGGTATAATCATATCCTTATCCATTTAAAATACGAATACGAATGCGGATACGGATATTGATGGATGTGAAAAATGTGTTACCATATACTTAAAATATGAATAGAAATGTAAAACGAATACGAATCGGATACAAATAATGACAAAAAAATTTAATAGATTAACTAAGATATACATGTTTATGATCGTTTCACATAAAATAGATATACCAGATATAATAACTTTATAACAATTGTATCAATAATGGTGAATGCAATCATAAAATATTGTTATACACAATTATAAATAAATCTATTACTATACTTATATATGAAAACGAATATACGAATACGAATGTGAATATTAGCGAATGTCAAAATGATATCCATATATGCATCCATTTTAAAATGAATACTAATACAAATGTCAAAATTTGTATAAAACGAACACGATAGCAAATTGGATACGAATATATTCACATTTGTGTTCATCCCTACTGCCACATGTTACCCCAAAAAATTTTCAAATTGAAAAGATGAAGAAAATTAGAGAAGCAATAGAGGAAGACCTTGGATCGAAAACTCTCCTTCACAAAAGTTGTTTTTCTAGATAAGATCTACAACTTTCATGAACGACCTGGGAGAAAAAGAGGTCATCTGTACAAAATAGTATTTTTGGTGGTCTTCATTTGTAAAGAAAATCGACTTTTTGGGATTTTGCCTTTTTGTGTTTTTAAAGGAGGGTAAGAATTTCAGAAAAAATAATGTAAAATAGAAGACACTTAATTAAACATTAATTTATTTTTTAATAAAAAAGAAAAAATGAAATTAAAATAGGAGTATGAAATACGCGACTTTTGTACAGACTCACAATGGACACTTGGACTCAGTCAGTTTCTTTGATTTTAATCTTGATCTAGATTTAGTTTTTTTTTGTTTTTTGATAAAACTCTCATCAAAGAACATAAATTAATAATAGATAAAATTAAAAGGGTTAATTAAGTATATAAAAACTCAAGTCAAAAATCGTTGAAAGATAAAATGCGCAAAAGAGGCCCAAAACCCAACTTTCACATATGAGCTACGAAGTTTTTGAAACTGGTCTTATTTTGAAGGTATTTGAAAATGGAGTACTTTAAAAGTGAGTATACCAAAATTGGACATTGTATGAGGGAGATATGCACGTTTTAGTCCCTTAGATGTGAAAATTGGTTTTGAGTTTATTTGACACTTATTTGAGTTAGTATTTTTTTATATTTTTATTTAATCTTGTTAGTAATATTTACACAATGGAGGTGGTTTAGGGTCAATTGGAGTTAGGATGAATTAATTAAAAATCTGGAAATTTAGCAGCTTTTTAGGCTAATTTACACGGATTTTTGATGCAATTATGCCTGATGAAATGCAAATATTATTAACACATGTATGTATGCTAATGATGTTATATTAATGATTAAATGAAAATAAATTATGGGGAATAGAGCCTAATTGACCAATTTTAGTATGATGAGTACGAGATTCATCATACCCCTATACTTAAACCATGCTCGTCCCCGAGCATCAATGACTAAATGTCTTAGTTGGTTAAATCCCTGACTGTGTGTGTGAATTTTCAAGGCTCAATCCATAGAAGACCCTTAATTTAAGCGATCCTAACATTCTAGGTTCAACCATGCTTTACTCAAAAGGAATCCAACTTCTCTATTTATCAAACTCTTTGTTTGTACATATAATATAAAGATATGAATTTTAGTGTATTGCATTAATGAGAGTCGATTTGAGACATAACTCGAAGTTCTAGTCCAGGAGACTCTCCTCTAGATCTAATCCTCAACACTAGAAAATAAGTGGGTTTTTCCTCCAATAAACTATCTCATTAGTTTATCAGACTTGAAAGTGTAGATGGACGGCGAGATGATGGAGGAGATAGGATTGTGTATATTTTTCTCCCCCTCACATTGGAACAAGGGGCCTCTCAAGTGCCTTATTACTCAACACAAGTATATTTTTATTTTTGTTGATCAATGTGTCCGTCAAGAGAATTCGAAGTCGTCTACACTTGTTTTTCTGGAGTACACCAGGGTGTCTCTTTTGAGTATCAAAGATACCTTCGACACCTAGACTTGTATCATTATATGATGCTGAGCCCTTTTATGGTGCTAGCCCGACTCCTAGGTCCTAATAGCATTTGGTCCAAGTGGACACTTTGAAAATGGTTGGGAGCGCTCTCCCCATTGGTGAAAGCTCTTTTGAATTTGACTTGAAGGGATAGTGCTTTTCATGGAATATTTCTTTCTTTTCTTTTCTTTTCTTTTTGGCTAGCTCCACTGTTTTTGCCAAAAGTTGGCGCACACTAATAAAAAATTATTTAGTTTCATCACACCCTGACACAAGGTAAATATCAAAGAAATAGCACGTGAACTTATTCACATACTGGATAGGGTATTGTTGAAAATCAGGTTTCTTGAAGCCTTAATTACCTTTATCTCATCCTCAAGCATCATTAGATCGGATCTAAACTCAAATCTCTAGTCCTAGTTCCTCAAGTGATAACTCAACTCATCTCATCAATCATGTAGTTGTGAAATTGATGTGCTGATCATATTCTTTTCAAGAGTAGAGATGAAGAGTGCAATATAGCGCTCAAATCTTTCAAATTAGAGAAATATGGATTATTAAGTTTCAAAACCTTTAATTACTAAGGTTGGCTAACTCAGACTCTCAAGATCTCAGAAATAAAGTATCCTCAAATCCTCAAGCCTTGAATGATAGTGAATGTGTCAAGAATATATCAACCAAGGAGTGCATGGATGCATGAGATGCTTAATGAAATGCAAGACCATGAGTGATTTTTTGTTTTTTTGTTTTGTTTCTTTTTATTTTTTTGTTATCTTGAAAACCATGTATTATTTACAGAAAGAATTTAGTATAATATACATAATATACACTACTTGTACCCATCCCCGATGTTAGATGAAAACAATTAAAGTACGAGCTATGTGTAAAGTATGTAGAAAATATACAAACACCCCCTATACTTAGCATGTTCTATATCCTCATGGCACAAAGTGAAATGCCGACATAGCTCGTACTAAGTATAGAGGAGCGTAAAAGAAAAAGAAGAGATGTGATGTATAAACAATGGTACTGGTACCCATATACTTAGGTTCAGGTCAACCTAAGTATGATCGGATAATCACAGGTGGAGGCCTGAGTAGATGAGTAGGTTCATGGATATAAAGAAGAGTGATGGAATTGAAGAGGTGCTTTATCCGGGTAGTTTGAGTCTTTCTCCTAGTACAACGCCCTGAGTGAAGGACATCTGTTCTACTTGTACTAGCTGCTCACTGGACTCGACAAAGTATTTAAGTAGCTGACCATTGACTATAGAAATTTGCGTGTTGTCTGCGGTCTCTGAGATCTCAACACTTCTGTTATTGTGCACCTCTCTTATGATGAAGGGTCTCATCCATTTGGATTTCAATTTACCTTGTAAAATTTTTAATCTTACATTAAATAACCATACTTTCTGCCTTGGGACAAAGGTCTTTGTTCGAATGTTCTTGTCGTGCCATTTCTTCACTTTGTCCTTGTAAATGGTGTTGTTTTCATAGACATGATTTCAGATTTCAGATAGTTCATTTAAATCCACCTCCTTGTTCTTCTTTCAGTGGTCACAGTTTTAATTGATCTTTTTGATAGCCCATTCTGATTTATGCATGAGTTATGCGGGCAAATGACACAGATTTCCATATACCATTCGAAATGGGGAGGTACCCAATGGGGTCTTGTAAGCCGTCCGGTAAGCCCATAGAACCTGGTCCAGGAGTTGGGACTGGTTCTTCCTGTCAAGGCGGGCTAGCTTCTGTAAAATTCCTTCGACCTCCCTGTTTGACACCTCGACCATGCCATTGTAATGTGGATGCTATGGACTAGCAACACGATGCTCGATGTTGTATTCCTTAGTTAACTTCTTCATCTTCCGGTTGACAAAGTGGCTACCCCCATCGGATATTAATACCTTAGGTTTTCCAAACCTCGAAATAATATGATGTTTTAAAAACTTGCATACAATCTTATTGTTTGCCGCTCGAGTAGGGATAACCTCCACCCACCTAGATAAATAATCAACTGCGAGAAGAATATATTCAAATCCTTGACTATTAGGGAACGTGCCCATAAAGTAAATGCCCCATGCATCAAATACATCACAAATGATAACTGGTTGCATAGGCATGGCATCTTTGGGACCAATGGTCCCTCCCATTCTTTGACAGATCAGCACGACCTGACAAAATTGTAGGCATCCTTAAACAAGGTCGGCCAGTAAAATCCACATTGTAATATCTTCTCAGTCGTCCTCTTCCCGGAATAATGTCCTCTTGCCTCCAAGGTATGACAGAGATTGAGGACACTTTGGTATTCCTCTTGAGGAATACATCTCCTCCATATACAATCTAGACCGTCAAAGAAAAGGAACGGATCCTCCCAATGGTAATGTCTGGCTTCCGACATTAGTCGGTTGATTCCGTTCTTGGGCCAACCCTGGGGAACTTTCTTGGAGACAAGATAGTTCATCATGTCAGCATACCATGGGAGAAAGTCGATAGCAGAAATTGACTTGCCTGGGAAGGTTTCACGGATGGAGTCAGACTCAAGGATTTTGTTTTATTCGATCTGTGATAAATGATCAGCCACAACATTTTTAACTCTAGGTTTATCTTCAATCTCCAACTCAAATTCCTGAAGCAAGAGTATCCATCTGAGAAGTCGTGCTTTTGCATCTTTTTTCGCCATTAAGTATCAGATGGCTGAGTGATCTATATATACTATCACCTTAGATCCTAGAAGGATAGATCGAAATTTCTCCAATGTAAAGACTACTCCAAGTATTTCCTTTTCAATCACATTGCTAATTTTTCTGAGTTGGATCTAAAACTTTGCTTGCACAGTGAATGGAATACGTGATTCCATTTTTTCTTTGTCCTAGCACAACCGCCACTGCGAAGTCTAAAGCATCTATCATGATCTCGAAAGGAAGAGACCAGTAAGGGGCTTGTAGGATGGGAATCTCAATGATCCTCTTTTTGAGAAGCTCGAAGGCTTGAAGATACTTTTGATATACAATGAACTCGGTGTCTTTCCATAAGAGGTTAGTCAGCGGTCGACCAATTTTTGAAAAATCCTTAATAAATCTCCTATAAAATCCGACATGCCCCATAAAAGACTGCACTTGTTTAACATTGGTAGGCGGCTCGAGTTTCTTGATCACATCGACCTTGGCAGGGTCATCCTCCATTAATTTCTTAGAGATGACATGACCCAATACAATGCCCTCTTTTTCCATGAAATGGCTTTTCTCCCAAGAGAGCACCCTATTCACTTTTTTACACTTTTGGAGGACTCGATCCAGGTATGCTAGGAAGTTATCGAATGAATCACCATGGACCAAGAAGTCATCCATGAAGACTTCTGGGTATCCAACCATTTCGTCAAAAAATGTAATCATGCACCGCTGAAAAGTACCAGGGGCATTGCAAAGCCCAAAAGGCATGCGCTTAAATATGTAAGTGCCGAAAGGACATGTAAAAGTAGTCTTTCTTGGTCCTCAAGGGCGATGGCCACCTAATTTTAGCTCGAGTACCCGTCTAAGAAACAGAAGTATTCTATCCCTGCCAATCTCTCCAGGATTTGACCAATAAAAGGCAGCGAAAAGTGGTCCTTCTTCATTGCGACATTCAAGCGCATGTAATCCACACAGACACACCACAATGTGGGTACCCATATCATGATGTCCTCTCCCTCCTCGTTGGTGATAATATGAAGTCTCTACTTTTTTAGGATGACATGCAAAGGCGACACCCACTTGGAGTCTGAGATGGGATATATGAAACTAGACTTACACAATTTTTCGATCTCAATCTTAACCACTTACCGTAAATTTGGATTCAACCTAGGTTGGCATCCAGGGGAGGGTTTAGCATTATCCTCAAGGTAAATATGGTGTGAATAGAGGGTGGGTTAATCCCTGAAAGATCAGACAATCTCCAGCCTATAGCCTTGTAATTTTTCTCTAAAACTTTAAGTAGGTGCATCTCTTGCTCTTCGGTCAGATGTGAACTGATGATGACCGGAAACTGTCCCTTATTTCCTGCAAGGAAGGCATACTAAAGAGTAGGAGGCAATGTTTTGAGCTCGGGTAAGTGTGTATCATTCACAGAATCTAGCTCTATCTTTGTTGATTCTGGGTGTGATGTGTATGTTTGTTGTGTATCATTATCGGCCATCATCTTAATTATATTGGGGATCGGATTGCTAAAGATGGAATTTGGCATGGCAAGCATTGCGTTCGATCTGTGTACATCACTTTGGTATTGTCCATAAGGAGAACGGACTGACAGGTCTAGAGGGGCCTATGAGTCACCGGGAGTATAGGTGGATGCATGGATGAGCTGGCAGACTAAATCATCAACAATGTCCTCTCCAGATGAGAGTGATTCTATCATAACGGTTGAATTTTGTCTCCAGGGCCCAAGTGTTGCTTCGGTATTTTCTGCCTCAGGTTCTAGGTTTTTATACTCAGCACTAGACTCAGTGTCAGGTCCTTGAATCTTAATTTTCTCCATTTTAAGTTCAACTTTTCAAAACTGGATTCTCCCAAATGTGTAAATGAATACATCTCCTACGGTTGTAAGGAAGGGTCACCCTAATATCATTTGGGAGTCTTTCCAATTTCTAGGGACATCCATGTGTAGTATTGTGAATCTACTGGGTAATCATGTCCATCTATGTTGATGACAACATTTCTAATCTCCCCCTTAGGTCTCTTAGTTGATGTATCTGCGAATTGAAGTACAGTTGTAGACTTCTTAAGAGGACCTAGATTTAGATTCTCAAATAGAGTTGTGGGAATGAGATTGATGGAGGAGCCATTGTCTAACAATGTTTGAGCAAACTTGATTTCGTTGATCTGGCTAGTGACAAAGTGTGCACCCATGTCTCTTTTCTTCCTTGGTAGCTCATTTTTTTTATCAAACGAGATGCAACAATAGAGAGTATGTGATTCTTTGTTGGGCCAGGATTCTTTTTGATGCCCTTATCATTGTGCATCTCACCTTAAGGTATTTTTGAAAAGCCGGGTCTCTTTCTATCATCTCGTCTAGGGACAGAGTGACCTTAATGTTTTCTCTACAGATGCAGGCCATCTCTTCATCATTTTTTTGGTTTTTTATGTTTTTCTTCTTTCCTGTCGTAAGAGCATGGGGGAAAGGAATGGACTTATTGTGATCAAAAACATCACTTTTATTGAACGAGGAGTGAAACATATTTACAGGACTTGGACTAGTTGATCTAAAAAAGGGGAAATTAGTGGACAATTGTTGCGGATGTCTTGGTGATGCTTCTTTGTCATATTCAAATTCTGATTCTCTGGTTCCTAAGTAGTGTAGTTTTTGACGGGTGGTGTGAATGGGCCTTCTTCTTTCTACTCCTCATGTCTCTCCTCCTCAATTTCCCCAAGATTGTTTAACTTAGTAGACACTAGGGCTATGTCACCATGATCATTTGCTCTATCAGGCATGGTTACGGTCCTTCTGCTCCTAAGAGAAATATGATAAGCGTCATCATGCAAAAAGATATCATATTCAGGTAAAGAATATTCCGAGATTAATACATGATTCTATCCGAGGCAATTTAAATTAGCCTGGACTTGAGATGGTATCACGGATTGGGGTGCAGTTACCTCGTTTCTCCAACGAAAGAGTCGATTTATGTCGACTCTCATATCATGATGTTCATCCAGCACTCGTTGGAGTTCCGGCGAGATTGAATAAGAGTAGGACCCCTGGCCTTGCTTGGACTGAGGGTTGATGATACTATCTGAATTGGCCATGCTGGACCTGACATTGATATTGTTGCTACTGTAGTTACGGGTCCTGATAACCCGTACAGTACTGGTGATGCTGTTGTTGTTGCTGCTAAGGCTAGTATATGGGACGAGATTGTGGTGGACGAGGATTTGGAGTAGTGTTTGGATCTGGTTGGTTGAAAGGATCCAGGTTATACCAGACTTCGTTTATCTCCATTACTTGTGGATCTTCCTCGTAATGAATGGAGGTTTCTTCATTTTGTTGGGAAAAGACTTGATCTCCCCCGTAGTGGTTCTGCTGCCCTACCTCTTGCCCTTGAATATAGTGAATTTGGTGTATAGGGGCATGGGATTAAATTAGGGCAGGTATCTGCATCTTGGATACCCTGTCAGCTAGTCCCTCCATTTGTTTAAACAATTTAGCCAATTTCTCCATATCAGACGATTTATGTAGTTCATCCACCTTCTTATAAATATGATCGACCATAGTTAGTTTGTTAGCTATTATTCACATATCTATGCTCTGATCGGTCGTCAGATTATTCACGATCTGTTTAGGGCCGACAAAGGTGGCCTGTTTGCCCCCGCTTGTAGAAACATTGACACCTGGTTTGGCATTGGCAAGACAAGATGAGCAGAGGATGGTCTCATGCCTTCTCTCATTGATTGTGCTTTTGCTCTTGTTGGAACATAGCTCGGTTGGTGGTATGTGCACGGTTGGATTCAACAAGTCTCCCGAACACCTTATAGACGGTGTCGTCGTGGCGTTCCATGTAGCTTCCTCTGCAGGATGCACTCACTAACCCTTGGGTTTTAGGGTTAAGCCCACTGACTAGATTTTGGACCAGCATCATTTTGATTATCCCGTGTTATGGGCATTTCTAGATTAAGTCTGTGAACCTTTCCCAGGTTTCATGGAATTCTCGCTCGGGTGTTGGGTGAAGCTTGTTATCCTGATCCTCATCTAATTAAGTCTACTCATCGGGTAGAATTTCTTTAAGAATAATGTCTTGAAGGTGGTCCAAGTCATGACCACTTCCCCTAAGTTCTTTCAACCTGTAAGTTGCCCTATCAGTCAATGCAAAGGGGACAACTCTCAGCCTTATGTAGTCCCTGACTAACCCTAGGGTGTCATAGGTTAGCATAGACTAGCTCGAAGTCACGGAGGAAGATGTAAGGTTCTTCATGATTATTACCTCCGAACTTAGGCAACAATGCGAGGAAATGTTGTCTGTGTTCGAACACATCCTCGGGGGGTACCACCCTCAACCAATTGTAATTTTCATATAGTTCAGGTAGGTACGTATCCTCCATTGCTGCCTCACCACGTTGCAGTACCTCAATTTGTGCTCTAAGGAGTTCATTATGTTGTTCAGCAACAACTACCCTTGCCAGAAGAGCACGAATAGGGTCTTTGTCATTCTCATCCTTTTTTGGAGGCATGTTTAACTTCTTCTTCACCTTCAGATGCAAACAAATCTGAGTTAGGCTCATGCTTGGAAGGTTTACAGGTTCTACCAAAGATGAAAGTTTCTTTGGCAAGAAGGGAGTTGAAGAGGGTGTTAGTCGGGGGTTGACTAATCCCTATAGGTGTGGGTGAACTATGGTTTGGAGAAAAGGGTTGTCTCCATACCATGGGGTTTCGAGAAGAGAGTCATCTTGAAAGTGAGGAGATGAGTTACCTTGAGGAGCTCGCGGATTTGTTCGCAGAGCCCGGATGAACAACTCCAGAAGAATCCATCGTGGATGAAAGGAGTAGTTTGGAGTACAAAGGAATTTACACGGAGTGTAGATATGTACAGAAGACTCACATAAAACTAATGCAATTCAAAAATAGCAAATTTACCCACTCAACAGTGGTGAAGGCACGTTAGGGCCCGGCTGCTTATCTGTTCAATTTTAATTTAATGATAAAGCAATCTTGAAAATTTAAGCGGAGCTGTTAGGTACCGAAATATTTCACAAAGATTGTCTCGAGCTCATACAACTAGTTGCATCCACTTTCAGCCAGTATGGTGTAAGTACGAACCATTAAACGGCTACTCGAAACTCTCACTTAGAAGTAGCTAGTTGTTTCTAAAACAGTAGTCTAAGTGAAAATTTTCGATTGTTGGCTTTGTCCTAAGGGTGTGTCTAGTCCTTCAAATAATGAGTGGGTTATTCTCCACCAGATACAAGCGTTAATTTTATGTAAAATTTATTTACAATCACATTGATTAACAGTCCCATCTTTAGATTAAGGTTATCAACTGAAGTTAAAATGAGCACAAAAATTCATGACGAACGAGCAGTCCGAACTCCTTTAATTTCTAAGTTGTAAAACTGAGGAGGGAGAATCGAAAAAGCCAATGCAAGCGTAAATCAATGATGCATGCTTAAGAAGATGACTTACAGTGATTCGTCGCGTTCTTCATGCGGGATGCAATATAAGAAAGTAAAATTACACTAAATGCTATGCACAGGGGAAAACGTCCTAAGCAGATAGGTCTATTAGCAGGAAAGAATTGAATTCATTTTGGCTAAGGTTGAACGATCTACAGTAGTAAATTAGTGAAAAAGAGTGGCCTAGAATTACAAGCACAATCAAGGGATAAACAAGCAAGCGTATATGTGCTAATTTCCATGCCACTCAAGTTAGGTCCCAACCACATAGAAGGGGTTAATATAGAGCCGACACACCATAAAGAAGTTCAGTCCGAATTATTACAAGGGTTCAGAGAGAGAGAGAGACCATAGGAATAATGCGGTAAATTAAACTAAACTAACTCTCTCACACACAAAAAATAAAAAAAATAAAAAACAAAAATTTAATCTTTGCAGATCCTTGAATTATGTCCAAACATTTCGCTCCATGAAATCTTCAAAGAGATAAGATGCAGTTAGTATCAGAAGTGAGAAAGAAAAACATGCAAAATTAAATAAAATGCAAATAAAAGAGAGAAAAAATAAACATAGAAATATATTTCACAACAAATAATTACAAAAAATTAATTTAAAATCCTAAAAATATGTTGTTTCCCACAACGACACCATTTGATGATCGTCAATTTCACCTATTTAATAATAAAAATTGTAGTATAGGAGGCAAGAAAATAATCGATCAAAAACCACAATCATTGAATGTTGTGGAGAATTTTTACTTAGCAAGTCTACCAAGGTCGAACACATGTGATGAAACCCTGTTTTGTGCTCTTAATTCGCAGAATTAACCCCTTATCTTAGGTAAGTGTCAATAAAACCAGATTAATCAGTGTAATTATCTAACCCCTTGAATAAATTAAAAATACAAAAAAATTGGCGAAATCGTAGTGTTTTTAACCCTAAAAATGCTCTCAAAATATTTTATATCTTTATTTGGCCTCATCAACATTTTTGGTCAACATGAAACTTGTAGATCTCATTGAGATCTACAACTTTCATGTTTTGAGTTTTTCCAAAATCGGCTCCTTCAACCTCGTAATTCACTTTCTTTCTTCAAATAATCTGATTGGGCCACATGGCGCCTTCTGGTTGCGCCACGCAGCCCATCTCAGCGAATGCCACGCACCCTCCTCCCTCTGCCGTCTGATTGCTCTCCTTCCCTCCAGATCGCCTCCATCCATTTCTGCCCTTATCTCAACCCTCCAATCAATGCCTGCACTACATCTCCTTCGTCCATCATCGCCTCCTTCTCAGCCCGCCACGTGTCTTTACCCGCACCACACGATCATTTCCTAGCACCTCAATCCACGCCACTCATTTCCGCAGCTGATCTCCATTGCCCGATCTACCCACTGATTTCATCATGGTCGTTGGCTTCCGCCATAATCTCCTCACGCCACGTGGCGACTCCTACGCCCCATGATCACGACTCGCCGATTTATCGGAGCCACATACGCGTGCCTATCTCTTCGACGTTGGATCACTAGATCCAACGGCTAAGAGGATATCTCCTTCCTCCCGCAGATACCTCGCCCATGTCGCCCCACCTCGCCAACTATCTCTGCCCTTCCCATTATGCACACCCTCTTAGTCATCAGCTCCGCCTCCCGACGACCCCACGACCTACCCCACTCAATCATCTACCTCGTGGGTCATCACTCACCCCACGATGGACTCTCTCTCGCCCCATATTGCAAATGACAACGGCCGTCGTCAGCAACAACCCACATCTCTCTTAAATACACCACCTCCTCCCACCTCACAATCCATCTACCATTACGAGGGCGAGGCCCAGCCCTCCTCCACCTCCCTGTGACAGGAGGAGGTGCTAGGATAGAGCGAAGACGACCATCACCCCCGATGAGACCTGCCGCCTTTCATGGAAGCGATGCGGTGGCTCTGCCCCGCTCGATCCCCGAGGATCAGCCTCCCTCGACATGCAAAGACCTGAGCCTCTCCATGAGGCTCAAGCCCAGGTCCCGCTCCGCCAATCTCAGGTAAGCTCTCCGATCTCTCTTCTATATTTCTTCTTCAATTTCTTTAATTTTATTAGCTTTCTTCTTGCACTCCCACTGTTCACTGATCATCCCTTCAGCTTCACCTCGATCCATCACTCACGCACACCCATCCAATCACCCTCCTCTTCCTCCATATCCCCAGATCACTCCGACCCACCCCTCCATCGAGCTCGCCGAAGACCATGACCTGGGCCCTCCGCTTCTTCGCAATACACAGCCTCCATTTCACTCCATCTCACACACGTAATGTTTGGAACGCTTGGACTATAGATCTAACCATGCAGGTGCTCGAATCTTCAATAATCGGAGGCCTCGCCGGAGCTATCTTCATGAACTCCTTCTCCGGTGAATCAGCATCGACAGCTTCCTCCATACCTCACTGTGTCTCAACCTTGCTTCGAGTTTCATCGACCATCTTCTAGGACACTCCAAGGAGCTCTGTCGGACCCGAAGAAGAGAGGCGGAGCTACAGCTGCATCACCGGAGACATGTTACCACCACCGGCCCCACGGCGGAGATGAAGAACATGGACGTACAGCTACCGTTCGATTTCCAGATCGAACGACTCTCATCAGGCCACATAGTGACCTTTGTGCCTAACAACCTCCGTCTGATACTGGTGATCGGTCAGTTGTAGTGGAGCCACATGTCAGCTCCGAGCCTCTTCCCTAATCCTTTAGCGCGGAGCACCCGAGCCTCTGCCGAGCCTATATCCGAGCCTGAGCCGCTATCCGAAGCAACACGGAGCCTCCAACGCTACCCGAACCTAACCTCACGTGTTCTCCCCGACGTCCCCCTTTCGGTGGCAATCGCCCCTATAATGACACAACTTTTTTGATCTTGATTTGAATTCAGCGGGAGGTGACTCTGATTTCACTCCCCCTAATATATAATGGGATGTCTTGAAAAAAAAATAGGATTCAGCTCGCTCGGCCTCATTCCTCTCTGGCCGAGCGCTTTTCTCAGCGTACCCTACCTCTGGATATCTCACGCACCTTTGGTAACTCTTCTTTCCCTACTCACTTGCAGTCTAGAAATATTGCATGGAGGCCCTGCTTATTTCTCCATATTGCATTCAGGTCCAGACTCATGTGCAAGCCACGTACACTTGGGGTATTTTGCACTCATACCCTCACGGGTTACAATAATTGCAAAATACCCCACGTTTGTGGGTATTTCTAGGGAAGGACCCAAACTTTATTTTTATTTGCATTTTAGTCCCTCGTAGGAACCTGATTGCTATTTATCTTTTATGTTTTCTTACATTTATGCCCCTGCCTTCACTCTTGCATATCTTGAGCATCCTAGCTTCGATTGAGTTGATTTCAGAGGCGCTTCGAAGATCATTCAATTGCCTTCTTAATGGAATGCTTAGATTTCAGATTTGACGCAGTGAATTTTGATGTATTATTTTAATAGCTCAGTGTCTTATTGTAATGCTTCACATGCCGTATTTTTACATCAATGAGAATAGCTTCATGAATTGAACCTGATTTGACTCATGATTAAATGGATCAAGTATTATGATAATTTGGGCTTATTTTTGCATTGCATTTAATCACATCTCTCTTCATGATAAAAATCAAATAAAAAAATTGCATACATTCATGTTTACATAGTGCATCATGTCATGTCTTCATGCATTTCTTGATCTACGATTCATTAATCCAACACTTAGTTTAATTGATTAGAGTCTAAATATTACGAAAGAGGCTCGTATCCCTGAGTTCGACCTTGGGCTCGCCCAAGTAAAATAAAAATCGACCATTTGATTTATTGTTAATTTAATTAAATGGTCTTTGATCGATCCAATTTAGTCTGACTGCAATGACATTAAAAGTGTTAATTTAACACTATTAAAGGGTTGAATTCAGGGTCTGTCAATGGCGCCGTTGCTGGGGACACGGCTCATCTTTTTTCTTGTTTAGATTTTTATTTATTTAATTAAATGTTTTCTACACGTAGGTCAATTTGTCCATGTTGTCTTGATAAAAAAAATTCTTTTGATCGATATCGTATATTTGCTTTTGTGACAGGGCCCTTGATGTTCAAGGAGGCAAGGAGCAGGTACTTCCTCTCTGCGAGGAGTCGTAGAAGCAATTTTGGAGATAAATCGAAGAAAAAAATGTCTCGCATTTTATTCCTTTCATATGCATGTAATAATCATCTTTACAACGATCTTCAATCAAAGACTCACGCTTGTAAATGAACAACTTATTTGTGGTTGTGTGGGGATCGTCCCCACTTGAATGTCAAGCTAGGACCAGGCACGCGAATCTTCGAGCTTCTTTCACATTTTTATTTTATGTGTTTGCTCGTAGGTAGGACACACTTTAATAATAGACACACATAAGCATCACTTCACTTAGCCAAATTTAAAAAGATATTCTTCTTGGCTAATAGAAGCATGTTAGGTGCGATTTTTCGCCGACTTGCATACATATGATTTTGGTTTTTAATTCAGTCTGAGTTTTCACGCTTCTTGCTCAAGGCGTTGCATGTTTTCTCGAGTAGCCTATATCATGATTTTTATCGACTGCATGGGCTTTTCTCGACTCCCCTCCTAGCTTGATCACCTAGGTTAATGGAAAATGGGAATGAGCGGTAGACGATGATTTCTTAGTTTATATGCTTACTTTAATCAAACGATAACCTTAAGAAAAATAATTGGGACTGATAATTACAAGCCAACCTAAAATGGAGTAAAATATTGTTTTGGGAGAGCAAAACCCGTGTTTACGTAGATGGTTTTATTTGACATTTTTCCACGTAAAATAGAATGTTTTTACTCACCAATAAAATCGACAAGATAATTAACCAACATTTGTTGGTTTCACGTATGAGTTGATGAAATCAAAGGGTTTTTGCATCCTTTTTGATCCTTGGTTTCTTCGACACCCTCCCCTAGACTTTATGAACTCCAATCATCTCCGAATATTCATCCGCTCATTGTGTATATTCATCCAACTTCTTCGTTTACCTCAGGTCTCTCCCAACATCAATCATCCATCTTTATACTTAGGTTATTTCTAAGTCCCCGTGATTTTTCTACTCATCTTTCCTTGCCTCGATGCTTAGGTTATTTCTAACCTAAGTTTGAGGGAGCCCACATCAGTTCTCATATATTCTTCTAGACTTAAATGGACCTATGACCTTGTATCATCTAGTGCTATGAGGACATAGCAAAGTTAAAGTACATGGGGGTATATCGTATATACAGTATATGTACTTTAGTTATATTTTGACAAATTGAAAAATTTAAAACTTTTTGGCTAAAGTATAATCTCTTGAACAAAGTGGATGAATTATTTTCAAGGCTTTTCTATATTTTGTTACACTATTTTTTCAAGAAAAATATTTTCGAAAATGATTTGAGAAATGAGCTTCTCTTGTTTTGAAAAAACTTTTGAAAATATTTTGAAAATCTTTATTTGTGTGACGTGGTATTGAAAATTCTTTTTAATTTCAAGGAAAGTTGAGTCTAACCTGTGTTCTAGCCTTTACTAAAAAACCAATAAAAAAATGGAAAAAATAAAAAAATCCTTTAAGAGTCAAATTGACTACTAAACCAAAATAAGTAGCCCGTTCAGTGAGGGTTCTCCCTTAGCTGAGTAGGTGGTTTAGAGGACATCGCGTAAGGCTACGTCCTCAAGCAACAGGCTCCGGCTTGTACTTACACCTATATTGGTTGAACGCAAATTCGTCTACTCATTTGAGTTTAAGTAGTCATGATGTCTTTTAAAGTTTAAAAAATTGAAAAAAAATTGAAGGAGTTGGAATAAATCCTCTACATTTTTTCACTTCCACATAGGATCAGAGATGTTCGAGAACAATCAGTTTATGAGGTCTTGAGATTTTAGGTTAACCAGCCTTAGCCATCAGGATCTTAGACTTAATCATTCACATTTCCCTAGGTCTCTAGATTTGCAAGTTATATTGCATGATTAGTCTCCTACCTCAAGAATATGATCAGCACATCACATGCACGACTGTGGTTTCGATGAGATGAGTTGGAATGTCACTTGAGGAATTGGGACGAGGGATTTGAGTTTGGACTTGATTCAATGATGCTCGAGGATGGGATAAAATATTTGAAGGCTTCATATAACCTGAGTGTCAGCATTTTATCCAGTATGAGAACTTGGTTCTTATGCTAATATCTTGATATTGACCTATGTGCCAGGGTGTGAAATAAATAAAAAATGTTGATCAGTGTGCGCCAACTCTTGATAAAAGCAGTGGAGCTAGCCATTATACAAATAAAAGAAAATCATTGTTGAAAATAAAGCTCTCATTCCACAAAGTCAATCATCAAAGAGCTTCCACTAAAGGCGAGCGCTCCCAACCATTTTCAAAGTGTCCACTTGGACCACCGCTATTAGGGCCAGGAGTCGGCCTTGCACCAAAAAGGGGCTCTGCATCATAAATGCTACAAATCTGGGTGTAGAAGGTATGACAGGTACTAAAAAAAGGCACACCACGATGTATTCCCAGGAAAACAAGTACAGATGGCTCCAACTTCTCTTGACGGACGCATTGATCAACACAAAAAATATGTGTTGCGTACTAAGGCACTAGAAAGAATCCTTATTCCAATCAGAGGGAGAGAAGAAATGACACAATCTTAAATCCCTCCATCATCTGGCCTTCCACCTACACTTCTAAGTCTGACAACTAAAAAGACGGTGGATTGGACGCAATATTCGGTTAATTCCCTAGAGTTGCGGATTGGGTCCTTGGGAGAATTTCTTGGACGAGGACTTTAGGTGACGTTTTTACTCTACTCTTGTAAACGCAGTCAACACTAAATTTCATATCCGTAGTTTATATGTATACAAGAGAGAGTATGGAAAATTAGAAGAATTGGATGCCTCTTGAATAAGGATGGGTTGAACTCTGAGATTTTGGATATCTAAAATTGGGAGGAATAGAGCATATCAGATCCTGCACGCACGTACACAAGGGGGTGAATCCAGCTCATTCATCTTTTGTGATGCTCATGGATGAGCATAGTTTAGGTATAGGGGATTGATGAAACCCTGTTTCATGCTCTTAATTCGCAAAAATTATCCCCCTATCTTAGGCTAAGTGTCAATAAGGACCAGAGTAATCCCTGTAATTATCTAATCCCTTAAATAAATTAAAAATACAAAAAATTGGCAAAATTAAAAATCTTAGTGTTTTTAACCCTAAAAACACTCTCAAAAATATTTTCTATCTTTGTTTGACCTCATCTATGTTCTTGGTCAACATGAAACTTGTAGATCTCATCGAGATCTACAACTTTCATGTTTTGAGTTTTTCCAAAATCGGTCTTATTCGCCCTCAAAATTCACTTTCTTTCTTCGAATAATCTGATTGGACCACGTGGCGCCTTTTGGTTGCCCACACGGCCCATCTCTACGCATGCCATGCGCCCTCCTCCCTCTGTCGTCCGATTGCTCTCCTTACTTCTAGATAACCTCCGTCTGTTTCCTCCCTTATCTCAACCCTTCGATCAATGCCTGCCCTGCATCTCCTTCGTCCATCAGTGCCTCCTTCTCAACATGCCATATGTCTTTACCCGCACAACACGATCATTTCCTAGCACCTCATTCTGCGCCACTCATTTCCGCAACTGATCTCCACCACCCGATCTACCCACTGATTTCATCATGGTCATTGGCTTCCGCCTTAATCTCCTCGCGCCATGTGGCGACTCCTGTGCCCAACGATCATGCCTCACTGATTTAATCGGAGCCGCATACGCGTGCCTATCTCTCCGCCATTGGATGACCAGATCCAACGGTTAATAGGTCGTCTCCTTCCTCCCGAAGACTCCTCGCCCACGTTGCCCCACCTCGCCAACTATCTCCTCCCTTCCCATTATGTGCACCCTCTCATCCATCAGCTCCACCTCTTGATGACCCCACGACCTACCCCACTCAACCGTCTTCCTCGCAGGTCATAACTCACCCAACGACGGCCTCTCTCTCGCCCCATATTCCCCACGCAAATCACGACGACCATTGTCAGCAACCATCCACATCTCTCTTAAGTACATCACCTCCACCCACCTCACAACCCATCCACCTTTACGAGGGGCAAGGCCCATCCCTCCTCCACCTCCCTGTGATAGGGGGAGGTGCTAGGATAGAGCGAAGATGACCATCGCCCCTGGTGAGACCCGTCGCCTTTCATGGCAGTGATGCAGCGGCTATGTCCTGCTCGAGCTCCGAGGATCAGCCGCCCTTGACGTTCAAAGACCCTGAGCTTCTCCGAGAGTCTCAAGCCTAGGCCCCACTCCACCAATCTCAGGTAAGCTCTCCGATCTCTCTTCTGTATTTCTTTTTCAATTTCTTTAATTTTATTATCTTTATCCTCGCTCTCTCATCGTTAACTGATCATACCTTCAGCTTCACCTAGAATCCCCCACTCACGCATACCCATCCAATCACCCTCCTCTTCCTCCATAACCCCAGATCACTCCGACCCACCTCTCCGTCGAGCTCGCCGGAGACGATGACCTGGTCACTCCGCTTTTTCGCAACACACGACCTCTATTTCACTCCATCTCACAAACGTAATGTTTGGCACGCTTCGGCTATAGATCTAACCGTGCAGGTGCTCGAATCTTCAATAATCGGAGGCCTCGCTGAAACTATCTTCATGAGCTCCTTCTCCGGTGAATCAACATCGACAACTTCCTCCAGACCTCGCCGCGTCTCGACTCGCTTCGAGCTTCGTCAACCATCTTCCTGGACATCCAAGGAGCTCTGTTGGACTCGGAGAAGAGAGGTGGAGCTTCAGCCGCATCACCGGAGACATGTTACCATCGTCAGCCCCACGACGGAGATGAAGAACATGGACGTACAGCTACCGTTCGATTGCAAGATCGAACGGCTCTCATCAGTCCACGTAGTGACATTCATGCATTACATCCTCCATCTGATACTGGTGATAGGTCGGCTGCAGTGGAGCCACGTATTAGCTCCGAGCCTCTTCCATGATCCTTTAGGCTCGGAGCACCCGTGCCTCTCTCGAGCCTACATCCAAGCCCGAGCTGCTTGCCGAAGCAGCCCTGAGCCTCCAACGCCACCCGAGCCTGGCCCCACGTGTTCTACACGTGCGATCTGGAAAAATTGCATGGAGGCCCTGTCGATTTCTCCATATTACATTCAGTTCCAGAGCTCACGTGTAACCCATGTATGCTTGGGGTATTTTGCACTCACACCCTTGCGGGTTTTCATAATTGCAAAAATACCCCCGTGCATGTGGGTTATTTAAATGAAAGGTCCCAAACTTTATTTTATTTACATTTTAGTCCCTCGTAAGGACTTGTTTGATTTTTATCTTTTATGTTTTCTTGCATTTATGCCCTTGGCTTCACTCTTGCATATCTCGAGCATCCTACCTCCGATTTAGTCGATTTTAGAGGCATTTTGAAGCTTGTTTCATTGTCTTCTTAATGGCATGCTTAGATTTCAGATTTGACACTATGAATTTTTATATATTATTTTAATATCTCAATGTCTTTATTGTAATGCTTCACATGCCTTACTTTTACATCAATGAGAATAGCTTCATGAATTGAACATGATTTGAATTGTGATTAAATGGCTCAAGTATTTTGATCATTAGGGCATATTTTTGCATTGCATTTAATCGCATCTCTCTGCATGATAAAAATCAAATAAAAAATTGCATACATTCATGTTTACTTAGTGCATCATGTCACGTCTTCATGCATTTCTTCATCTCATTCATTAATCCAACACTTAGTTTAATTGATTAGAATCTAAATATTACGAAAGAGGCTCGTGTCCCTGAGTTCGACCTTGGACTAGCCCAAGTAAAATAAAAATTGACCATTTGATTTAATTGTTAATTTAATTAAATGGTCTTTGATCGATCCAATTTAGTCCAACTGCAATAACATTAGAGCTGTTAATTTAACACTATTAAAGGGTTGAATTAAGGTCTATCAATAGAGAATGGTGATTTTTAGTTGTGAGGTTTTAAAATAATTTAAATAATTAATTAATTGCAATAGTGTCGAAAAATAAAATGATGATGCAATGCGAAAAACAATAGAATGAATAAATCAACGCATGATCTATGATTTTATACAATTAAATCATCGAAGATATAATCAATAAATCCTCAAAGTTAATCATAGATCAAAAGTTTATCTATTCAGGAATTGTAATCAGAAGATCAATAAATAATCTAATAAGTTCAAGGATCTACTGAAATGTTTGAAAGATGCTTAATTTCCCCTTAAATTATTCCTCGAGTGAATAGTCATTATCTTCAAAAATATCAAGAAATAATTTCTCAATCTTCCTTTTTGAAGCCACTGCAAATTTAAGCTAAAATCCTCAATATATATTTGCACATATATGATCAGAAAGATTAGCAGATATCCTCCAGCAATCCTAGTTCCAATATGATTAAATCCTCAATAAAGAAGCAGAACTACTAATGGAATAGTCAAATTAATTCTTCCTGGAATGAGCCTCTGCAAATATTAATTCTTTAGGAAAAATCAACAATGATCACAAATAATTAATTCAATTAAATTCCTCAACTAAATTCCTGCAAAAGATATCATTAATTTCCTCCAAAAACATAAGGCATAATTATGTCATTTTTAGCCTGCACAAATCAAAATTTTTCTTAAATAAGAATCATATATAAACCGCCTCAAATCTGTCTACAAATTAAGCAAAGTGATAGAACACGAAATAAACTTCAAAATGACATATTATATGCCAAAATAAGAGTTTGTATGCAAAAGATATGCTAAAATAAAGATCTAGGGACTAAAATGCAATAAAAATTTAAGTTTTCTACTCAATTGGGTCCCTGGAGGACTTATCTGCAATTTCTGAAAGACGAAAGGGTTCCTCTGTAATTTACCCCTGGCATAGGTGTTCACACATCTTTTGAAACTCATGGGGGCTTGATTGCAATTTCTCCAAATAGCGCATGATATGCCTGTGCGGTCTGGACGGACCTGGAAGTTCGGGTGACGAAGGCTGAGGCTCGGACCAAGCCTACACGTGGTAGCGACAGGGAGGCTCGGGTGGAGCCTTGGGTCCGTGGCTAAGGTGAGATAGGCTAGGCTCCACATGGAAGCAAGTGGAGGTTCGGGGGGACCCGAGGCGGAAGCTCGGATGCCGAGCTAATGTGGTAGTCATAGGAGCTTTGTAGGGACCAAGCCTCGAGGAGATCCAACGGTCGTGAGGTGTTGCGGCTGTGGGGCAGAGGGCATTGAGTGGAGGAGCGATGACGGGCATGCACGAAAGGGTGCTTGGCGGCCTACGACCGCAGACAGAGAGGCGTAGGGCATCAAGGGCGGTGGTGACTAGCGAAGGCGAATCTATGAGGAGGTGTCGAGCATCAAGGACTCGACCGACAGTGAAGGGGTCAAGCTCCGACCTTTGCAAGGTCGGAGAGGAGCGGGGATGGACAAAAAGGGGCAGGTTCTGACCTGTGCGAGGCTGGATGGGAAGGGTGTGATGCAGAGGTGATAGAGAAGAAAATACGTGGGGTATCATCGCTCGAAGGCCGGCGAGGGCCTGAGCTTTGCAGCGGCTCGATGAGAAGCTGCGACGAGGAGTGATGGTTCCTTAGATCACGCTTGAAGGTGGAGGGGCTTCGAGCTTCATAGATTTCTGCTATCACAGAAGCGTCGGCGGGCTCTACTTTCTCCAGGGGAACGGCATATGGCGTGGAAGGCCGATGAGGGGAGGTTTTTATAGGAGGCGAGCTGGGTAACAGCGAGGAAGGGGAGGGGGTTACATGCATATTCATGAGGTAAGTGAAGGTGGTGCGTAACGGTCGTGGGTCGTGCATGGAGGAGGAGGCGCACGACCGAGCGTTACGAGGAGAGGGTGGTGGAACGACGATGGTGGGAAGGGGAGGGGGACAGGTCATGCGCCGGCATGTGCCCTGTCAAGAGAGGGCAGTCACGTGCGGGGCACGTGACCAGGTTGGAAGAGGAGACAAGTGGGGTGCCACGTGGCACGCCCAAGGGCTGCCACGTGTCACCCCAAAACAATTTAAAATAAAAGATGAAGAAAATTAGAAAAGAAATAGAGAAATACCTCGGATCAAAAAATTTCCTTCACAAAAGTTGTTCGTCTTGACGAGATCTACAACTTTTATAAAGGATTTAGGAGCAAAGGAGGTCATCTGTACAAAGTGATATTTTTGGTGGTCTCCATGTGTAAAGAAAACCAGCTTTTTGGGATTTTGCAATTTTTTAGTAGTTTTAAAGGAGGATAAAAATCTAAAAAAAATACAATATATACAAGAAACTTAATTACACATTAATATTATTTTTATATTTTTAATAAATTAAAAATATAGGAAAATAAAATTGAAGTATGAAATACGAGACTTTTGTACAGACTCACAACGGACACTTCGACTCAGTCAGTTTCTTTGATTTTAGTCTTGATCTAGATTTAAATTATTATGTTGTTTGATAAAATTTTCATCAAAGAACATAAATGAATGATAAATAAAATTAAATGGGTTAATTAAGTACATAAAAACTCTAGTCAAAAATCGCAAAAAGATAAAATGCGTAAAAGAGGCCCAAAACCCAACTTTCACATACGAGCTCCGAATTTTATGAAATTGGTATTGTTTTGAATGTATTTGAAAATGGAGCATACAAAAATGAGTAGACCATAATCAGGCATTGTATGAGGGAGATATGCGTTTTTTAGTCTATCAGATGTTAAAATTGGTTTTGGATTTATTTGACACTTATTTGTGTTAGTAATTTTTTGTATTTTTTATTTAATTGTGTTAGTAATATTTACACAATGGAGGTAGTTTAGGGTCAATTGGAGTTAGGATGAATTAATTAAAAATATAGAAAGTTAGCAGCTTTTCGGGGTAACTTATACTTGGATTTTTGATGCAATTATGCATGATGAAATGAGAATATTATTAACACATGTATGAATGCTAATGATGTTATATTAATGATTAAATGCAAATGAATTATGAGGAGTTTAATTGACTAATTTTAGCATGATGAATACGAGATTCCTCACCCCTCCCCTGCACCTCCACCCCCATGCCTCCCCCTCCCCCTGCACCCGCATGCGAGCTCCAGCACCCCCCTCCCCTACACTTCCATCCCCCGCTCTCCTGCGTGTGAGCTCCAGCCCCGCAACGCCCCCCCCCCCTCGCATGCGAGCTCCAGCACCCCCTCCCATGCACCTCCATCACTCGTATGCGAGCTCCAGAGTCTGCGCCTCCGTCCCCCGCTCGCCCGCAGCAAGCTCCAGCCTCCCAACTCCCTGTGCCTCCCCCTGCAAGCTCCAGCCTGCAACCCTCTCCTTCCTTTTTTTCATTAATATCAATCATAAGATCAATAATTGGTTATATTAACTTGAAGGATATAGGATAATCCTCAAGCGCATCACGGAAGCGTGAGCGTCGTATCGAATACGACGAAGAACAACTAGTCGTACTAGTTATTCTATGCAGCGAAATTTAAAATTTTTTCATGCGATGAAACCACATGATCCAAGAACGATTCTCGGATCGTTTCATCTAGAACCACAACAAGTATAAAGGAATATCTCTTGAAGCGTGGTTGATTGAGTCTCTACGAAAAGAGACCTCCTGTCTCAAGTTCGATCGTCGGAGAAGACGCTTGCGAGCGCAGGGATGAGTCGCGTGATCCTCGCAATCCAACGAGTTGATCCAAGCACGGTGAACTCCTGATCTCGTCGTATGAGATCGAACACCTTGTTTACGAGCGTAGCACTCCAAATAAGATGGAGAACTGAAGAACATCGAGGCGGCGACGCGGTGGCGAGGGCCATGACGTAGTCCTCTAGGGTTTGGTGGACGGTCACCAAGGAGAGAGGGAAGAGAGTTAACGTGTAGAATGAGAGAGAGAGAGAGATGCTTCAAAAAAATAACCTTTTTTAGAGAGCATGGAATGCCTCTCTATTTATAGGGTATTGGGATCCATGGATCTCGATCCATGGGACACATAAAATCAATGGATGAGATTGATTTATGTTTAATCCAATGGTCAAGGTTGTTGTTAGAAAAAGCCAACAACTAATAACTTAATTTAGATAAAATATATTTGATAAATCAAATACAATTTAATCGTAAATTAAATCAATCAAATAAAGGAGATAATCAACATGGAGATTGCACCTCCCATGGAATATGGTGGACGGCCACGAATTCCATATTGGACTTGGTTGTCGTCCACTTGTTTCCAAGTGGGGAGCAATCTCATGAAATCTCATGAGATTGCAAATCTCCATGGAAATCTCCATTATTTAATCCAAAAACTTTTGTTGTGATTTATTCTTCAAAATAATTCATAATTAATTTTGAGAATATTGCAATCTTACCATTGGAAATTTGTTAATCACATTCACAACCCAAAACAAAATATAATTTACATTTTCAATTAATTACACAATGTGTGTCCAATACACATCAATAATTAATTAACAAATATAAATTATAATTAGATCTCTCTCATACATTATAAATCGCATTTATAATATATTATGAATAATTGGATATTGCTATCCACATTATTCTTATCCATGATAATTAAATCACGTCTAATTATATTGGTTAATTTCTATATGCATCAGGGTAATTAAATCACAATTAATTATCATTCTCTTAATGCTTAGATATAATTCAACTATGGAATTATTCTTGAACCCTTTCAAGAATAATGTGATTTCTCCGTAGATACTTAGAGATAAGGACAGGGTAACTGTATTATTCCGCGTATAGTGACTTGGATGTGAGATCTCATCTCAAATCCAGATCTCATGGACCTCTCATAGATGCTTGATTAAATCAAGACCACAAATCTAATCTTCTCATTGAATCTGAATCTCATTCAGATCAATGTCCAACACTTGAACTAAGATTAGGTTACTTCTCTACTGAGAGGAGTCACCAAAATCCAAACCGGTTTCATCACTCCCTCCGAATGGAAGCATCATTGTTACACAATCGTTTTTGATAAAATCACCCTCAGGTATTCCCAACACCTGTACATCCTGCATACTGGAAGACCTATGATCAACTTGAAAATATTGATCAATTTTACACGGTCATCTTCAGGGTTTGATCACTGAGTTTCTCAATCTTGGCTATTGGGAATCGGTATCGATCATATGCTTTCTCAAAGAATATATCATACCTTCAAATTCTTGCCATGCTTCCAAGGCACGATGACCATGCATGGAATTTGATCGGTCCCAATACCTCATGAGTGAGCTCATGTCTCCCGATTCACATGTGAACCTGTATGATCACTTTGAGAGATCGTATTACTCATATGCCCTTGCATGCACACTAGCTCGCTGGTGTATAGACCTTGGTTAGGTCATCAACCTATTGGTCTGCCAAATGTACACACTCAGACATATAGCAACACATTTGTCTCTGGTCAAAGGATGCATGCCTATGCTGTGACAGTATTTAACATAGGTCTTTTCGTTATCTCAATCTCGCTAAGTCAACCCATTGACTCAACTAATCTGACACCTCTGAATCACTATTCCTATGCAGAGGACCTGCATTAAGAAGTCATCAGATATCAACCAAATGAGAAAGGATTGTCGTCTCCTATTCAGGCTGGAGATCATCACTTAACAATCATTTGATGGTGCTTGATGAGTCCTCTATCTAACTCTTTAGATATTCATCCAAGCACCAACCTCTATGATCCAATCAATGAATCAACAGCTGTATGATTATCAAGTTGGCCATGGTACATAACTCTTATTGTATAGAGGGACCTTATATTGCAAATTATTTATTCTTAATTTCAGATCAGGGAATGATATTCGCAATAACATTTATTGTATAATGGCTCGTTGTGGGCTCGCATGTCCAACAATCTCCCACTAGTCCAAAGAGCCATTAATGTCGAGCATTCTAGTATTGTTTGGTTGGCAACTATGCGATTATGATTCATGTCATTTAGTGTCATGGAATTTTTCTGAATGCTTTTCTTCAGTTAAGCTATTAAATTACATTCAATCCACTCAAACTACTATATGGTCAAAAATATGCTTTAACCCAATCTTACTATATTCTTACTTTTACTTGTGGAAAAAAAAGCTTGGAATGAAAAACCTTTGTTGACGAGTGAAATATATATTTGTGATACCATGTAGTTTTATTTATGGAAAAAATATTTGGAATGAAAAGATATTTATAGATTCCCCTATTGTATATATCTAGCTGATGGATTGATATACTTTATGTAGATGGACAATACTTGGTTGACTAAGCGGTTGTCAGATATACAAGTATATATTAGACTGGGCATTTCATTCTGATAGAGCACATTTCAGATATGGATGGTATTTTATCTATTCTTTCAGATTATGGAAAGCCAGCAAGTTGTACAACTCGAAAGTTTTTTAGATGCTGATGAGATGAATTTGTCCCATTATTACATGCTAATGTAGATTAAACAACTTGATATGTTTTTCGAAGAGTACAATGATTTGTTTCAAAATCTTGAAAGGCGAAAGTCTATCTATGCACATAATTTCTTACAATGGTTCAGGTCTAAACTTAACCAGCTCAAAGATTGTCAAGATAGTAGATGGACTCCTGAGTTGAAGATTTTAGCTGAAAGACCATTTTTATATGTCCACACATATACTAGTTATACAGTTAATGGATGTAGGTTTCGAATCAAATATGTTGACTTACATAGAAGAACATAAATGTGTGGTGATTGTGAAATCTCATCTTCAATCAGGATTGAATGGCTACTATGGTGAGGTAATTGAAATCGTTGATATCAGTTTCACACACGATAAGCATGTTGTCATTTTTAAATGTATCTGGTTCGATGTATTCAATAAAGATGGAGGTTTAATAAAAAAATTATAAAGATGTTTATGTTAGTTTAACTCGAAGTCGTATATTGGGGACAATTGGGGACAGAGGAACCATTTGCACTTGCTATCTATATATAGAATTATAATCCAGACTTGTTATCTATATTTGCAGCACTTTGATGAGAACATCCCGATTAGTCAACTACATGCTAATGTACCGGAAGGTATAACTGAAGAAGATTGGAGAACTTTAGTTGATTATTAGACATCCAAGGAAAATAAGGTATAAATTCAAACATTTAGTTGTTAGTTCAGTAGTTCTCATGAATATATGACCTTAAAACTATTTGAGCAGATGGATCTTGAAGTTGGAGTTTCCGTCCATAAAATATATGCTTTATATTAGGACATATTTCCTATCGATGATATTGCTAGGCATTGTTAACATTATATTCAACTTTAATCTACTTAAAATTTATTTAAACTTCTTTTAATTGTGATTGAATAATAAATTTTTTGATGTGCAATTAGTTATCTATTAATCTCTCATGAATTATGAAATTTTTATGATCATCATTTTAGATTTAGGAGAAATGATTGTTTTTACCATTGTTGTTGATTAGAAGCTCCTCTTTGTTTATAAATGGTATTAGTTTTAAATCTTTATTCATCTATCAAAATAAGTTCAACTGTCCTCTTTAGTTTAGATTTCTTTTCAAAAATAATAGGTGCTAATTATGGAAATTATATTGTTGTAGGCAATGCAATATAGAAATGCACATAATCGATCAAAGTTTACACATGCAGCTCATTGCATGGGTAGAAAAAACGCCAAGCAGTTAGAGCAAGAGTTGGTATGTAATTACTATTTTTTAGTTTAAGTAATATTTATGCATTACCTCGTATATTTATTTATATAATTAAATTCAGGTGAAAAAGGGCATTGATGCTGATCGTTGCAATCTTTTTATATACTCAAAAAGTAGAGAAGGAAAAGATGGCTCAAGAATGTGGCATGATAACAAATTGCAAAAACAACATATAAGTTAATTTAATTATGTTTCAAATTCATTTTAATATATGTATTAATTCAAATTCTTTTTATTTCACTGCCTCAGGAGCACATGATGTCACTTCAACACCCTAATGATGGGTCTCCTATCTCTCCATATGCAGCATATCTACAAGCTACTAGACCTGAACATCCAGGACACGTGAGAGGAGTAGGTGAAGGGGTTAATCCATCCAAGTAATATGTAGGTAGAGGCCAACCAGATCGCATCTTACATGATCGAGTCACAAGATTAGAGATCCTGCTAGGAGAGATATCAAGATCAGTTGCTATCATTGCTAAAGCACAAGAGGCGTCGTCATCAAAGGACAGTCGTTCATCACAAAGAGGGTGTTCATCGTATGGAATGAGCAAAGGCATGGGTTCAAGAAGAGATGATGATGAAAATTCAGACGGCGATGCAACTTTTAGTGATTTTGCTTTAGATGAGTAGCATTTAATTTTAGACCGATCTTTATGATACATCTAATATTATTGGTTTTCAAATATTTTATTAGCTAGTTGAACCTTAACTACCTCTTATTTTGTTAAAACCCTTATGGTTACATGAGGATTATGCATTTTCTCAACTTGTGTGTTTATGTTTATCATAATTTTATTTGTCAGCTTGTATATGGATTTATCATGTGTATACACGTTCACCATGTGATTATAATAGTACAGGGAATGAACATCGAATACCATATGCATATCATATGAGATTTTGTTAAATGATTAATTGACACATGCATTGATTTTTTTTAAAGTCTGTTTTTTTTTGCCATGGTACAACTTCCATGGCAAAATCTCTTTCGCCACAACTATAAATGGTTGTCATAGCCTATGAACTTTGATAAGGTGGTTTTTACCACATTTTGGTTATCCTGGCTTAAATAGATTTGTCATGCTATTTAACCGTGGCTTGAAAGTTTTTCATTGATAAATTTACTATGGCCAAAATAGTATAGCCACAGTAATTCCACTGTGGCTAAAGAGTGAACTCTTTGACCATGGTAAACTATAAGACACGATGGTATAAACTACAGTAATATTACCATGGCCAATGTTATCAGGCAACGGTAATATGAAATTAAGCCACGATACTCAACCGTGGCTTGTTCTTTGTTATTAAGTAATGTAACATAATAATTAAAAATAGTGGTCGTTTATTATGAACCCTTAATTGTTTGACTACAGCGAATACCTTTTAATCGTTAATTTGATTAAATTAAAAGGATAATCCTCACATTATGAATCTAAGGCACCAAGGAAGCCTTAGGGTTGGGGTGCCTCCGTAGGCATGCAGTAGAGTAAAATGCATCCTAACTAAGTTTCCAACACGTCCACTAGCTATGTCTAACAACCATGGTAGTAGCTCGTAATCTAATAAGGATGATTGTTATAATATGATCTTTTCTCTTAGCCAGGAACTACTGACGGAATAGTAACTAGATCAAATGAAACTGAGCTTAATTGTAACCAAGCTCAACTGTACTCAACTCAACTGAAATTGTTGGAAGAAAAGAAGAGGATGTTTATTTCAAAGAACCATATGCTCTCTTATATAGAGAAAGGCTATGGTTAAATTACATAAGATGGAACAAAGAAAAATAAATATAATAGAAAGGCACATAAACTATAGAAATATATCTACACTCCCCTTCAAGATGGATTATAGATGTCAATCATGCTTAGCTTGGAAGAACATTTTTGAAACGACCCTCTAAGTAATGGCTTGGTAAAGATGTCTGCAGTCTGCTCTCCTGAACTGACATGGGAAGTAGAAATCAAGCCCTATTGAATC
The DNA here is from genome assembly GCA_037367405.1 of Ottelia alismoides. NCBI lineage: Eukaryota > Viridiplantae > Streptophyta > Magnoliopsida > Alismatales > Hydrocharitaceae > Ottelia > Ottelia alismoides. The sequence continues at coordinate 265,259 of JAZKJV010003132.1, forward strand.
ATATCTCTAGTATAGTGGTAGTCTACCTCAATATGCTTTGTTCTTTCATGAAAGGCAGGATTATTAGCAATAAATAATGCTACTTGATTGTCACATTGTAATCGCATGGGAAGAGGTACATTTGTATGCAGATCTTCTAGTACAACTCGAACCCACATCATCTCCGTGCTTGCATGTGCCATGGCCCTATACTCAGACTCAACACTAGATCTAGCTACCACTTTCTCTTTCTTGCTTTTCAAGAAACCAAGGAACTGCCAACAAACATTGCAAAACATGAAGTAGATTTCCGATCCCTAGGACATCCTGCCTAATCCGCATCAGCACATGCAGAAATAGAGAGATTTGTTTCTTTCCTGAACAAAAGTACTACACCTGGAGATGACTTTAGATATCTCAGTATCATATATATGGCATCCATATGTATTTGTTTGGGCTGTTCCATAAACTGACTCACCCGACTTACTATAAAAGCATTGTCAGGTCTAGTGATTGTAATATAGAGAACCTTTCCCACCATTTCTCTATATCTTCTCCTGCCAAGCTCCTTTGTATCATCTTCATAAAATTTCATGCTAGGATCCATGGGTATAGTTGAGGGTCGACAACCGATCATGTCCGTCTTAATAAGCATATCTGTAATATACTTCCTTTGGGTCATCACAAGATCTTGCGGATTTCTAGCAAATTCCAATCCCAGAAAATATCATAAAGTACCAAGATCCTTAGTAATAAATTGATGGCCTAGAAATGCTTTTTCCATATTTGTCCCCTACATATCATCTCCCGTAATAAGTATATCATCAACATATACCATGATAATGACAGTACCTTTGGGAGTCTTCTGGACAAACAAAGAATGATCTGCATTTGATCTTTTGAATCCTTGCTTCTGGATTAGGTTTGAAAGCTTATGAAACCACTTCCGTGGGCTTTGTTTAAGACCATATATGGCCTTGTGAAGTCTACACACCATCAGATACTCCTCCTCAGTAGCGAACCTACGAGGTTATTGCATGTAGACTTCTTCATGCAGATCCCCATATAAAATGGCATTCTTAACATCAAGCCGAAAAAAGGGCCAATCACGTGCCACTGCACGTGAAAGAAGGACACACATATTGGAATGACGTGCAACCGGAGAAATGTGTCCATATCATCCTCGCCATAGGTTTGAGTGAATCCACATGCCACTAGCCTCTCTTTGTAACGATCAAGGTTGCCATCCGCATGATATTTGACTGTAAATACCCATTTACAACTAACAACAGAAGCTCCTGGTGGAGCAGCAACCAAGCTCCATGTACCACGAGACTACAAAGCAGCCATTTCCTCCTCCATGGGTTAACGCCAGCAGCTTTTCATCAAGGCATCCTGATAATTTCGTGGTATCTCCATGGCAGATAAGGCCAAAGCAAAACTATGAAAATCACCAGTAAGACGATGAAATGAGAACTGTGAAGCAAGTGGATAGGATGTACACGTCTGCTTTGGCTTCCTTAAGGTTATAGGTACATCCAAGTCATCAACAGTACCCACTGATATGTTATTCTCCTGCACAGATCCCTGTACTTGCACATTTTCAGTCCCATCGTTAGTAATATCACCGGGACATACTTGGGGCGTAGTGGATGAATGACAGCTTCCGTGAGCAGGGACCGGACGACGAGTATAAAACCTCAATAAGGGTGCGATGGTTGTGGAGGTGGTGGTGATGGTGTTGGTGGTAGTGGTGGAGCAGTAGGAGTTGGTATGTGAATAGATGAACACAGAGGAGGAGGTGGTACATAAATCTCATCATCGACAGTAGACGAAGTCAACTTGTCATCTGTAGGTGAAAAATACATCACAAACTCAAAGAAGGTGACATCGACACTGACATAATATCTCTTGTTCATAGGATTATACCATCTGTAACCCTTTTGAGTACGAGAGTACCCAAGAAACACACACTTGATAGCCCTAGGTGAGAGTATGTCAAGTCCCGAACTGGGCTGATGAATGAAAGCAACTGAGCCAAAGACACGAGGAGTTAGAGAGAACAATTCCTTGTCATGAAAGACAACTGAAAGAGGAACTTTCTCACCTGGGACAAAGAAGGGCATACGATTCACCAGATTGTTAGCCATGTGAGCCAGAGGCGAACCATTCTTAAAATAAATGTTATTGTAATATATGATTTATCAAAAAAAAGTTATTGATTGTTTCACTCCCTTTCTAAGGTTAAATGAATGAATGCACTATAAGGTCCCTCTGTACAATTAGGGTTATGTACCGTGGCCGTCTTGATAATCATACAACTGTTGATTCATTAATTGAATCATAGAGGCTGGTGCTTCGATGAATATCTAAGGAGTTGGATAGAGGACTCATCAAGCACCGTCAAATGATTGTTAAGAGATGATCTCCAACATGAGTAGGAGATGTCAATCCTTTCTCATTTAGGATGATATCTGATCGACCACTTGATGCAGGTCCTCTACGTGGGAATAGTGATTCGGAGGTGTCAGATTAGTTAGGTCAAAGGGTTGACTTAACGAGATTGAGATAACCTAAGTCCTATGTTGAACACTGTCAAAACATAGGCACACATACTTTGACCAGAGATAGATGTGTTACTATATGCATGAGTTTATACATTTGTTAGACCAATAGGTTGATGACCTAAACAAGGTCTATAAACCGACAAGCTGGTGTGCATGTAAGGGCATATGAGTAATACGATCTCTCAAAGGGATCATACATGATCACTTGTGAACCGGAAGACATGAGCTCACTTATGAGATCTTGGGACCGATCAAATTAAATGCATGGTCATCGTGCTTTGGAAGCAGGACAAGAATTTGAAGGTATGATATATGCTTTGGGAAAGCATATGATCGATACCAATTCCCAATGACCAAGATTGAGAAACTTGATGATTAAACCCTAAATATGACAATATAAAAATGATCTATATCTTTGGGTTTATCATAGGTCTTCCAGTATGCAGGATGTACAGGTGCTAGAAATACCTGAGGGTGATGTGATCATAAACAATTGTATATCCATGACGCTTCCATTCCGAAGAAGTGATGAAACATGATTGGACTTTAGTGACTCCTCTCAGTAGAGAAGTAATCTGATTTTGGTCCAAGTGTTGAACATTGATCTGAATGAGATTCAGATGTAATGAGAAGATTAGATTTGCGGTCTTGATTTAATCAAGCATCTATGAGAGGTCCGTGAGATCTGGATTTGAGATGTGATCTCAACATCCAAGTTACTATGCGTGGAACAATACAATTGCCATGTCCTTATCTCGAAGTATCTAAAGAGCAAGCACATTATTCTTGAAAGGGTTCAAGAATAATTCCATAGTTGAATTATATCTAAGCATTGAGAAATGGATAATTAAATGTGATTTAATTATCTTGAATGCTGTGAATTTAATTTACATTATTGGGATGCATGTGAGTGATTATCTAATATAATTAAATGTGATTTAATTATTATTGATATGAATAATGTGGACAACAATATCCAATTATATATTATAAATGTGATTTATGATTAGAGAGAGCTTATTACTATTTATATTTGTTGATTATTTATTGGTGTGAATTGGATTTACATTGGAAAATTAATTGAAAATGTAAACCACATTTTATTTTGGGTTGTGAATGTGATTCACAAATTTCCAATGGCAAGATTGCAATATTCTCAAAATAATTATGAATTATTTTTGTAGAATAATTTACAACAAGTGTTGTTGTAAAATCATGGAGATTTCCAAGGAATCTTGATATCTCAACAAGATTTCAAGAGATTGCATGGAAATCCACCCTTCCCTATTGGAAGGGTGATGGCCACCAATTCCAATATGGAAGTTGGTGGTCGTCCTCTCCAATATAGGAGAGTGAGATTTCCATCCTAAAATCTCCATGAGATCTTGATTTAATTTAGATTTAAGTTGTTTTAATCTAATTTGAATTAATTGTTGTTGTGTTTTTACAAACAACATATTGTCCATTGAAAGAAGCACAAATCAATCTCATCCATTGATTTTGTGTAGTCCATGGATTTTGATCCATGGACTCCCCAAACCCTATATAAAGAGAGGTACCCCATGCTTTCTAGGGTTAATAAGAACTTCAACAACAAGCTCTCTCCTCCCCATTCAATCCCACACCCTCTTCCTCTCTCCCTTGGTGGCCATCCACCTAAAGAGAAGAGGAACTCGTCGTCGCTCCACTGTGGTGTTGCCGCCTCGACGACTCTTGATTCTCCATCTTCTTTGGTGTGCTTTGCTCACGAAGAAGGCATTTCATTTTATGTGACGAGATCAGGATTTCCCTTGCTTGGATCAACATCTTGGATTGCAAGGATCACATGGTTCATCCCTGCGCTCGCAAGCATCCTCTCCGAAGATCGGACTTGAGACAAGAGGTCTTTTTTCGTAGAGACTTGATCGCAACCACACTACAAGAGGTATTCCTCTATCCTTAATGTGGTTTAGATGAAACGATCCGAGAATCATTCTTGTATCATGTGGTTTCATCGCATGAAAATTTTTAAATTCCGCTGCATAGAACAACTAGTGCGACTAGTCGTTCTCGATCGTATACAATACGATCCACATGCTTCCGTGATGCGCTTGAGGATTATTCCATATCCTTCAAAGATAACATGCCATAAGGATAACATCACCCCAAAAAGACATAAGAGCACAATTCGAGATAAGTAAGGTTCGAGTGATATCAAGAAGATGACGTTGTCTTCTCTCTGCAACACCATCTTGTTGAGATGTGTAAGCACAAGTCGTTTGATGGATAATGCCACAAGACAAAAAGTATTGTGAAAGAGCACGAGTGCAAAACTCCAATGCATTATCCGTACGCACAATTTTCACAAGAGAAGAAAAAAATTCTGAACTTCGTTTATAAGATTTTTTATTACATCCCCTGCTTCAGATTTATTCTTCAACAAAAACACCCATGATAACCTACAGAAATCATCAAACACAACTAGGTAAAACATGTGTCCCTTGTGATCAGGGGCACGACTAAGACCCCAAATGTCAACATGCAATAATTCGAAAGGAGAGCTACTGCTCCCAGACTCACGACTAGGGAAAGTAGATCCGTGAAGCTTTCCCAATTGACACACTTCACACTGAAAAGAAGTACTCAGTGAAATCTAGGGCAAGATATGATGCAACTTCTGAAGAGGGAGGTGACCAAAGCGTAGATGCTAAGTAAAAGGAGAGACTGTTCCACTAGACTGAGATGAGACACTAGCATAGGGATTTAGGACCAACCGATAGAGACCATCCTGCTCACGACCATAGCCAACCAATCAACCTGACCGTAAGAATGTCCTGAATAAGAAGAGACGATGGGTTAAAAATAGCGCGACAGTGCAAATCTTTCATAATCCGACTGATAGACAGTAAGTTCATTAAAAAAAACTAGTGCATGCAAGATATTCTGTAGACGCATAGAGGGTGTCAAACTAATCTCCCCCTGTCCAATGATGGGGGAATGAGTCCCATCTACTATCACTACCGATTGCCCTAGCAGAATCTCCTTGTATGATGTGAGATTATCTTTGTCTCGACAAAGTTGATGTGTCGCACTGAAGTCCATAATCTATTCTGAACCATCAGAACTATGACAGGACTTAAAGGCATAAGCACTACATGATGTGATAGTTGTGGCTGACGTACTGGCAGAAGCTGAAGCTACTATGTCCGAGTGACCTCCTGGAGAGTCAGTAAAGGCAAGAGGCATGATATCTCTAAGTTTGGCGATAAGGTCCTCAAATCGTTGTTCTGAAGTAGATGGCTGTGGAGGTACACTACCAAAGAAAGAAGAAGAGGAGCCTCTGCCTCTGGAAGCAGCCATTGCCGAAGAAGATAGAGTAGTAGCAATAGAGGGAACATTGATTCTGCTAAGCCTTCGATACACTTCCTCCATTGGAGGAATAGTAGCATCCGTCAGGATCTGCGAGCGAGCCACATCATATTCTGGGTCAAGTGCCGCAAGTAAGATGCCTGCCGTTGTAGCATTTCGGAACATCTTATGATGCTTCAGGGTCACCGTAAGAGGAATAACATTGTAGAGCTTCTCAAACGTCCCTCACAGGGATAAATATAACAAATGCAGAGGCCAACTATTCTACTTGACCTTGAATATATCATGCTGAAGTTGGAGGATCTTGGTCTCATTTCTCATCTAAGAGTATGTCACAGTAAGGATATCCCACATTGTCTTAGCAGTGGGCTGATGGAGCATATCATTAGCAATCTCCATCATCAGTGTGCCTGAAAACCAGACGTTGGCATCCGAATCATCAGCCTCCCACGAGGCATAAACCCTAGTCTTCTCTGCCGGCTCATTTTCGGTAAGAACGTGCTTCTTACCATTGGACTTCATGAGACTCATGAACTGCATCACCCAGATCTCGTAATTCATCTCATCCATCTTGACTATTGGTGCTAGACCTTTGAAAGCGTCGTTGGAGGTCATGTCGACTTTGTTTTCTGACATTGATGCTAGAGATCGAGAACTAGGGTTTGTAGACCAAGGAATAAATGTCTACATAAAAAACTAGGGACTTGAGTGCATATGTAGACTCATGTACTCAAATACTTGAGTAACAAGAGAGAAGGAATCGGTGTCGGCGTCGGGTAGTGGGGGGCATCGACGACTTAGATGGTGAAGGGGGTATGAGCGATCGGAGGAGGGGTGGTAGGAGGGTGGGCAACGGGAGGAGGGGCGGGTGGGAGGAGAGGTGGCAAGAGGTTGGCGACATCAGCGATGTGAGGGAGAGAGGATGGTGGCACCGACGAGAGTAGGGGAAGGGCTGCTAGGGTTTTGTTGGCTCTGCTACCATGTTGGAAGAAAAGAAGAAGATGTTTATTTCAAAGAACCCTAGACTCTCTTATATAGAGAAAGCCCATGGATAAATTACATAAGATGGAACAAAGAAAATAAACATAATAGAAAGGCACATAAACTCTAGAAATATCTCTACAGAAATCAAGCTTTATTATAGCCAACTCAACTGTAGATGATCTCAATCTCAACTGTAATTCATCTCAACTCTAGCTCAACATATTTATGACTCATGCCAAGCTCAATTGTAACTCCTCCAAGTTCAACTGTAACTGATTTAGATGTAGCCATAGAGGATTTAGATGTATCCATTGCCAAGCCTATTAGCGGAATGGTAATCAAAACTCAAGCGGTGAGGTAGTCTCCTAAGAGACTGTTCTGTCTCTCGCCCACCCAATGGAAGTGCAGTACAAGGGAGGGCTAAGACTACCCCTAAACTACGCCCCTGAGATAGGGGAAAGACTTTTTAGAACAATTCACTCCATAATAAAAGCCGGACCGATTGGTACAAGCTAACGAGCTTGAGAAATCAAAATTGAGGGCCCTCTAGACTAGGTACCCTAAAGAATAATGGTCAGTGAAACTAGCCTTAAAAGAAAACCTGTGGATCCCATAGAGGTGTAAAAACTACGAGCGCTCACGAAAAACCAAGAAAAAGTCTCGGATCCTAGACCTGCACACTAAGCGGCCACTGCCCAAACTGGACTTCCTATCTCCCGTCTAACTGAGGGTCACCGCATCCTCACACAGTCGGGTGTAAGGGTCACAATGACTGGCACTCATAATTATCGGTTGTTACATAATCACCACCACTTACTTGATTCCTCATCTTCTCTCAATCTCTATTGTGGCTGACTGTACAGATCTAGATCTTTTGTCAATAATGTAATCAATACTGGTCTATAGTCAGTAGAATATGCCTGATGAATCCGCGATTCATCATCTTAATATCTTGATCTTAGCAAAATCCCCGAGTAAAATCCCAAATAAATGTCCATAAAATCCGTAAATTAACAAAATAACTCTTGTAAATAAAACACACTAATTATTGTATATTGGATTGTATAAAATAAATTAACATAAAAAATGCCGCAAAAATAAAGGAGTTTTATACTTGTAAATAGCCTAAAACTTCATGTATTTTTAATAATTTCATTTCAACTCCTTTTTGGCTAATTCTTTCTCTAACTTGTTCATAATAATGTATATAAAAATACAAAAATACAAAACAAATTTTACCTTAAATAAATGCTCCTAGATCCCAAAGAGAAAAAGCCGTAAAGTCCAACTTCCAAGCTAAATTCCCGCTCCGTATGAACTCCAAATTCACCAAACTCACTTTTAAAGTTCAAGTTAGAAAATTATCTATCTAACGGAAGTGGTTTCATTAAAATCGGAGCTCATTTGCAAAAGTTGGGTTTTGGGACCTAGATGTACATTGTACATTATGTATATATTCATACTTTCTTCATTTTTTATTATATCTTTCTTAATTATTAAAAATACAAAAAAATCATACTTGTGTTGTATTTTAATTATACTATTTTATTGTATTTTTTCGTTGTAAATATCTCTTATTAAAAAGACAAAAAAATTACATATTAGAAAAGTAAAAAAAATGTACATGGTGTTTTGTCTTCTTTTGTAAATTCTCCACTATTTATCTTCTCTTTTTATTTCATTGTATTTAAAGTAGACAACTTTATTTATTTATTTATTTATTATTTAATTTCCATTCTCTACAATAACCACCAATTCAACTCCATTATTCCACCATTTTTTCCCAACTTCCCATTCAACTCCATTAATAAATCAACCTCCCATTCAACCCCACCACTTTAATAACCTCTCATCCCATCTTCTTTATATACATGCCATTCTCCTCATTTTTGCCTTTGATCCATCTTTATGTGAGGAGAGCCTAGTTCCCTGAGTTGAATCGGTGACAGCGACGCAACCGCGGTCGAGCGACGACGGCCCTCTCTCCGGTGTGATCCGTTGGCTTTTTGGCCAACATCGCAGCCGCAACCGCGCGCTGCTCGAGCTCATCGCACGCCGGCGATTCGAGCGAAGACCGTGCTCACGAGAGCACTCCATAGGCGACCATCTCCATCGTAGGTAAATTTTCCCTTCATTTTATAACCGTTGTTATTTTCTCAAATTTTTTTATCACCATCATCATTTCATTACATCCCCATTTGTTTAATTTACCTTCATCTCCATCACCGTCATCATCATATCATTTTCATCCCCCTTCTTTTTGTGTACATATGTCTAAAGAAAATTTAAAAAATTTAAAAATTTAAAACAAAAAAGGTTATTTTATTACCACCCACATCACACCATTTTTTTTCTCTCTAGTTCATCATCATCACCACCAACTCATCTTATTTTTTTTCTTTAATTATATTCCCTGTTTAATCAAAATTAAAAAAAATTAAAAAAAAAAGAGAAGAAAATATCCCTTTTATTACAGCAGAAAATTATAAAAAAAAATTAAAAAAAAAACAAAAAAAAACTTCCGCAGCAGCGGTGGGGGAGAACCCACCGCCGCCGCCCCTCCGCCCCCATCAGCAGGAGCTCCGCCCTCCAGCCGGCCGCGGCCCCGCGCCGCCCCCACGACGCCAGGCCCCCTCCAGTGCGGCGCCACCGCCGCCCACCTGCCCGCGACCTCGCGGCACCACCTTTCAAGCCGCCGCCGCCTCCAGCGCGCGGCCGTCTCCCTCGCGCCACCGCACTCCAGAGCTCTCGGCCGCCGTCGCCACCCCCTCGCGACACCTCCGCCGACCGCTACGCGTCGTCTCCTCCTTGCGGCTGCGCGCGACCGCCGCCGCCGCCCACCACCCAGTTGGGTTCAGCCCCCATCATGCAAGGAGGAAGAAGAAGGTCTATCTCCTTTTCTTTTCTTTTTTTAATTGTAAAAATTGCATGTTTTATTTCACATGATTTTGTAATTACAATTGCGTCCCTGTCCATAATAAGTTGCTTTGTAATTTCAATTTCCAGTTTGCACAAACACCCCTGTATTTCCTTATTAATTTGGATCTTGTTTATGCATCATTTTGGTCAATGAAAAATGCCTTTGTGAAGAGCAACTAATTGTCTACAATTTGAGTATTTATTTGGATTTTTATGTTACATGGGTAATTAATTAAAAATGATTAACTGAAACTTTGCATATTTTACCCATTCCGTGCTCCTAAATTAATATCTCACACATAGTTGCTCCAAAAATTCCATAAAAATTATATATGATGCCTTGATATGTGATGTAATTACTATCCAAATTTCACATCTATTAGAGTTGGTTTGTGCCTACAATAAATTATTGAGTGATTTTCGTATTTGATTTTTAATTAAATCCACATACATCCTTTTCATAAAATTTCAAGTCTCCTGGTTTGCTCATCTAAATATCTATTTGAGATAAATCACACTTTGATTAATTTGATAACATGGATTAATTAGGAATTAATTACTCACTGTCACTCTGTTTCCACTAAAAATACATAAAAAATTCATATTTTGTCAAAAAATTCCAAAAATATTACTGTAGCTTCCTTTCATGATGTTTTAGTTCCAGTAAATTTTTCATAATTTTTGCTTGCTGCTTGTGTGAAAAATTGCGAAAAAACCCATAAAAAGTGTGTATTTTTATTTATTGCATATTAACCCCGAAAATTCTAAAAAAGCGTGTTTGTGTTCATCTCTGGATTAGGACTCTAGGAAAAATACGAATTGGCTAATTTGGACTTCTTTTTCATTAAAATTAATTTGGCCTTGTTGTATGTTTTCTTAGTGTCTTAATTCAACCGCATCTTGTTTTTGGCATTCTACTTGCATAAAAAAAATATAAAAAAATACCGTTTGGATATCTAGATCTTAAATTTGCAAATTAAACCCAAGTTGTTCCTTTGCCTCCCTGAGTTCGACCCCGGACTTGCCTGGGATATAAATTAAGCCGAGACACTCTTCACGGAGATCTTCTCTCGGTTCTGACCGAATTGCTAAGTACACGTGCTACAACGAAGCCGAATTAAACAACGTACCTAGCGACACGTCAGATGGCGTCGTTGCCGGGGAGGCAAACGGCTTAGGGACTAATTTAAAAATTTGGATTTAGTTTTCCATTTACTCGGGTAGTCTGACCCCGAGCCCACTTGTAATTAATCCATTTCCTTTCAATTATTTCTCTTTATATTTTTGTATATATCTTGTTGTTTTTCTCTCTAATATAAATTTCATTTTCCTTGCGAGGGCCCGGTGGACTTGGAGTGCATCGGAGGTCGACGGACGCGACGCGCGCCGACTGCTGAAGAGCTTGGAGAATTTACAAAATAAATGTCCATAAAATCCGTAAATTAACAAAATAACTCTTGTAAATAAAACACACTAATTATTGTATATTGGATTGTATAAAATAAATTAACATAAAAAAAGCCGCAAAAATAAAGGAGTTTTATACTTGTAAATAGCCCAAAACTTCATGTATTTTTAATAATTTCATTTCAACTCCTTTTTGGCTAATTCTTTCTCTAACTTGTTCATAATAATGTATATAAAAATACAAAAATACAAAACAAATTTTACCTTAAATAAATGCTCCTAGATCCCAAAGAGAAAAAGCCGTAAAGTCCAACTTCCAAGCTAAATTCTCGCTCCGTATGAACTCCAAATTCACCAAACTCACTTTTAAAGTTCAAGTTAGAAAATTATCTATCCAACGAAAGTGGTTTCATTAAAATCGGAGCTCATTTGCAAAAGTTGGGTTTTGGGACCTAGATGTACATTGTACAATATGTATATATTCATACTTTCTTCATTTTTTATTATATCTTTCTTAATTATTAAAAATACAAAAAAATCATACTTGTGTTGTATTTTAATTATACTATTTTATTGTATTTTTTCGTTGTAAATATCTCTTATTAAAAAGACAAAAAAATTACATATTAGAAAAGTAAAAAAAAAATGTACATGGTGTTTTGTCTTCTTTTGTAAATTCTCCACTATTTATCTTCTCTTTTTATTTCATTGTATTTAAAGTAGACAACTTTATTTATTTATTTATTTATTATTTAATTTCCATTCTCTACAATAACCACCAATTCAACTCCATTATTCCACCATTTTTTCCCAACTTCCCATTCAACTCCATTAATAAATCAACCTCCCATTCAACCCCACCACTTTAATAACCTCTCATCCCATCTTCTTTATATACATGCCATTCTCCTCATTTTTGCCTTTGATCCATCTTTATGTGAGGAGAGCCTAGTTCCCTGAGTTGAATCGGTGACAGCGACGCAACCGCGGTCGAGCGACGACGGTCCTCTCTCCGGTGTGATCCGTTGGCTTTTTGGCCAACATCGCAGCCGCAACCGCGTGCTGCTCGAGCTCATCGCACGCCGGCGATTCGAGCGAAGACCGTGCTCACGAGAGCACTCCATAGGCGACCATCTCCATCGTAGGTAAATTTTCCCTTCATTTTATAACCGTTGTTATTTTCTCAAATTTTTTTATCACCATCATCATTTCATTACATCCCCATTTGTTTAATTTACCTTCATCTCCATCACCGTCATCATCATATCATTTTCATCCCCCTTCTTTTTGTGTACATATGTCTAAAGAAAATTTAAAAAATTTAAAAATTTAAAACAAAAAAAGTTTATTTTATTACCACCCACATCACACCATTTTTTTTCTCTCCAGTTCATCATCATCACCACCAACTCATCTTATTTTTTTTCTTTAATTATATTCCCTGTTTAATCAAAATTAAAAAAAAATTAAAAAAAAAAAGAGAAGAAAATATCCCTTTTATTACAGCAGAAAATTATAAAAAAAAATTAAAAAAAAACAAAAAAAAACTTCCGCAGCAGCGGTGGGGGAGAACCCACCGCCGCCGCCCCTCCGCCCCCATGAGCAGGAGCTCCGCCCTCCAGCCGGCCGCGGCCCCGCGCCGCCCCCACGCCGCCAGGCCCCCTCCAGTGCGGCGCCACCGCCGCCCACCTGCCCGCGACCTCGCGGCACCTCCTTTCAAGCCGCCGCCGCCTCCAGCGCGCGGCCGTCTCCCTCGCGCCACCGCACTCCAGAGCTCTCGGCCGCCGTCGCCACCCCCTCGCGACACCTCCGCCGACCGCTACGCGTCGTCTCCTCCTTGCGGCTGCGCGCGACCGCCGCCGCCGCCCACCACCCAGTTGGGTTCAGCCCCCATCGTGCAAGGAGGAAGAAGAAGGTCTATCTCCTTTTCTTTTTTTTTTTAATTGTAAAAATTGCATGTTTTATTTCTCATGTTTTTGTAATTACAATTACGTCCCTGTCCATAATAAGTTGCTTTGTAATTTCAATTTCCAGTTTGCACAAACACCCCTGTATTTCCTTATTAATTTGGATCTTATTTATGCATCATTTTGGTCAATGAAAAATGCCTTTGTGAAAAGCAACTAATTGTCTACAATTTGAGTATTTATTTGGATTTTTATGTTACATGGGTAATTAATTAAAAATGATTAACTGAAACTTTGCATATTTTACCCATTCTGTGCTCCTAAATTAATATCTCACACATAGTTGCTCCAAAAATTCCATAAAAATTATATATGATGCCTTGATATGTGATGTAATTACTATCCAAATTTCACATCTATTAGAGTTGGCTTGTGCCTATAATAAATTATTGAGTGATTTTCGTATTTGATTTTTAATTAAATCCACAGACATCCTTTTCATAAAATTTCAAGTCTCCTGGTTTGCTCATCTAAATATCTATTTGAGATAAATCACACTTTGATTAATTTGATAACATGGATTAATTAGGAATTAATTACTCACTGTCACTCTGTTTCCACTAAAAATACATAAAAAATTCATATTTTGTCAAAAAATTCCAAAAATATTACTGTAGCTTCCTTTCATGATGTTTTAGTTCCAGTAAATTTTTCATAATTTTTGCTTGCTGCTTGTGTGAAAAATTGCGAAAAAACGCATAAAAAGTGTGTATTTTTATTTATTGCATATTAACCCCGAAAATTCTAAAAATGTTCATCTCTGGATTAGGACTCTAGGAAAAATACGAATTGGCTAATTTGGACTTCTTTTCCATTAAAATTAATTTGGCCTTGTTGTATGTTTTCTTAGTGTCTTAATTCAACCGCATCTTGTTTTTGGCATTCTACTTGCATAAAAAAAATATAAAAAAATACCGTTTGGATATCTAGGTCTTAAATTTGCAAATTAAACCCAAGTTGTTCCTTTGCCTCCCTGAGTTCGACCCCGGACTTGCCCGGGATATAAATTAAGCCGAGACACTCTTCACGGAGATCTTCTCTCGGTTCTGACCGAATCGCTAAGTACACGTGCTACAACGAAGCCGAATTAAACAACGTACCTAGCGACACGTCAGATGGCGTCGTTGCCGGGGAGGCAAACGGCTTAGGGACTAATTTAAAATTTTGGATTTAGTTTTCCATTTACTCGGGTAGTCAAACCCCCGAGCCCACTTGTAATTAATCCATTTCCTTTCAATTATTTCTCTTTATATTTTTGTATATATCTTGTTGTTTATCTCTCTAATATAAATTTCATTTTCCTTGCGAGGGCCCGGTGGACTTGGAGTGCATCGGAGGTCGACGGACGCGACGCGCGCCGACTGCTGAAGAGCTTGGAGAATTTATTTATCTTCGAGAGAATTTTTGTAAATCGTTGTAATTATTTAGGTAGTTGCTCCTTTACAGTGGCTCTTGTTTGAGAGCTCGCGTTTGTATCCGGACTGGACTTTGGACCCGCTCGTGGTCGTGTGGTTGATTGACGTAGAATAGGACATGCACTTGCGGCTCTTAGAGCATTTTATTAGAATATCTTTATTGCTTGTGCTCATAACTTTTAGGACCACACATCACATTTAACGAGACGCACTTAGACCGCTGGGGTATTAGTCAAATTAAACTTGTTCATCACTCGCTAATAGAACTGCTTGTCTAGGAACGGTTTCTCGTTTGCATTCATATTAGTATAAAATTTCAATTCTGCCTTGCATCCCGCATGTAGAGCGCGAGGATCGCTGTAAGTCTTCTGAACTGGGCATGCATCATTGATTTCATTATTTGCATCGGTTTTTCTCGACTCCCTCCCCTTGGTTTTTGAAACTTAGGTTAAAAGGAAATCGGGACTGATCGTTAGGCGTGCTTTGTTTGGTGGACTAATCAAGTGATAACCAAACTTAAAACCGGGACTGCTAATCAGAGTTGACAAAAAAAAATTATTAAAACTAACACTTGTTTTGGGAGAGCAAAACCCTCATTGTATGCTTAGCTAATTGTGATTGTTGAGAGGTGAGGACGCATCCCTAGGATAGTGCCCAAAACCTACTTTTGAGCCTTGCGTAATTGGTTGATATCTTGATTTATCACCTAATTAAAACTGAAAAGATAAACGGTCGGACTTTTGCGACCATCACTGTGTTGAGTAGGTGTACTCAGGGTTTGCTCTTGTGTTTGTTTGTTTGTGTGTTATTCGGTGCACTTGCACGCTTTCTTCCTCGATCTGCTTCATTCTCCCATCTCCCTTCAAGATGTCAGAATTTTGGTCATCATATCCAAGTCATCCTTCTTCGACCATATTCCGATCATCTCCACCCACTTATTCCTCTTCATACCCACACCACAACCGCGAAGTCAGAACTCCGACTGACTTCTCCACTTCTTCGTCCTTCTCATCTACCCCACATTCCTGCACCCCTGACCCACAACCACCTTGGATTGATTCAATATATTCTCGTCCGCTTGCTGGAATCAAGGAACAAATCAAAGAGCAAGCGACTGCTGAGATGAATGATTGGCATAATCAGTTGACCCCACATACCTCACTTTCATCTCGAGTTGGGACAGAACAACAATTGTCATACACACATCCCGACTTAACCTTAGGGTACAACATGGTCAACCAGACAAACCGAATGGAGAGGCCTGCATCGTACGATCTTCCTGACTTGATTGACCTGAGTGATAGAGACCACATTGACCAACCTTTACATCACCCATTCGGAGAGCCGACATATACAGGGGATTGGATTCATGCGACTGATTTACAGACCCCCTGTCTACTAACTCCGCCTGATGAGGCTCCGACCAACAACTGCCATACATATGGGCCATACTCAACCCAGTATTACACACCCGAGTCAAGGTGTGTTGAGTATAAGAGCCCGAGTTCTCAGTAGTACCCTCCAATTGCGTCGACTTCTCTCATGATGTGTCATGAGAACTTATTGGAGGATGACATTTGTAGACCGATCAAGAGTCCAGGTAGGAATGTGGATCATGGATCTTGCGGATTGAATTTCGAAAACCTGGAAGACACCGGATTGACCACACATCATGTACAGCTGGAGTCCCTTCTATCTCCCTCTTCTACTAACCACTTTTCCTCCAAACTTGAGTATGTACATTCTCCTAGTCCTCCTTCACCTACCAAAAAGACCAAAAAAATTGAAAACTCGGAAAATACCATAAAAATTGAAAAAGGAAAAGATCTAAAAAAATTGGATCCTGCGGTTAGGGAAGCATTGGATAGAAAGTTGATTTTTGAGCTTCCCTTAATAATGGCCATTGAGCACTTTCCCGACCTTAAAAGATTTGTGAGAAGTAAATTGATGCCTAAAAGGTCGGGCAATAAGAGAACAACGACTGAGATACATATAGTGTCTATGGCCACATCTTTGATGATAGGGAGAAAAACCAAGAGCCGCAGAGTAAAGCGGTTACCTAGATTTGATTGTGAAATCAAAGATACCACATTCACCCATGCAAGAATCGATGATGACTTACCGATTAATATCCTCCCGACCTCCGTGTTTGCCAAGCTCAAACTCGGATCTGCCAAGAAGTCAAGAGAGATCATTCAGTTGGCAGACTGGACCATTAAACGGTCGAGAGGAACCATTTCAGTCATCGTCACTTTTCAAGGTGCTCTACTGGAGATAGAATTCACGATCATTGACATTGAGCACCGAGGAGAGTTCACCCAGTCTCCGATCATTCTTGGGAAGCCGTTCTTAGCCTTGTCTAAGGCAACTATAGATTGTGAGACTCGGGAGATCGATTTCTCTGCATTGGGAGCACTCCGACCTCACCCGATCTTTGAGGACACACGATATTCCAAGGTAACCTGTAAAGTTGTAGACAGTCGCGACCTTCGAGAGACAGTTGAGTCCCATCTCTCTATTACACCTGAGATACCGACTGTCCAAACAACCATTGGTTTAGACACTTCCTACAACCACACACCGTCTACTGCTTGCACCACCACTACGACAGCTTCTAGAGAGGACTCAAGAGCAGAAGCTATCAGTGAGTCGGACATGACCTTTGTGGATTGCCTTGATCATTTCGATGATCCGACACAAGAACCCAACAATGTCAAGCCAACTGAGAACACTGTGCCTTATCAGAGACGTGTGCTGACCTTGCAGGAGTATTACAATGCATATGGTGACTCATCTGATGATGAACCTCTGGTCAGAACCTCACACACACCACATCCAAGACATACACCAAAGGAGACAACTGGGACCAAATTGACCAATCTTGATAAATCTGTTGCTCCATCCTCTAGTCGGTTATCTGGTAAGAAGAAGACGGGTGTTGATTCCTTGAGGTGTTCCCCCGAACTCCTTAAGACGTATCAATCTCCTCTTCCTCTTGATGCTTCAGGTTCTAGAAAACCGACTAAGAAGGTTACCTTCGATGTTTCAGAGAAGGAACTTTCTGAGGAGTCCTCATCAGGTCCGGATGAGGTGATCTATATGAGTGAGCTCAGTTCGGCTGTTCTGAAGCCATACTTAAGCAAGTAGCCGTGTGTCGACCCCCGTTGGACGTTCCCCACACCTCACTATTATTCTTCGGAGGACGATTCTGACAGCGACACATGCGTATACTTCCCACCCCATCTCTCCCGCAAGAAGGTCCGTCACAAACCTTCTTGATCCTTGTATATTCTTCCTCCTCCTTGTACATATTTTCCTTCCTTTATTCACCTCCCTCCCTCATGATTCGCATCACTCGCCCCAGTTCCGTATCGTTTTCATTTTGTGGCTATACTTAGGATGACTAGATCCTAAGTATAGGGGGGTGAGTGACCCGATTTGCTCCTTCTCTTCTTTTTATTTTCTTTTTGTATATTCTTTCCCATTCTCATCGATCTTCCATTCTTGTATTCTTTCCAATACTTAGGCTGACCAAAGCCTAAGTATAGGGGGGACCGATGCCCGTCATGTGTATTTACTCATCATTTCTCCTCTTGACCTCGTCCGCCCCATTTTTGCTCTTCTTCTACACTTAGGCTGTCCAGAGCCTAAGTATAGGGGGGCGGATCGACTTCTATACTCTCTATTATTTTAGCTTTCCTACGCTTAGTACGAGTTATGTCTTTTTTGTCACCTAGTGCCATGAGGACATAGCACAAGCTAAGTATAGGGGGGTGTGTATATATTACATATATAATTACCCATACCTCGTACTTTCACGTATTTTTGTATATATTATACAATAATTATGGGATGGGTTAAAAAAACAAAAAAAAAACACAAAACTTTTTCTTAAAAAAAAAACTTCTTTTCTTATTTACCTATCTTTTTCAAAAAAAAAACTCTTGAAAAAAAAACAAAGCAAAACTTTTTCTAACAAAGAAAAACTTCTTTGCCTTTGTTTGTAAAAAAAAACTTTTTGAAAAAAAAAAACTTTTTCTAAAACTTAAAAAAAACTAACTAATAAGTTGGTTTAATACCTGACACAATCCACTTTCACACAAGACTAGTGATGTTCAAGAACACTTGGTTTATGAGGTCTTGAGATTTTGAGTTAACCAGCCTTGGTCATTAGGGTCCTTGACTTAATTATTCACATTTCCCTAGTTTGAAAGATTTGTGTGCTATATTGCATGCTTAGTCTCTACCTTAAGAATATGATCAGCACCTCACATACACGACCGCAGTTATGATGAGATGAGTTGTAATTTCACTTGAGGAACTGGGATGAGGAATTTGAGTTTGGACTTGATTTGATGATGCTCGAGGATGGGATAAAATCAATGAAGGCTTCATGAAACCTGAGTGTCAGCATATTTAGCCAGTATGAGAACATGGTTCTTGTACTATCTCTTGATATTTACCTATGTGCCAGGGTGTGATAAAAAAATGTTGATCAGTGTGCGCCAACTCTTGGTAAAAGCAGTGGAGCTAGCCACAAATACTACAAAGCAATGAAATGTCAAAGAAAAGCTCTCATTCCACAAAGTCAATTATCAAAAGAGCTTCCACCAAAGGCGAGCGCTCCCAACCATTTCAAAGTGTCCACTTGGACCACCGCTATTAGGACCAGGAGTCGGGCTTGCACCAAAAAAGGGCTCTGCATCGTAAATGCTACAAGTCTGGGTGTAGAAGGTACGATAGGTACTCAAAAAAGGCACACCCCGGTGTACTCCCAGGAAAACAAGTGCAGACGGCTCCAACTTCTCTTGACGGACGCATTGATCAACACCAAAAAAATGTGTTGCGTAATAAGGCACTTGAGAGGATCCTTGTTCCAATGAGAGGGAGAGAAGAAATGACACAATCCTATGCCCTCCATCAACTGGCCTTCCATCTACACTTTCAAGTCTGACAACTAAAGAGACGGTGGATTGGATGCAAGAAATGATTCATTCCCTAGCGTTGAGGATCGGGTCCATAGGAGAGTCTCTTGGCCTGGAACCTTAGGTGACGTTGTGACTCTACTCTTGTAACTGCAGTCAACACTTAAAGTCATATCCCTTATACATACGTATACAAAGAGAGTCTGATGATTAGGGGAATTGGGTACCTTTTGACTAGAGCTTGGTTCAGCTTAGAATTTTAGGATCTCTAAAACCGAGAGTTCTTGAACGGATCAAGTCTTGTATTCACATGCACAGTCAGGGATTAACCCAACTTATTCATTCTTTATTTGCTCGAGGACTAGCAAAGTTTAAGTATAGGGGGGTGATGAATCCGCGATTCATCATCTTAATATCTTGATCTTAGCAAAATCCCCGAGTAAAATCCCAAATAAATGTCCATAAAATCCGTAAATTAACAAAATAACTCTTGTAAATAAAACACACTAATTATTGTATATTGGATTGTATAAAATAAATTAACATAAAAAAAGCCGCAAAAATAAAGGAGTTTTATACTTGTAAATAGCCCCAAACTTCATGTATTTTTAATAATTTCATTTCAACTCCTTTTTGGCTAATTCTTTCTCTAACTTGTTCATAATAATGTATATAAAAATACAAAAATACAAAACAAATTTTACCTTAAATAAATGCTCCTAGATCCCAAAGAGAAAAAGCCGTAAAGTCCAACTTCCAAGCTAACCTCCCGCTCCGTATGAACTCCAAATTCACCAAACTCACTTTTAAAGTTCAAGTTAGAAAATTATCTATCCAACGGAAGTGGTTTCATTAAAATCGGAGCTCATTTGCAAAAGTTGGGTTTTGGGACCTAGATGTACATTGTACATTATGTATATATTCATACTTTCTTCATTTTTTATTATATCTTTCTTAATTATTAAAAATACAAAAAAATCATACTTGTGTTGTATTTTAATTATACTATTTTATTGTATTTTTTCGTTGGTAATATCTCTTATTAAAAAGACAAAAAAATTACATATTAGAAAAGTAAAAAAAATGTACATGGTGTTTTGTCTTCTTTTGTAAATTCTCCACTATTTATCTTCTCTTTTTATTTCATTGTATTTAAAGTAGACAACTTTATTTATTTATTTATTTATTATTTAATTTCCATTCTCTACAATAACCACCAATTCAACTCCATTATTCCACCATTTTTTCCCAACTTCCCATTCAACTCCATTAATAAATCAACCTCCCATTCAACCCCACCACTTTAATAACCTCTCATCCCATCTTCTTTATATACATGCCATTCTCCTCATTTTTGCCTTTGATCCATCTTTATGTGAGGAGAGCCTAGTTCCCTGAGTTGAATCGGTGACAGCGACGCAACCGCGGTCGAGCGACGACGGCCCTCTCTCCGGTGTGATCCGTTGGCTTTTTGGCCAACATCGCAGCCGCAACCGCGCGCTGCTCGAGCTCATCGCACGCCGGCGATTCGAGCGAAGACCGTGCTCACGAGAGCACTCCATAGGCGACCATCTCCATCGTAGGTAAATTTTCCCTTCATTTTATAACCGTTGTTATTTTCTCAAATTTTTTTATCACCATCATCATTTCATTACATCCCCATTTGTTTAATTTACCTTCATCTCCATCACCGTCATCATCATATCATTTTCAT
The DNA here is from genome assembly GCA_037367405.1 of Ottelia alismoides. NCBI lineage: Eukaryota > Viridiplantae > Streptophyta > Magnoliopsida > Alismatales > Hydrocharitaceae > Ottelia > Ottelia alismoides. The sequence goes on from JAZKJV010003132.1 coordinate 286,484, forward strand.
CCCCCTTCTTTTTGTGTACATATGTCTAAAGAAAATTTAAAAAATTTAAAAATTTAAAACAAAAAAGGGTTATTTTATTACCACCCACATCACACCATTTTTTTTCTCTCTAGTTCATCATCATCACCACCAACTCATCTTATATTTTTTTTCTTTAATTATATTCCCTGTTTAATCAAAATTAAAAAAAATTAAAAAAAAGAGAAGAAAATATCCCTTTTATTACAGCAGAAAATTATAAAAAAAAAATTAAAAAAAAAACAAAAAAAACTTCCGCAGCAGCGGTGGGGGAGAACCCACCGCCGCCGCCCCTCCGCCCCCATCAGCAGGAGCTCCGCCCTCCAGCCGGCCGCGGCCCCGCGCCGCCCCCACGCCGCCAGGCCCCCTCCAGTGTGGCGCCACCGCCGCCCACCTGCCCGCGACCTCGCGGCACCTCCTTTCAAGCCGCCGCCGCCTCCAGCGCGCGGCCGTCTCCCTCGCGCCACCGCACTCCAGAGCTCTCGGCCGCCGTCGCCACCCCCTCGCGACACCTCCGCCGACCGCTACGCGCCGTCTCCTCCTTGCGGCTGCGCGCGACCGCCGCCGCCGCCCACCACCCAGTTGGGTTCAGCCCCCATCGTGCAAGGAGGAAGAAGAAGGTCTATCTCCTTTTCTTTTTTTTTTAATTGTAAAAATTGCATGTTTTATTTCACATGTTTTTGTAATTACAATTACGTCCCTGTCCATAATAAGTTGCTTTGTAATTTCAATTTCCAGTTTGCACAAACACCCCTGTATTTCCTTATTAATTTGGATCTTGTTTATGCATCATTTTGGTCAATGAAAAATGCCTTTGTGAAGAGCAACTAATTGTCTACAATTTGAGTATTTATTTGGATTTTTATGTTACATGGGTAATTAATTAAAAATGATTAACTGAAACTTTGCATATTTTACCCATTCTGTGCTCCTAAATTAATATCTCACACATAGTTGCTCCAAAAATTCCATAAAAATTATATATGATGCCTTGATATGTGATGTAATTACTATCTAAATTTCACATCTATTAGAGTTGGCTTGTACCTACAATAAATTATTGAGTGATTTTCGTATTTGATTTTTAATTAAATCCACAGACATCCTTTTCATAAAATTTCAAGTCTCCTGGTTTGCTCATCTAAATATCTATTTGAGATAAATCACAATTTGATTAATTTGATAACATGGATTAATTAGGAATTAATTACTCACTGTCACTCTGTTTTTACTAAAAATACATAAAAAATTCATATTTTGTCAAAAAATTCCAAAAATATTACTGTAGCTTCCTTTCATGATGTTTTAGTTCCAGTAAATTTTTCATAATTTTTGCTTGCTGCTTGTGTGAAAAATTGCGAAAAAACCCATAAAAAGTGTGTATTTTTATTTATTGCATATTAACCCCGAAAATTCTAAAAAAATGTGTTTGTGTTCATCTCTGGATTAGGACTCTAGGAAAAATACGAATTGGCTAATTTGGACTTCTTTTCCATTAAAATTAATTTGGCCTTGTTGTATATTTTCTTAGTGTCTTAATTCAACCGCATCTTGTTTTTGGCATTCTACTTGCATAAAAAAAATATAAAAAAATACCGTTTGGATATCTAGATCTTAAATTTGCAAATTAAACCCAAGTTGTTCCTTTGCCTCCCTGAGTTCGACCCCGGACTTGCCCGGGATATAAATTAAGCCGAGACACTCTTCACGGAGATCTTCTCTCGGTTCTGACCGAATCGCTAAGTACACGTGCTACAACGAAGCCGAATTAAACAACGTACCTAGCGACACGTCAATGCCTAAAGGATTAATTCATAAAGTTGATCGATTTTTGTATTTATAGTTTATTATTTCCGAAATTTTGGGATCATTAGATATTCATTAGATCTGGATCTAAATTTTATTCGATGTAGAAATTCAACTTTTCTTATTTAACTCATAATTTAGTGGCATAATTATAGATCTAAATGTTATATGCCACTTACATAAAAATACCCCAATTCTCTCAATTCGAGCATCTATCAAACATGTGTATCAATAGGCTGTGAATGCCTTATCAATGATCATAGTCCCAGAAGCATATCAGGTTGTATTTCACAATGGCTGTTCAAGGGAAATGATGCTGTTTAAGATAGATGCGTTATTTTCTAAAGGCATATGGACTCTTCTTAATACCTCTTGGGATACACTTGCAAGTTGTAACTAAGTTTTATGATCAATCCCAACAGTAATGATGCCAATGTGTACTTGGTCGCCAATGGCTCCATATTACATATACGACATGGAATACTTTGGCATAGTTTCTCATGTAGCCTACTAAGCTATTATGTAGATCATGTTTATTTATTTGTTTTTTTAAGAAAATAGGGGGATTATCTTAGTTATCGTTGTAAAGGACTGGCCACTTAATAATTTAATACGAAGAAGACTTCTTATATGAAGGTATATATGAAGCAAAGATAGAGAAATCTCAAAAGATTTATGAGGCTACCCAAATCTCTTAATTCAAGTGTTAAAATTTCCATCAAATCCTCATATCTTATCATGAAGTTAGATTTTAAATAGTGGTCTGATTTTCAAATCTTAATACATGCAAGTTGTTCATGATTTGGCTATAATTTGGTCTTATATTTAGATCTAAGAATCATAATTTAGTAACTCTTAGAGAGAGAAAATTCATCAACCAAAAACCTGCAAATTGGATCCTAGTTCAGACATGGAAATCTGTGGCTATTTGGTGTGAAATTTAAATCCAAATTGCATGTTAATTCATCCTCAAAACATCATATTTCATGTATAACATCTGTAACTTTCTACTGAAATTAGGCTCCAGTCACATGCAATTCACTCTCAATTCTTCATATTTTCAACATGAAATCAGATCATAACAGTGTTTATAAATTGAGTGGAAATACATGTGAATCATTATCAACTCCTTATCTTTCAAGATGAAAAATTGTAGTATACCATGGTCTGAAAATAGATCTTTATACAAGAAATTCATCCTCAATTATTCACGTTTTGAGCATGAAAAATTTAGCATGTATAGGTCTGATTTTGGACTCAAATCATGCCATTTTATCCCTTAATTCTCTCCATTTGAAGTTATTAATAATGACTCATTAATGACCTTTACTTTTATCTGAGTTTCATGTTAAATACTCCAAGTTTTCATATTTTTAACCTAAAATTGGTTATCAACAATGATCTGATTTCATGTCTAAATGCATTATATTTACCCCATAATTTTCACATTTTTCATCATAAGATTAGTGTATAAATAGTGGACTGTTTTTAACACAAAGTGTAGATCATTCTCCCTTAAATTTCTATCTTTTAAGAATGAGAACTATAGCAATATAGTTCTGAATTTATACTTGGTTTGCATGCTCAACACCAATTTTTTTATCCTAAAAAATTAAAAATTTGGAGCATATATAATGGATATAAAATTTTGATGATCTCTATGTAAAACTTCATGTTCTCATCTAATTTAAGAGGCTAATTAATAGATTGAAACATGCATGGAAGGTAACAAGAGGAGGGGGAAGATTTTAACTTTGATCCTCTATGTTTGGAGGGTATTTGTGGCTTGATTTAATATGCAGCAGTAGCTAAAATAGCTGGTGGACAACAACATAAAAGGGGAAAAACTGAATTAGAGGCTCTAACGTTGGCTTTAATGAGAGGAAAGAGGAGAGCGATTTGTACCTTTGGATATCTCCAATTTGGAGATCCAAACATGCATACAACAACCTCTTCGTGACAGGAGCTTCGGCTCATTCGGATCTGGATGTTACAGTTGTTCCTAGAGGTCAATTCTAGTTCTCTTTCTTGAAGAGGAAAAAGGGGCTCGATCGGATGTGTATCAAAAAAAAGGAGAAGGGAATTTGGCCTAATAGGCCAACTCCAGTAAAAAAAAGGGAAAGAAAGAGTTTGTTTTTATTTTTAGGCCCACTGTGGGCTGCGTCCAAGAGGGTTTGTTTAAAAAAGGAAAAAGAATAGAGGGATTTTTTTTCTTTGGCTAAAAAAAGGGCTAAATATAAAAAAAGAAGCCATACGAAGAAAAAACAAAAAAATAGTTGAGAAAAAAAGGAAGAAGGATTTTTGCTGATCTTAAGGCCTAACGGGTCATACTGCTTTATATCAAGAAAAAATCTCTGTTGGGCCCAAATGTAGTCATTTTTGTTGCATATTCAAAAAAAATCTATGTATAAAAAAAGAAAAGAAAATCTGTACGAAAAAAGGGGGAAGAGAATAGCCAAAAAAGGGGATCCAGCTACAAAAAAACGATTGATTTATGCAAAAAAACAAACACAAAAAATACATGCTTTTCATTTCTTCCAACTTGATGATCTATGCTCTTATTCTATCGATTATGGTATAAAGCGAGAGTCGGAGATGGAACATATATTTCAAGAAGACTTCTTCTGCCAGACAACCATGACTGATAGACCGACACTCTAGAATGCTACTGCTATCATCCGTCTTCACTGAGCACCGAACTCTTCGTCGGGGTAATCTCTATCCCTAACTACTTCTCTACGTTGGACTTTCTTCTTCTACCGTGACTCTTCTCCACGCATGACAGCGATACATTCCGATGACCTGGTATCGCAGGAACTCTACATAGATGACAAAGATATGTTCCGGTAATATGAAAGTCACAGACTCATCCTCGAGTGAGGTCTTCTACCAGCTGCAGATATATGTTCTTCTTGTGATGTATTGTATGAAGATGTGTTGTATAACTTTTCTTATTTTTGCAAGCTGCAACGTTAACTCCAAATTGAGGGGAAGTGTTGGAGTATGTAATAGATGGGTAATTGAATCCAACTACCACCCACTTATGTTTCATCCCACAACTAACATATGTGTAACTATGGTCTGTCTGCAGGGCTATATAATGAGCCCTACACCCCCTGTACTCATTGGGAAATTCAATATCTGGCCCTTTAAGGCCTTCTCCAATGGATTCAACCCACTCCTTAAGGAGTAGAGTTTCACGTAAATCTATGTGTTTAATGTTTCATAGTTCTTTATTTTCTTGCCCTCTTTATTGATTCACTTCCGTTGTTCTAGATTTTAATAGACTCAAAGTTGAACCTTGATGCAGACCAATGTTGATGTCGAAATAGTTAGTCTTCCCAGGCTAGATCCTTACGCAGGATGAAGCCCTATTATACATATCCTTTAGAAGGTTAATGTATAGGACAAATATCTGCTCTTCTCCAAAACTCTCCATTATATCTTTTGTGGGACAGAATCATAAGCTTTCTCGATATCAATAAAAAACATATGTAGGTTCTTCCTTTTCGCTCTATAAATCTCAATTGTTCTCCACAGCAAGTGGATGGCTTTAATAGCTGAGAGACCTGACATGAATCTGAATTGATTTTCTTTTACTTTAGAAACTTTCATCAATCTTCTTTCAATCACATGTTCCCATATTTTCACAGTATGACTCATCAACTTGATACATCAATAATTCAAACAATTTTGAATGTCTCCTTTATTTTTATAAAGAGATACGTGACGCTTCACCTCCAATCCTTAGACATTTTCTTACTTTGCCATAAAACATTGAATAAATTTGTAAGTCAAGTCAAACCATATATACCTAGAACTCTCCATAATTTTATAGGAATGTCATCAATCCCTATACATTTCCTAGATGTCATAACCTTCAAAACCTTTTCTACTTCCTTCGTTTGTATTTGTCTGTAGCTTGCACGATTAAAATAACTTTTACTGCTAGCTAGATCTCCCAACGTGAACTCTCTATTTCCTTCTCTAATGAAAAGTATATGAAATTACTGCTTCCATCTAATCCTATATCCCTCTGTGTAACAAGCACGCGTCTTTCCTCATCCTTAATGCATCTCACTTGGGAAAGGTCTTTGGTCTTTCTTTCTCTTGCTTTGGTCAATCTGAATATATCCTTCTGGCCCTCCTTGGAGTCGATATTTTTGTACGAAACTTCATAAGCTTTTGACTTAGTGTTACTTACGTCCTTCCTTACTTCCTTCTTCATTATTTTGTAGTTAGTGATTGTTTCATCTACCCTATCCTTCGACATGGTTTTAAAGCATGCTCTTGTAATTTGAAGCTTCTCTTGCACCCCTCCACTCCACCACCAAGCCTCCTTTTGGACCGGAACTTCTCCTTTTGACTCGCCTAGCATCTCTTTGGCTAGCATTTATATATAAGATGCTACTGTCTCCCACATCTTGTAAGCACTTCTGTTACAATCCCAAAATAAGTCTTCCAAAACCTTCTCCGTGAAGCTTGATTTCTTCAAATAAAGATTACACCATCTACCTCTAGTGATCTTGGAAACCCATCTTTTCTTTACTAGCCCTTTTATATACACATCCGTAACTAACAAGCGATGTCGGATTGTCAAATTCTCTCTTGGAATTACTTTGCAGTCTTTGCAACACAACCGATCGCTTTCCCTCAATGCAAAGTAATCTATTTGTGCTCTAGTCGTGATACTCTTATTAGTAATTAAATGCTTCTCCCTCTTCTTGAATAGAGTGTTTGCTATGAAAAGATCATAAGTCGTTACAAAATTCAGAATAATTTTCCCTCTTCATTTCTATCCCTGAAGCCATGGCCTCCATGAACACTAGCATACCTTGAAGCATCCTTTCCCACATGTTCGTTAAGATCTCCACCTAGGTAAATCATCTCTCCTTGTGGGATTCCTTGCATAATCTTATCCAAATACTCCTATAAAGATTGTTTAATCTCTTTCATCTAAACCAGTGCATAAATTTATATTATATTCAGAATTTCTTCTTCGCGCACCAAAATTTAATTAGTGTGGCACATATTGTCACATTAATTAATTTTTTATGTGATTTCTTATAACAAAAAAGGCTTTTAATGTGTCACATATTATAACATATGATCACATACACACATATCCAAAAGCTAATTCATAATCAAAACAATAGTTGGCATGTTCATGAGTTGAATAGTCTATCTAACAATGAATAATATATGATTTCTGTCTTTGGGTCGAATATTTCATATATCAAAAAACCTATCACATGTTCCTAGTTCGTATATCAAATCTGTGAAAGAATACCAATGATACCACATAATAGCATTACAGGAATTTGTAGTTGTGAGACTCTTACATTAAACTTTCTATCAAAATCAAAAGTTATACGACAAATAAGCTGTAAAGTATGGTCATCAATAGTTGAAGAAAGGCATAGGAGGGAGAAGTACAAGGGGTTAGAGGGAGGAGTTCTAAGCAGTTAAAACATGGCAGGATATGGACTCCCATATGCCACCTGAACAGGTGGGGGGGCATATGAAAAAAATTAGTAACATCAAAAAAAATAAGCACCACTGTGGAGATATTTCTAGAATTTATGTATTTTTCTATTATGTTTATTTTCCTTTTTTCATTCTATGTAATTTACCCATAGGCATTCTCTATATAAGAGAGCCTAGGGTTCTTTGGAATAAATATCTTCTTATTTTCTTCCAACATGGTATCAGAGCCACCACCCTAAACCCTAGCCTCCCTCTCCTCTTCTCTCGTCGGTGCCGCCACCTTCTCTCTCTCATCTCGTCGGTATCGCCACCTCCGCTGCCTCCTTCCTCTCATCATCGGCCCCTCCATCATCTAAGCCGCCGGCACTGCCACCCTCTACGCGCCATCTTCGTTACCCTCTAGCCTCCCCTTCGCCCCCACCCTCTACCCCATCCCCTCCCCTCTCTCTCTCTCTCATTACCTATGGATTTAAGTGCATAGGTCTACATATGCCCTCAAATCCTTAGATCTTTGTGTAGACATTTGTTCCTTTATCTACAAACCCTGCTTCTCCAACTCCGTCATCAATGTCAGAAAATAAAGTCGACATGCCCTCCATAGGCACTTTCAAAGGTCCATCGCCCATAGTCAAGATGGATGGGACGAATTACGAGCTCTAGGAAATGCAATTCATGAGTCTCATGAAGTCAAATGGTAAGAAGCACATTCATACCGAAGATGAGCTGGAAGAGAAGACTGGGGTTTATACTTCATGGGAGGGTGATGATTCGTATGCCAAAGTTTGGCTTTCAGGCACACTAACGATGGAAATTGCTAATGATGTACTCCATCAGCCCACAGCTAAGGCAATGTGGGACATCCTTGCTGCGACATACTCGCAATACAGAAATGAGATGAAGATTCCTTAACTACAACATGATATATTTACGGTCAAGCAGAATGACCGTCCTCTGCATTCATTATATACATTGCGGGGGATGTTTGAGAAACTCTACAGCATCCTTCCCCTCATGGAGACTCCTGAGCAACAGAAGACTTTCTGAAATGCTACAATGGTGGGGGTCTTACTAGCAGCTCTTGACCCAAAATATGATGTGTCCCGCTCGCAGATCCTTGCAGATGCTACTATTCCTCTAATGGAAAAGGTGTATCAAAGGCATAGTAGAATTACAGTCTCATCTACTGCAACTACTCCACCTCCTTCAGCGATGGCAGCTTCTAGAGGCAAAGGAGCCTCTTCTTCTTTCTGTGGTCGTGGACCTCGTGGTCGAGGTTGCCTTTTCTTCAGCCCCGCATCTTTTGTCATCATACTGGTCATAAAGAGAATACATGCTATTCTAAGCGTGGTTTTACTGCATCGACCCATGTAGCCAAGCACACTGTGTCTCCGCAACCATCTCCTTCAGACCAATGGTTTGAGGATCTTGTTTCTAGACTCTGAGATATCATGCCTCCTTCCTCTACTGATTCTCCAAGAAGTTACTCGGACAAAGCAGCTTCAACTTCTGCCAGTACATCAGCCCCTGCTAGCACATCAGGTAGTGGTTATGCCTTTACTACTTGTGGTGTGGCACACCATCTTTATCGAGACAAAATTACATTGTATAGAGAGGTTCCACCACGGAGATCTGCCGTGATTGCAGATGGGATCCATTCCCCCATCATTGGACAGAGGGAGATCACTTTAATACTTCTATGCGTCTACTGAATGTCTTGCATGCTCCAGATTTTTTAATGAACTTACTATCTGTCAGTCAGATTACAAAGGATTTGCTTTGTCGTGCTATTTTTGACCCATCGTCTCTTATTTATCAGGACATTCTTATGGGTAGGGTGATTGGTTGTGGCTGCGAGCAGGATGGTCTCTATCGGTTGGTCTGACCTCCTTATGTTGGTGTCTCATATCAGTCCAGTGGAACAATCTCTCTTTTTACTTGGCATCTATGCTTTGGACAAATCCCTCTTCAGAAGTTGTGTCATATCTTACCCCAGATTTCACCGAATTCTTCTTTTCAATGTGAAGCGTGTTAGTTGGGAAAGCATCATAGATCTACTTTCCCTAGTCGTCAGTCTCGGAGAAGTAGCTCCTCTTTCGAGTTATTGCATGTTGAGATTTGGGGTCCGAGTCATGTTCCTGATCATCAGGGACACTTGTTTTACCTAGTCATGGTTGATGATTTCTCTAGATTGTCATGGGTGTTTTTGTTAGTGAATAAATCTAAAGTAGGGGATGTAATAAAAAATCTTATAAATGAAGTTTAGAATGTTTTTTCTTCTACTATGAAAATTATGCGTACGGATAATGCCTTGGAGTTTTGCACTCGTGCTCTTTCACAATTCTTCTTGTCTCGCGACATTATCTATCTAACAACTTGTGCTTAACGTCTCAACAAAATGGCATTGCTGATAGAAAACATTGTCATCTTCTTGATATCACTCGGACTTTATTCATCCAGAGTTGTGCTCCCGTGTCTCTTTGGGGTGATGTTGGTGAATCGTATGCCATCATCTATCTTAGGTGAGAAAGTTCCTCTTTCGGTTGTCTTTCCTGACAGGGAATTGTTCTTCCTAACTCCTCGTGTCTTTGGCTATGTTGCTTCCGTTCATCAGCTCTCTCAAGGACTTGACAAACTCTTACCTAAGGCTGACACATATGTGTTTGTTGGGTACTCTCGTACTCAAAAGGGTTACAAATGCTATGACTCTGTGAACATGAAATATTATGTCAGTGTCGATGTCACCTTCTTTGAGTCTGTGATGTATTTCTCGCCTACAGGCGACATGTTGACTTCCTGTACTACTGATGATGAGGTTTATGTGCCACATCCTCCTCTGCGTCCGTCTGTTCCCAAACCAACTCCTACTGCTCCACCACCACCATTACCACCACAACCACCTCCACAATCACCAGTGCCACCTTTACCGAGATTTTATACCCGTCGTTCTGTCCCTGCTCATGGAAGTGGTGCTTCATCCACCATGCCCTAGGTTTGTCTAGGTGATATTATTAACGATGGGGTTGAAAATGTGCAAGTGCATGGATCTTTACAGGAGAATAGCATACCGACGAGTATTGCTGATGATTTTGGATGTACCTATTGCCTTACGGAAGCAAAAGAGGACTTGTGCATCCTATCTACTTGCTTCACAGGTTTCATTTCGTCGCCTCACTGGTGATTTTCAGAGTTTTGTTGTGGCCTTATCTACCATGGAGATACCGCGGAATTATCAGGATGCTTTGAAGGAGAGTTGTTGGCATTCAACCATGGAAGAAATGGTTGCTCTTCGAGCTCGCGATACATGGAGCTTGGTTGTTTCTCCCCTAGGAGCTTCTATTGTCAGTTGTAAATGGGTATTTACTATCAAATATCATGCAAATGGCAGCCTTGATCTTTACAAAGCAAGGCTATTGGCATGTGGGTTCACTCAAACCTATGGAGTAGATTATATTTAGACTTTTTCTCTATTTGCACGTCATTCCACTCTACATGTCCTTCTTTCAGTTGTTGTGGTACGTGATTGGCCCTTGTTTCATCTTGATGTTTAGAATGCCTTTTTGTATGGGGATCTGCAAGAAGAAGTCTACATGTAGCAACCTCCGTGGTTTATAGTTGAGGGGGAGTGTCAGATGGTGTGTAGACTTCATACGACCATATATGGTCTTAAACAAAGCCTGCGGTCATGGTTTCAGAAGGTTTCCGACCTAATTCAGAAGAAAGGGTTCAAAAGATCTAATGCTGATCATTCTTTATTTGTTCAGAAGACTCCCAAAGGTACCGTTGTTATCATGGTATATGTTGATGACATACTCGTTACGAGAGATGATATGTAGGGGATAAAGATGGTAAAAGAATTTCTAGGCCATCAATTTGTGACTAAGGATCTTGATACCCTACGATATTTTCTGGGGTTGGAATTTGCTAGGAATGCACATGGTCTTGTGATGACCCAAAGGAAGTATATTACAGACATGCTTGTTGAGACGAGCATGATTGGTTGTCGACCCTCGACTACTCCCATCGATCCTAGCATGAAATTATATGAAGATGATACAGAGGAGTTTGACTAGAGAAGATATAGGCAGATGGTGGGAAAGCTTCTCTATATTACTATCACTAAACCTGACATCGCTTTTGCAGTAAGTCGAGTGAGTCAGTTCATAGAACTTCCCAGACAAGTACACATGGATGCCATATACATCATACTGAGATATCTAAAGTCATCTCCAGGTGCAGGACTTTTGTTCAGAAAAGAAACAAATATTATTATTTCTGCATGTGCTGATGCGGATTATGTAGGATGCCCTAAGGATCGGAAGTCTACTTCAGGTTTTGTTGTGTTTGTTGGCAGCTTCATGGTTTCTTGGAAAAGCAAGAAACAAACAGTGGTGGTTAGATCTAGTGTTGAATCTTAGTACAGGGCCATGTCACATGCAAGTACAGAGATGATGAGGGTTCGAGCTGTATTGGAAGATCTGCATATAGATGTACCTCTCCCCATGCAATTATAATGTGACAATCATGCGACATTATTTATTGCTAATAATCATGTGTTTCATGAAAGAACAAAACATATTGAGGTAGACTGCCTCTATACCAGATATGATTCAAAAAGGCTTGATTTCTACTTCCCATGTCAGTTCAGAAGAGTAGATTGCAGACATCTTTACCAAGCCATTGCTCACAGGGCCATTCCAGAAGTGTTCTTTCAAGCTGAGCATGATTGACATCTATGCTCTATCTTGAGGGGGAGTGTGGAGATATTTCTAGAATTTATGTATTTTTCTATTATGTTTATTTTCCTTGTTCCATCTTATGTAATTTATCCATAGGCTTTCTCTATATAAGAGAGCCTAGGGTTCTTTGGAATAAATATCTTCTTATTTTCTTCCAACAACCACTGCAATAAAAAATCGTTACTAAGAAGTTCAACCCTATTATTTACTGGGGGCACAATTTTATCAACCTCGTTTTGTTTGAGAGACTAGAAAGCCAATAGTTGTAAATGAAAGATAAGCTATCATTTGTTGTACCAGAAAAATTATGTAATGATTATCAAAGATTATATTTGGTGCTCTTTGCATTAGAGCCATATTTATGGCAATATCTTAGAGAAGAGTTTAGATTTCGAAAGTTCGTAGTAGAAAGTGGAAAAAAATAATTTCTATAACCTTGAATACCATGAGACCAATCCTTCAATGCATGAACCTTGCAATTAAACAAGCAACAAAAAGCTATTGTAGGATTTTTTTTTGAAAAAAAAGGCTATTATAAGATTTTAATTTCCTTTATAATCTCTACACCAGCAAATACATAGAATCCATAGTATTTATGCAAAAGACTGATGTTAGAGTACGAGATGATGGAGTTTGCTGGAAGATGTAAATCTAATGTAGAGTTATTCTGGTTGTTATTTAAATTGTTCATTTGCCTACACTTTATTTACAAATATGTGTACAACAATCAGGTTTCCGGATTTGCAGGGGGAGTTCATCATCGCAAGTTACTTAGGCTTCAACACATTGATCTGTAGTACTTGCTGTTTTCAAAAAGTACTGAACTACACACTCTTTAAATGTAAATTGTATCACTTTATGATTTTTATGAGCAAACATCGGTAAATTGCAGATTAGTATGAGACTAATTCAAGGTGCAAGTCCATTTTACTTTCAGGAGAGTTCGTGAGAAAGGGGAATCAGATCTAAGAGAGCCATGCCGAAAGAAGCTAAACTTAGTCGTGGCATTCAAGGGGTTGTGGTGAAGCACATCAAGACAGGGAAGATGTGAATGTCTCGAGGTGGGTGGCGGCAGCATTTTTAGTGATGACTATGGCTGACTTTGCAGACCAGTTGGGAATGGAAGCCATGCCTGTGGTTGAGCTCAATCTCACGAAAAGGGGTGATCAATTCTCTTATTGCCAGAGAGATGGCTGGCCCTCCTCCGGTACAACGATATATGAGAACAACCTTTTATATTCACCTCTACTAACAACATAAGTTTCAGTTCCACCCAACATTAGCTAATCTAAACATAAGCATGTCATTTAATATGAGCTAAAGCAAAACATGGCATGCTAATCAAGGGACTTGGAAAGAGCTCTAAAAATTCTGTTCACTGTAGTTGTCAAAGATGTCACATAAAAATAGTCTCAGTAGCAGAATAAAGATAAAATTTTGGAGACAAATCACAACTAAGATGAAAATCATGCATAATAAAAGAACAACATCCACCAATCGCGTCATAGACTCAGATCTGCTAGACAAATGAATTGAATACTTTGTCAATTCATGTTGCAAACCTACTATAAAATTCCATTTCGCGTGTTGAAAGAAATTTAGAAAAAAACTGAACTGTCATATGCCTGTTGAAATATATAAGACATAATACAGTTGACTTCCAGTTATCAAATAAATAGCATCCTTTGGAACGACTCATGCAACATCAGGAATCTGGATTTTACGTTATAGGTTCTGAAATAACACTCAATAAATCATTAACTCAGTACAGACTGACAACCTAAATTTTCGAAGGAACAAACTTGTATTAAAGTCGCACATCAGTACAAGTAGGATTGCTGCAAATATACAAAACCGACCAGAGATTCTAATACAACGGATTACAGTTCATAATAAAGACTAGAAAAATGATTATCAAACCTAATTGTCCTCGGTCTAACTCTATATGTATTTGCACATATCATTTACTATTTCCTTTGACCATACTTGTATCACAACTGTATTAAGAAATTCGAATTCAAACACTACAAAGTTTAATCTTAAAAGTGAATTATATCTGTTGGGAAAAATAGAAGAAGTTTTTATTCCAGGAACCCTAGGCTCTCTTATATAGAGGAGAGACCTATGAGCAAATTACATAAGATAGACATAGAGAAACAAAATAACCAAAAAGGTACATAGAGATGTGGAAATATCTCTACATTCCCCCTCAAGATGGAACATTGATGTCAATCATGCTCAACTTGGATGAACACTTCTGAAATGACCTCCTGAGTAATGCCTTGATAAAGATATCTGTTGTTTGCTCTCCTGAACTAACATGAGAGGTAGAAATCAATCATTTCTGGATCATATCTCTCATATAGTGGAAGCCTACCTCAATATGTTTCGTTCTCTTATGGAATGCAGGATTGTTTGCAATGAATAAGGAAGTTTGATTATCACATTGTAACCGCATGGGTAGAGGAATGTCTACATGCAAATCTGCTAACACCGCTCGAACCCACATCATTTTTGTACTCACATGTGCCATCGCCATATACTCAGATTCAACACTCGATCTGGCCACAACAATTTGTTTCTTACTTTTCCAAGAAATAAAGGAATTGCCAACAAATACTGTAAAGCCCAAAGTGGACTATCTACCCTTATGACATTCTGCATAGTCAGTATCGGCACACGTAGATACAAAGAGAGTTGCTCCTTTCTTGAAAAGTAATCCTGCACCTGGAGAAGATTTTAGACATCTCAATATCATGTATATCACATCCATATGCACTTGCCGAGGTTTCTCCATGAACTGACTCAATCGACTCACTGCAAAATAGATATTTGATCGAGTAATAGTAACATACATGAGCTTTCCCACCATCTCTCTATATCTCCTTTTATCCACTTTATCTGTATCATCATCGCATAATTTCATGGTAGGATCTATAGGAGTAGTAGAGGGTCGACACCCAATCATTCCCGTCTCAACAAGCATGTCTGTAACATATTTTCTTTAGGTCATCACAAGACCATGTGCATTCCTAGTAAATTCTAACACTAGGAAATACCTTAGAGTGCCTAGATCCTTGGTAACAAACTAACGACCTAAAAATTCTTTTGCCATTTTTATCCCATGAATATCATCTCTTGTAACAAGAATATCATCCACATAGATCATTATGACAATAGTACCTCTAAATGTTACCTGCATAAAAAGCGAATGCTTTGCATTAGACCTTTTGAACTCATGTTTCTCAATCAAATCTGAGAGCTTCTGAAACCATACCCTTGGACTTTTCTTAAGGCCATATATCGCTTCATTGAGTCTACAAACCTGCTGACACTCCTCCTCAATAGCAAACCCCGAAGGCTGTTGCATGTAAACTTCTTCCCGTTGATCTCATACCAACTGAAATAAATGCCAATCACGTACTACTGCTACTGAAAGTAGGATATGTAGTGTAGAGTGATGAGCCACTGGAGAAAAAGTGTTGGAAGTAGTTCATGGCGTAGGTTTGAGTAAAACTATGCATCACAAGCCTTGTCTGTAGCAATCAAGGCTACCATATGCATGATGTTTAACTGTAAACACCCATTTGCAACTGACTATATGTTAGCCATGTGAGCCCTGGGCGAACCATTATTGCAATAAATGTTATTATAATGATTGATTTATCAATAAAGTTATTGATTCTTTTTCACTCCCTTTCTGATATTAAATGAATGAATGCAATATAAGGTCCCTCTGTACAATTAGGATTTTGTACCATGGCCATCTTAATAATCATATAGTTGTTGATTCAGTAATAGAATCATAGAGGTTGATGTTTGGATGAATATCTAAGGAGTTAGATTGAGGACTCATCAAGTACTGTCAAATGACAGTTAAGAGATAATCTCCAACCTGAGTAGGAGATGGCAATCCTTTCTCATTTAGGCTGATATATGACCAACCTCTTGATGCAGGTCCTCTGCATGAGAATAGAGATTCGGAGGTGTCAGATTAGTTAGGTCAAAGACTTGACTTAATGAGATCGAGACAACTAAAGTCCTATTTCGTATGCTGTCACGATATAGGCATGCATCCTCTGATCGAAGACAGATGTGTTACTATATGTCTGAGTATGTACATTTGGCAGACCAATACGACCTAACCAAGGTCTATACACCAATGTATTGGTGTGAATGCAACGGCATATTAGTAATACGATCTCTCAAACGGATTATATAGGTTCATTTCTGAACCGGACGACATGAGCTCACTCATGAGGTATTGGGACCGATCAAATTCCATGCATGGTCGTCGTGCTTTGGAAGCATGACAAGAATTTGAAAGATATGATATATGCTTTTGGAAAGTATATGATCGATACCAAATCCCAATGACCAAGAATGAGAAACTTGATGATGAAACCCTAAATGACAGTATAAAATTGTTCTATATCTTCGGATTCATCATAGGTCTTCCAGTATGTAGGATGTACATGTATTAGGAATACATGAGGGTGATGTGTTCATAAACGATTGTATAACCATACATCATTGATCTGAATGAGGTTCAGATGTATTGAGAAGATTAGATTTACGACCTTGATTAAGTCAATCATCTATGAGAGGTCCATAAGATCTGGATTTGAGATGTAATCTCAATATCCAAGTCACTATACGTGGAATAATACAATCTCCCTGTCCTTATCTCCAAGTATCTACAGGGAAAGTGCATTATTCTTGAAAGAGTTCAAGAATAATTTCAATGTTTAATTATATCCAAGCATTGAGAAATATCTAATTAAATGTAATTTAATTATCATGAATAATGTGAGATTGATTCACATTATTTGAATGCATGAGAATATATAATTAAATGCGATTAAATTATTGTGGATATGAATAATGTGGACATCACTATCCAACTATTCATTCATTTTATACATGTGATTTATAATATATTAGACAGAGACAATTGTGATTTATATTTGTTGATTAATTATTGATGTGAATTGGATTCACATTCGATGATTAATTGAAAATATAATTACATTTTGTTTTGGGTTGTGAATATGAATCACATAACTCCAATGGCATGATTGAAATATTTACAAGATAATTATGAATTATTTTTTGTGAAATTATTTACAACAAGAGTTGTTGTAAATCTTGAGATATCTTGAGATAATGAGATCTCATGATAAATTAAGGAAATGGACTTATTCCACCCAATGAGAGAGGACGACCACTAATCTCCATTAGGAGAAGGTTAGTCGTCCCTCCCTTATTAGGGGATGAGGTTAGTCTCCTCATTATCTCAAGGCTAGTCAAAAAGTTTTGAATTTGAAATTAATTATATTGATTTATCAATATGAATTAATTTAAATTAAATCAATAGTTGTTGTGTTTTTACAACAACATCATGGCCAATGAAAGAAACACAAATCAATCTCACCCATTGATTGTGTGTTGTCCATGGATTGGGATCCATTGACTCCCAAAATCATATATAAGAAGACGCACCCCTTGCTCTTACAGTTACACAATTACGATATCTCTCTCTCTCATTCTCATGTCTACTTTTCTCTCTCCCCTTGAGTGTCTATCCACTCTTCTCATAGAGAGAAGATCGCCTTCGTCGTCGCTCCGCCATTGTGCCGCCACTTCTACGACTCTCGGGTCTCCGTCTTCTTCGGTGCATCTTTCTCATGAAGAAGGCATCTGATCTCGTGAGACAAGATCAGGAGATCCATTGCTTGGATCATCGACTTTGATTGCAAGAAGCACACGACTCATCTTCTCTCTTGCAAGCATCTCCTCCGACAGATCGGACTTGAGATAGGAGGTCTCTTCTCTTAGAGGCTCGATCGCAACCACGCTACAAGAGGTACTCCTATATCTACTATGTGCTTAGATGAAACGATCCAAGAAGTGTTCTTGGATCATGTGGCTTCATCATTTAAAATTTTAAAATTCCACTGCACCGAGCAACTAGTGTGACTAGTCACTCTTGATCCTTCCGTGATGCGCTTGAGGATTATTCTATATCATTCACTATAGATGCCCCAGGAGAAGCAGACACCAAAGTCCATGTTCCATGGGACTGCAATGCAGCTATCTCTTCCTTTATAGCCAAGTGCTAGCAACTCCCCTTCAATGTTTCTTGATAATTCCGTAGAATTTCCACGGTAGAAATAGCCATTGAAAATCTCTAAAAGTCCCCTGTTAGATGATGAAAAGAAACCTGAGAAGAAATGGGATAAGAAGGAGAAGACGGCTTCTGCATGCGAACTGCAATAGGTATATTCAGGTCATTGGGAACCTCCTTCATCTATTGGCCATTCTTCTACAAAGATACGTGTACAGATATACCGCTAGACCCATCATTAGAAATCATGTTATATGAACAAACCTAGGCCATACTAGATGATGGGAGATGACCAGGAGAAGAAGTAGTCTGATGGGTATAGGACTTAGTTAATGGTTGAACAATAAGCACATATGACTGGGTAGTAGGAGGCGGTTGAGGAGGAAGTGGTGGAGGAGAGGGTGGGACCATAGACACAGGAGGAGGAGATGTTTGACTCGTAGGAGGAGACAACACGTATACCTCATCATCAGAATCTAATGAAGCCAATATGTCTCCTGTAGGAGATAAAAACATCAGACTCAAAAAATATGACATCAGCACTGATATAATATTTCCTACACAAAGGATCATTACACTGATATCATGGGTCCTCGAGTACCCAACAAACACACATTTGATAGACCTAGGAGAGAGCTTGTCAAGACCTGGAGCCAACTGGTGTACGAATGCAACAGAACCAAAGACACAATAGATAAGTGAGAACAACTCATTGTCAAGAAAAACAATGGAGAAAGGAGTTTTCTCACCCAAAACAGACAAAGGCATACGATTCACCAAGTAACATGCCATAAGGACAGCATCACCCCAAAATGAATGTGTGGCATGACTCTGAATAAGAAGTGTCCAAGTGACATCAAGTAAATGTCGATGCTTTCACTCTACAACACCATTTTGCAGAGAAGTATAAGGACATGTTGTTTGATGAATAATTCCACGGGATGAAAAGAAATGGGATAGTGTATGTGTATAGAATTCCAAAGGTTTATATGTTCTCACAAATCAAAGAAGAACAAAAAAACATTATGCATGTCATTGATAAAAATTTTGATCATATCCCCTGCTTCAGATTTATTTTTCAATAAGAAAATCCATGACAAACGAGAGAAATCATCAATTGCAACAAGATAAAACTTGTGTCCCTGATGATCAGGAACACGACTAAGACCCCAAATGTCAACATGAAATAATCCAAAAGGGGAGCTAATGCTCTGACTCTGACAACTAGGGAAAATCGACTGATAATGCTTCCCCAACTAACAAGCTACGCACTAGAAGGAAGACCCTGGTGAGATATCTGGCAAGATATGTCGCGTCTTTTGGAGAGGTAGATGACCAAAATGTAGATACCAAGTTGGAATAGAGGATGCGTCTGCATGGGAAGTTCGGACAAGTCGATAATGACCACCCTACTCCACGGCCACAACCAATCACCTACAATAAGAATGTCCTGAAAAACAAGAGATGATGGGTGAAAGATAGCTCGACAATGCAAATCCTTCATAATATGACTGATAGATAACAAATTCATAGAAAAATCAAGAGCATATAACACGTTTTGCAGACACGTTGAATGTTTTAAAGTAATCTCCCCATGTCCTATAATTGGGGAATGAGTCCCATCGATTATCATCACAATTCTTCCTGGAGGAACTGTTTGCATGATGTAAGCTGGCCTTTGTCTCCGCATAAATGGTACGATACCCCAGATTTCATAATCCACTCTATAATCTCATATCCATAACATGGTGTAAAGGCATAAGTACTACCTTAGGTGTTGGTCGTATTAGAAGTATTGGCGAAGGCGGAAGCTGCGACATCGAAATGGCCTCCTGGAGATGGTGAAGGAGGCATGATATCTTGTAGTCTGGCCACGAGGTCGACAAACCTCTGATCTGAAGTAGAGGTTGCAGGAGACTTGACCTGCTCCGCTCACAGGCTGATGCTGGGAAACCATGCTTGGAATAGCATGTCTCCTCAATATGACCCGGGCGATGGAAAAATGTGCAGGGCTGGCGAATGCAGCCTCCTCTACCATGAGGTCCGCGACCACAAAAGAAAGAAGAGCCTCCCCTACCTTAGGAGGCTACCATCGCCGAAGAGGTATTACTGGTGGTAGTGGTCGGAACAGTGATCCTGCTGAGCCGGAGAAAAGCTTCCTCCATAGGAGGAATAGTAGCCTCCGCAAGAATCTGGAGCGAGCAGCATCATATTCATGATCCATTTATGCTAGGAATACACCAACCATGGCAGCATTCCTATATGTCTTCTGTTGCTCTGGGGTAGTCGTGAGTGGCATGAAGCTGTGGAGCTTCTCAAACATCCCACGCAAGGATTTATACAATGAATGGATAGGAAGTATGTTCTGCTTGATAGTGAATATGTCGTGCTAAAGTTGAAGGATCTTGGTTTCATTCCTCGCCTGTGAGTAAGTTTCTGGGAGGATGTCCCTCATAGCTTTAGCAGTGGGCTGATGTAATACATCATTGGCTATCTCTATCGTCAATGTCCTTGATAGCCAGACTTTGGCATATGCATCATCTGCCTCCCACGAGGCATTCACCGCGGTCTTCTCCATCGGTTCCTCCTCAATAAGAATATGCTCCTTACCATTTGACTTCATGAGGCTCATGAACTGCATACCCAAAGCTCATAGTTCGTACCGTCCATCCTGACTAGGTGCTGGACCTCAAAAAGCACTTGTGGCGAGCTTATCAACCTTGTTTTTGGACATATTACCGATGGAAGATTACTAGGGTTTTGTAGACCAATGAATGAGTGTCTTCACAAACATGCATGGATTTGAATGCATATGTAGACTTATGCACCCAAATCCATTAGACTAACCAAAGCCTTGCGGCGAGGCAGAAGAGGGGTGGTCAGCGACTACGAAGGCTGACGACCGAGGAGGAGGTATGGCAGCAGGGCTGCTAGGGTGATAATCGGGCGGCGGTGCTGTTGAGCTACAGTGGCGGAGGCTGCGGCGGTGGAGGCTAGAGAAGAGAGTTGGGGCCCACAACGGAAGGGGTAGAGAGAGAGAGACGGCATCCGGAGGTGGTAGGGTTAGGGTACAGAGCACTAGTCTAGGATCACAGCTCTAATACCATGTTGGGAAAAATAGAAGAAGTGTTTATTCCAGGAACCCCAGGCTCTCCTATATATAGGAGAGACCTATTGGTATATTACATAAGATAGACATAGAGAAATAAAATAACCGAAAAGGTACATAGAAACATGTAAATATCACTACAATATCAAAGCAAATTCACACATTGCATTACCATGATGGACTAGATTATGATAAGGGACTATAAGGAATATCTCCAGCATGTTCTATATCTAGCGTGCAGTCTGAAATGTAGTCTAAATGCCACAATGAAGATGGTTATAATAAAAATACTCAAGGGTTTTTTTCTCTATCTATAAGGTCCATAAATTTCCTAGGAAAAGCACAGATTGAGGAAATAGAAAGATATTTGGATTCCAGTATAACTACCGGCATCTATCCAAAACAAAACATGCAAGTCACCAATAGTTTATGTTTGTATAGAACCGAATATGGTGTTATTTATCTATGATTTTGCTGCTTTGAGATTTTATACATGTAAAACTTGTTACCCAGTATCATCACGCTCTTCCCTTCGATCATGACCATCGCGTTCGATGGATGGTCCACCTTGTGCATGCTCCATGCATTGATCATTGCCCTCAGTCTCCATGTCTGCCATATGCTTACTTGTAACCATTGTGCTCCTACTGCCAACGTTCCATGCACTTTATCGCCAGCCTCAGTCCATCGAACTCTATACTTTGCTCCCGTCTTCGTTTAATGCACTTCACTCTACCACTGCTCATAGTCCGCCCACCACCCACAATCCTCTCCCTCTCTCCATCGTCCCCAACCTTGGCCCATTAACCTCCACTCTTTGCTCTTGTCCCCATCCACTACCATTTACCTCTACTACCATCCATCCTAATGCTTCATCTATCGCCAATCTCCCCTGATCTGCATTCATCATCGAATCATAGATCACTACCCTCTACAACCTCCATTTCCCTCCTCGCATCACCTCTTCCATAACCAACTGCCCCTGGCCATCTATCGCTACCATCACGCTCTATCTTCTGATCAACGTCACTAACTATCTATCGATCAATGACACAATCTATCCATCTACCATAACCATTATCATCATCATCATCATCATCATATTTTTTTCCTCCACCATTTTACTCGACATCCGCCAATGGAACCATCAGCACCCCCTCCAGCGCCACCACTAATGCCACCACCAGCATCATCCCCAGTGCTATCTCCAGCACCACCACCAGCGCCACTTAGTCCCGACATCACCACTGCTAAGAAGATGTCTGCTTGAGAAGAGAGATATGTGAGAGGAGAGACAAATGGTGGCTTGTGGTTTCGCCTCATATAGGTTTAGGGTATTAAGAAAAAAGAAGCAACAAGTATGGGTTATTCTTGGGAACTTCATGAATTTATCCAAAAGGAAGAATAGTATTGCCTAAGTGGCATTTTTATTTTCTAAAGGGTACTTGGGGCGACGGATGTAGGTGGCAGATTTCTGTTGCATTTTATTATGTTGTTTAAAAATTGTTGCAATAGCCAATATATGTTGTAGTGAGAAGAGATGAAGTCAAGTAACCACTTATCTAAAACCAAGAAGATACCACAAAAGGAAAACAAAGGCCTATATTGCATTGAGCAAGACCAAGAACAACACATCATAATTGTGTACATACCATTGTAGGCTCATGAATCGAGAGCAAGCATTTTCCCACATTATTCATAGTTAGCTTGATGGATCCTTTGCCGCTAGACGAACTTTCTGTTAGGATTAGGAATCCTAAAGGGATGTGACTCCTAATCCTAATAGTAGATGAGTTGTATTCTACTTGTATTCCTAATGGGAATAGGACTATGGGGTTGTAATTAGGCTATATATAGAGGGGGATTGAGTCATTGCCTCTACACGATAAAAAGAGGGAATACTACAAGATAAAAAGAGAGTGGGAGAGAATAGAAGAGATAGAGCAAGGAACGATGAGAGTTGTACTCATTCTATATCTTAGTGATTTTCTTCTTCGGTGTTCACAGGAGGTAACCAACTATCGTCATATCTAGTTCTCCTTTCTTCACATGCTTTTGTGGTGGTGGGTGATTGCATATTCATATCTGTGTTAGATGGTCTATATTTCAACATCTAGTATCAAATCCTTCTTCGACGACACTAAAGGATACAATGTGGCAGATCAGAGAGGTTCGACCTCAAAGAGACAACATAATGCAATAGGTTCGCCATCTTTAGAGGATGTGAAGAACCATCCGTTAAGGAAAACCGTTGAGATCAGGAGCATCTTTAGTCCGATTGAGGCAATCTGAGTCCTAAATGGGGGGGTTATGCACAAAGAACGAGTTGGACAGTTTCTATCGAGAGGACTCTTTTCCAATTTTTCAAATCATGCAAGAAGCTACGAAAGAAAATCGGATGGCAAAATTTTCATTGAGGGGTGCATCATTCTCCGTGGGATCCTTCAAGGGGGAAAATGACTTCACCTTATGGCAACTGCAGGTAAAGAATATACTCACGCAGGAAGGACTTATTAAAGGCCTTCAGGATAAAAAAAAGAAGCCATAAAAGATGAAAGAGGAAGAGTGGAAGGAGAAGAGGAATCTCATGAGCCTGGTCTCGTGATTCTCAAAGAATTAAGTCAACTTGTCCTGAAGTACCCCAACTCCGGCTCCTATAAGGTTGCTGTTATTAGGTAGATTTAAGGTCCAACCAAGCTCCAAATTTCAGCTTTTACTTAGACTAGTTCAATTACCAAACTCACTCCGAAAAATGCTAATACTATGCAAATTCTATGCAATGAAAAATATTTTTGTGACACAATTTTCAAAGATTTTGAACTTTGTATGAATTTTTAAAAATATGATGCAAATGCAATTTTTTGTTATTTTCAATAATATTTTTCAAATGTTTTTGCATTTTTAGTTCTGCAAATGTTTTTTTGCATTTTGAAAACTGAAGATTTTGGCTAAAAACTAGGTACAAATATATACGGGGATGCATCTTATATTTATAATAAGGGATAATTACACCCATAACCCTGAGTAATTTCGCAATAACATTCATAACCCTACATAATCACGAATAACACAAGAAACCCCGAGTAATGCTTAACTCTTACATGGCATAACCCTGTGTCATATTCCATTTGGGATGTCTGTTTTATTGGACGGTTTCCGTTAAAAAGACAAAAATATCCCTAAAGCTCATTCTTTTCTACAAAACATGCCATGGATCTCTCCATCTTCCGAGAGGAGCTGAGAGGCATAAGTGGTCAATGTTGGAGGTTTTGCAGGCTTACGGGAGGCTGAGGCTTCCTTCTCCTGTGGGGCGTCATCCCCGAGCAGCCCACCCCCCACCACTGTAGCGCCGTCCCCGAGAGCAGAGCACCCCCCTGTACCGCAACACCGTCCCCGAGCAGAGCATCCCCCCCCCCCCCAAGCACTGTCCCCGCCCCGCGCATGAAGCTTCTCCGACCTCCCCCTGCCGGCGGTCACCTCCCCGCCCCGTGCGTGGAAGCTTATCCCGCCCCGCGCATGAAGCTTCTCCCACCTCCCCCTGCCGGCGATCACCTCCCCGCCCCGCGCGTGGAAGCTTCTCCCACCCTGCCCCGCGCATGAAGCTTCCTCCCCCCCCCCCCCCGCAGCGTCATCCCCGAGCAGCACACCCCCCACCACTATAGCACCGTCCCCGAGAGCAGAGCACCCCCCTGCACCACAACATCGTCCACGAGCAGAGCATCCCCCCCAGCACTGTCCCCGCCCTGCGCATGAAGCTTCTCCCGCTTGCTCCCTCATAGCGAGCCATCCCCCCTTCCCCTTCCGATCAAAGACCCCACCACCTCTGTGTAGGTCGAAGCTCCCCCACCGCCCTACGTACCCTGCCCTCCCCGCAGTGACCTCTGCAGCTCCCCCTCCCCTTCCACTCAAAGCCCCACCTGCGACCACCTCTGTGCGTCCCCGCGATCCTCCTTCAAAGCCCCCCCCCCCCCCCCCCGCCCTGCAAAACTGAACCCCCCCTCCCCCCGCACGGTCACACAGCCCCCCTCCCCCCACCAACAGCGTAACCCCCGGCGCCGATCTCCACGAAGCCCCCTGACCCCCCACGGAGCTTCTCCTCTCCTGCGGCTTGAAGCCCCCATTCCGCGCATGAAGCTTCTCCTCACCCTGCAGAAGTCCCCCCCTCCCCCAACGTGAAGCCCTGCCACGCACTCCTCTTGTTCCTGGCAGCCTCCTCCAGCCCCCCTTCCCTCCCCCAGTTCATTACTCTCATTGCTCGAAATCCCACTGTTCCAGTTGTTTGAGGTGTGGCAGAGACGATGGGGCAGATGGTCGGAGGGTGAGGGGTGTGTGAGCTGACGATGGTGAATGGAGGTTGATGGGAGAGGGATTTTTTTTGCTTATTTCCTGACCGTTGATCGAGGATGAGTTAGATTAACTCACTCTTATGGTTGAGTTAACATCTTAAACTAACGAAGGGTTATGGATGTAAGACGGAGTGACTATGCAGGGTTTCTCGTGTAATTCGCGATTATTCAGGGTTATGAATGTTATTGCAAAATTACTCAAGGTTATGGGTGTAATTATCCGTTATAATAATTGGGTTTTCACAAATTTACAAGGGGTAAGTGATCATTTTATAGATATATATAATAATAATAAATGATTTTAGGCTGATGTATATGATCCTCAAACTTATTTGAAAAACATTTTTCAAATATTTTTTGCAAACAATAGTCCAAAATAATATTTTACAATACTTTTTTACAAACACTTACAAACATTTGAAAATCATTTTGCAAAGGTTTTTCAAATAGTGTGTGTATATATATTTTTCACAATATTTTTACAACCATTTTTCAAACCATTTGCAAATCATTTTTCAAACATTTTATTTCACATAAAGAATAGAAATTTTACAAACAAAATATTTTTACAAAGGTTGAACACATTTTACAAAATATTTTCCAAGCATTTATCAAAAGTTTTTTCAAAAGGATTTTCAAACTATTTTTCAAATATTTTGCAAAAGTATTTTCGCCTGATTTATTAAAACCATGTCATTACAACCTTTCCCAAATGAATGGTCCCATGGGCTCCCTGAGAGAAGTTACTAATTTTTTTGACATTTTATATCCCAGGCAGGGAATGTATGTGCTCTAGATGATTTTTAATAAATATCAAATAGAGCCAAAATTGCAAATAAAAAACATGATGTGAGATTGCAACTAATCAGGAATCTACACCTAATTTTTCATGATTTTTAGAGCAGCAAAGCTATTTTAAATAGATCCATCAAGCATACAAAAATCCAATTACTGGTAGGGGCATACATGTAAATAAAATAAATTGCAGGGCCTCTTTGCAATTAACTAAAAATATTTAATGTGCTCTACATTTCTTTAGACCAAACATAAATAAAAAGTTTTCCTAGGGTATGGTTGTAAAATGGTCACCTCACGTGGGACGACATGTGAGGTGACCTAGCATGGACCCATATGATATCCGGGAAGTCCAAGGGCCTACTTGCAATTTCTCCATTTTATACTAAACTTAACATTTTATTAACATAACTAAATAATAAATACAACAAAAGGCAAGGAATGGTTTTACAAATTATCCCTTTATGCATGCGATCGAACGGTCGAAGGAGGCATACTTAAACACGTGTCACCTAGCTGGATCACGATGACAGTTCATGATCCGACAGTAGAGATTCGATCCCACGACTAAGATCTACAGTGAATAAGAGGCTCAATCAGACAACATCTGGAAGGTCTGGAGAACTATTGAAGATCGGACGGTCATCGAGGGCGTTAGAAGAATAAGGAAGAACTCATCCTTGGCAAGTTTCGATCGAGTGTTATTAGCTCCTCCGACCTCCATGAGCGCATATGGCAGGCTCTGCATGTTCCCACATGTCCGACGAATGTCCCAAGTGCTTCAGAAAAGTTCGAAGGCCGTCGATTGGCCTCTAGATGCTCGAATAAAACATATGTCCTGGGAGATTTAGGTTGAATCTGATTAAGCCCAGAAGGGCTGCATTAACTGCATGACTTGCACAGAACAGACATATGGCTCGATGTGAAGTGCTTCGACCAATGGTGAAGCTGGGATGCGCAGATGGGAGGTGGGGCGGAGAGGGTCCGACAAGTGATGGCGAAGGACCATCGAGTCACTGATCGAGGCCCGATCGGGTGGTTCAGATGGTTGGTTCAATGGAGAAGATGAGGAGGATCGAAATGGGATGGATAGCGGGGTTGAGAACATCCTGAGTAATAGTGGAATGCAACCGGAGTAGAGTGTTCCGACGATCGAAGATATGGAATCTAAGCTAATCTAATAACCTAAACACTGAACTGATTATCGGAATGACAATATAAAACAAGAAACTACCTAGAAATGAAGGATGCACAGCTCATACCTGATGGGTGGTCAGGGAGCAGAGACGTCACTAGAGCTCCGATTTGGATCGCTCCGCCTCGCTTGATCGCACGTTCCTGGGCCTGGAGGTGTTCCTGCTATCACCAGGTACACCCCCCCGAAGGGGTTCAGGGCTTGGATAAGGATCATAACTCGTAAGTGAGGCGAAGACTTTTATTTGTACATAGAGGGGATGACCCATATTGACCGGCAATTAGGGACGATGGGGAGCAATGCACAATGGGTTTAAGGTTATGGTGTGTATTATGGCCGATCAAAGATTTGTTAGGTGAGGAATTTGATCACTTTGAGTGATAGACCTGTCCGAGAAAAAGGGGAGAGGACGGCTTGCATGAAGGGTAGGAACAACAAAGGAGGCGAAGGAGGGAGTAGATTGGTCCACCTGGGACGCAAAAGGACAAAATTACATGGTTAATTCGCATTTAGTTAATTAAATATAGTGTATGATTTTTTTAATTTTTTAGTATAAAATAAAAAATGGTTATTATTTTATTTAGTACTTTATAATGGTTTTTATTTTTTTTTGATGTTATTTATTGGTAGTTAGTTTTTAGGGGTAGATTTATAGGTATATTCATTTGTGTTTTGATTATTTTAATTTTATTTGGTATATTTTATTTTAATATTTTATTCCCTTATTCTATATATTTATAAATTATTTTTACTTGCATAAATATTTATTTATTATATTTTTATGATGTTATTTGCATACTAAAATAAATAAGGGTGTATATTATATAGGGATACTTATAAGATTTCCATCTATCTATTACATACATTATTTTATTATATTATTTTATTTAGTGTTTTATTCCAGTTTTAATATGTACATGTATTCTAAATAATATTTACAAAGTTATAAAAAATATAAAATTGTGAAAATAATAAAAAGTAAATAAAATGAATTTTTTAATCGGGTATGTTATACTATAGGGGTCCAAAACCTAACTTTCAGACCTCAACTTTAAAAAATATGAAACTCCCTTCATTAAATAGCTTTATAAAATTTATATACAATTATAGGTGATTTTGATATATTTTGAGTTTTTATTTTAGAGATATGGGTCTGGAAAATTGGGTCAACTAAACCAAGTCTCGTAATTCTCAAAGAATTAGGTCAACTAAACCTAAAATACCTCAACTCCAGCTCCTATAAGGTTCTTGTTATTAAGTAGATTTAAGATCCGACCAAGCTCCAATCTTCGGATTTTACTTGGAATAGTTTCATTACCAAACTCAATCCGAAAAATTCTAATACTATGCATTTGCTATTTAATGAAAAAATATTTTTGTGATGCAATTTTCAAAGATTTTGAACTTTTTATGGATTTTTGAAAAAGATGATGCAAATGCATTCTTTTAGTATTTTCAAACAGATTTAGCAAAATTTTTTTTTGGATTTCTAGTTTTGCAAATGCTTTTGTGCTTTTTGAAAATAGAGGATTTTGTCTAAAAACTAGGTACAAATATTTATATGGGGATGCATCTTATATTTACAAGAATTGGGTTTTTAAGAATTTACAAGGGGTAAGTCATCATTTATATATATTTAATTAATAACGTATTTTAGGGTGATGTATATATTCCTCAAACTTAGTTGAAAATCATTTTTCAAACAATTTTTGCAAGCAATAGTCCAAAATAATTTTTGACAACACTTTTTTACAAACATTTACAAACATTTAAAAATCATTTTACAAAGGTTTTTCAAACATTATATATATATTTCACAATATTTTTGCAACCATTTTTCGAACGATTTGCAAATCATTTTTCAAACATTATATTTCACATAAAGAAAAGAAATTTTACAAACAAAACATTTTTACAAAGGTTGAACACATTTTACAAAATATTTTCCAAAAAGTTTTCAAAAGATTTTTCAAAAGGAGTTTCAAACTATTTTAAAAAAATTTTACAAAAGTGTTTTCGCATGATTTATTAATCAGTTTGTAGAAAGAATTTGAGGAAATATACACATATTTTTATTATGTGATTTTAATGGATTTAATGGTTCAAAATCTTATGAATATTTTTATCCATACGTATTGAAAATATAGAAGTATGAGTTATGACAAAATATATACTCAATATATATGACCCCCCTATACTTAGCTTGAGCTATGTCCTCATAGATCGAAGGGAAAAAGAGAAGATATAACTCGTACTAAGTATAGAAAAGCCTAAAAATAATTAATGAAGAAACAAGTGAATGAATAAGAAGTCGACAATCCACCCTATTGGCAGATTTGGAAATTACCCTTTTAATTTAAAATGCATCGATTGTTGTAGTCGGGCAATCAGGATCGATAAAAAATTAACCGCAAGCATCGAATAATAAACGAATTGGCTAATGTACGATTTTATGTAATTTTAACCTGGGCAAGCCCTACGGTCGACTCAAGGAGGCAAAGGAACAACACCGGATCAAGTTAGAGGAATTAGCTCACAGTTTTTAAGTGGATTTTTTTTGTATTTTTTATGCAAAATAATGGAAATGCACAAATGCGATTGAAGTAGGTTATTAAGAAATCAAACAACTTAGCCGGATTAATTTTTAATGTGAAATTAAGTCAATCTAGCGAAGTTATATTTTTCCTAAAAACCTAATACATTGTTAAATGCAAAATGTATTTTTCTGGAATTTTTGGATTTAAAATGCAATATTTAAAAATACAAACTTTTTGGGGGGTTCTATGCTAGTTTTCGTGCAAACAGAATTCAAAAATTATGTAATTTTTACAGGAAGCAAAACATGATGAAATAAAGTTACACTATTTTTTGGAATTTTATGACAATGTATGATTTTTTATGAATTTCTAAATCGAAACCGAGGGATTGTGAGTATTTAATTCCCAATAAATCCACGAAATAAATTTATCTAGAAGAAAAATTATCTCAAATACATATTTTAATGAGCAATTCAGGAAAGTTGAAATTTTGCAAAAATATTATCTATGGATTTAAATAAAAATCAATTACCGAAATAACTCAACAATTTATTTTATGCACAAGACATGTCCATTTACAATGAAATTGGTACAGTAACTAAAAACACGTAGAGGCAACATATGGAATTTTTGTACAAATTTTGGAGCAATAGTTAAGTATGCATGTATTTCAGACCTTTAATGGGTAAAATATATAATTTTCCGAAAAGTAATTTTAGTTAATTACCTAGTGCTCATAAAAATTCGAATAAATATCCAAGAGATAAAGACTAAAATGCTCTATAAAATGTTATTTTTTATTAAAAAAATATTGCAAAACTTATGTCCAAATTAGAACAATACTACAGGGGTGTCTTTGCAATATAGAAATTAAAACTCAACAAATAATGTTTGCTCTAGGGCACTTTTGAAATTAAAGAAATGTTGCTGGCTTAATATGTAATTTTCACAAAAAATACAAATAAATAAATAATGACCATCAAAGTGGGTTCCAAAAATGAGACCCACTAGGGCACGATGAGGCGTGGGTGTGAAGGGTGAGGGGCGTGACGGTGAGAGGCGTGGGTGGTGATGGAGGCGAGCATCGATGGCGACGAGTGTGGATGGAGGTACAGGATAGGAGGATATGTGCGGCACGCCGGCGGAGAGGGCTCATGCGCGGGGGAAGAGCACGGGGATAGACATTCATTAAACAGGGGGAGACTGCAGTCTACAGGAGGGCAGTTGGTGGGTGCGGTCGCGCAGAGAGCGTGCAGCTAGGGGGCTTTCCGCGCGGCTGCAGGCAGGTCGGTAGGAGGTACGGCGGTTGGCAGAGGTGCATGAGGGGTGGTGTTGCACCTGGGAAGGGCGGGAGAGGAGGCCATAGATGATTGGAATCTAGAGGAGTAGCATGTGGTTGTACGCAGTGGTGGTGAGGAGACCGGCTAGAGGGGCGCGACCTACACATGACACGTAGCGGGGCTGGCTACTGGAGGGGATGACATGGTGTGCGAGGAGGCTGGAGAGCAGGCTCACGCGAAGGATCTGGAGGAGGTGGAGATGCACACGGCCGCACTGGTTAGCGGAGGTGGAGGCTCATGTGACGGCTCAGGCGAATGTGGAGACACGCACGATAGCGTTGGTTGGCAGAGGTGCACGAACTCGTGCGTGGAGCCCCCGCACGCACAGTAAACTGGCGGGTGGCACGGAGGGCGTGACGACTTGGAGTCGTGGAGGGCCATGCAGCGGGCTGGAAGCCCGCAATAGAGGAACATCAAGGGTGGTCACAGGCGGTGGCTGGCGGGGAACAGTCTACATCGTGGCTGGGCCGCATGTGGAGGAACGACTCTAAGGGCGGCTGTCGGTTGCTCTTTTTTTTAAATTTTTGTAATTTTTTTGTAAAAATTATATGAATGAAGAGGAGGTGTTAGTGATGTATGATGATGATTTAAAAATAAAAAAATGATTATGAGGTGGTAAATGAGGATGGTGGTGATGATGAATGTGCTGATTGTGATATGAATCAACAAGGAAAAAAATATGTTAGATAAAATAAACTGAAAGGATCAAGATAGAAGATTTACCTGGGTAGTCGCCTGGACAGTGGGGAGCTACGCTTAAGCAGAATTGTCGCCTCGAAAGGTATGGCGAATTTCAACCTTGAAGCTTGGTTGTGGGCTTGGAGAAAGAAGCTGCTACGTGGGCGGTGCTCCACAAATCTCACCCCGACCAGCTGCACCGAAGCTATCACTGACGACACATCAAAGGGGCTTGAGGCTCTTCTCTACGAAAATGGTGAATGAAGATGAATGAAGGGGATGAGGGGAATACAAAGAGGAGGAAGAAGTGGGGTGGAAGTTGAAGGAGTGGTGGAGGAAGTGGAGAGAACGGGGAGTTGGTGGCTTAGTTGAGATGTTGGAGTAGAACAAGTAAATGGGGAAAAATAATAAATAAACTAAGTAGGCTACTAAATAATGAAGGGAAAATAAAAGTAAGAGTAAATATATATAATTAGTTAATTAATTAAATTACGAAAATAAATAAATAAAAATAAAAAAGGGGCGACACGTGGCTGCTCCAAGAGTTGCATGTATCACTCCCAGAAAATTTAAAAATTAAATGTAAATAAAACAAAAAAGAACATAACAAAAGGGGTCAAATCAAAAAGTGGTCAATATGAAAGTTGCTCGTCTTAATGAAATCTATAACTTTTGTGAAGGATCAAAAATCAAAGGAAGATATCTATACAAAATTTACTTTTGGGGGTACCTTATAGATATAAAATACCGTAGTTTTATCTTTTGCAGTTTTTTTGCTGTTTTTAAATGAGATAAAAATAAAAAATATAATTAGTGAAAATATGAAAGGAATATTTACAACTTAATCTATTTTTTTGTATTGTTAATAATTAACAAAATAAAAAGATAAAATGAAGGGTATTTTGGTCAATGTGTATAATATACAATAGGGGTCCAAAATCCAAGTTTCACATACAAACTCCATTTTTATGAAATTGACCTTGTTTTGAAGGTCTTTGAATGTATATAACTTAAAATTGAGTAGACCTACATCGGACACTGTATGAAAGAGATATGTGCATTTTAAGGTTCTTATTCTCAAACTAGAGCTCGAGTTTTATTGGTCAGTTTTACAAGTTATTATTTTTTGATATTTTTCTTTATTAGTATTAGTAATATATACACTATAGAGTTAATTTTATTGGATTTGGAGTTAGTATAAAATAGATATAAAACGGTGAATTTGGCTAATATACATGTGAATATTTACAAGTGAATTTGACTCCTTATTTAATGCAAATATGAATGCTAAAATGCATATATTATTTACAAATGCATGAATGCTAATTATGCAATATAAGTGATGAAATGCAGCTAATTACTCAGGAACAAAGCTTTATTTTCAACTTTCAGAGTGATGAATCACATATTTGTCACATATACTTAGGATCAAATAATCCTAAGTATAGCAGATTGTACACAATGCTGGAAGGGTCAAGGGTGGGGATGAACAGATCGTACTCAAACTGTCTCCCCTATACTTAGGGTAAGATATTCGTCACTATAGACAAGAAGAGGAGACATGGGAGAGGATCAAAGAATGAAATAAATCGGGGTGCACACCCCCTTATACTTAGGACAAAGTACGTCCTAAGTATAGAAGACTAACAAGAAGGGGTGATACACATACACTTTTTTAATAGATAATGAAAGATGAAAATAAAAAGAAGAAAAGATAAAACCTTAAAGAAAAAGTTTTTGAGTTGCATTATCTGAATATTTTGATGTGGTTACTGTTGTGGATGTATATTCAGAGCGCAATACTTGGATAGAGTCGACAACGGCCAAGAAAGTGTCATGCTCAAGGTAGAGCTTCATTAGTTAACCGTTGATGACAAATGGTTGTGAGTCAGAAGACAATTCTGATATCGCAATGCTGCCACTGTCACACACTTCTCAAACTTGAAACAATCGTGTCCATTTACTTTTTAATTTTCCCAGGAAGATCTTCAACTTTGTATCGAATAATCACACTTTTTATCCAGCTTCAAAGGTCTTTCGTTTGATGTGCTGGTCATTCCATCGTTTCACCTTCTCCTTGTACATCCATGTATTATTACTTGCATAGTCTTGAAATTCCAGGAGCCTGTTCAGATCTTCTTTCCTCTTCTGACCACCTTGTTGTGAGTCCAAATTACATATATTAACTGCCCACAATGATTTATGAATCAGTTCCACTAGCAGGTGGCATGGATTTCCATACATGGTGATAGGGTGACATGCCCAACAGAGACCTGTAAGCAGTTTGATATGCCCAAAGGATTGAGTCCAAATGTTGGGACCAATCTTTCCGTTCCGGCTGACAAGCTTCTGAAGTATCACCTTGATTTGTCTATTAGATAATTCTTCCATACCATTGGTCTGAGGATGGTAAGGAGATGTGACATGGTGCTCGATGCCGTACTCCTTCATTAGTTTCTTGACCTCTCTGTTAAAGACGTGACTACTTGATGAATACTCATTCATCACTCTTTATTCTTATATTTTAGCTGCAAAAACCTTTGCAAATGCATGTATATATTTGTAAATATAAATAATTACAAAAAGCATGCATGGTGTAAATAGTAATAATTAGCATGTTTTTGTGCAAAAATAAAAGAATAAAGATCAAAAAGAAAAAGAGGGAAATATTTAGAATAAATATTGAGCAACCTAACCCAAGGGAGGGCTCAGCATGGGCCTGACCGCATAAAAGCCAAAGTAGAGGGAGATAGCGGCTCATGTGTGTAAATATATATGTAAATAAAATAAAAATATTTTCCTCCAAAAAGAGACTAAAGTAGGCTTGTAAATACTTGTATATATTTATAAATATAAAATCAAGATAAAAATAGAAAAATCAAAAAGAAAATAAAAATAGATCACTTGTATATATCCACATTGTATATAGTCCACACATCTATATTTATTTAACCTTATAAATAAATAAAATTAATTTTCATAAAATTTGTAAATATTCTATCTTTTATTTTGTAAATAAATAAAATAAAAACAACAAAAACAAAAACAAAATAAAAAGAACAAAATTAAAAACCAAAAACAATATTGTAAATATACCATGTATATATATGTACATATGTATTTATTTCACTATTGTATATAAATAATAAAAATAAAATAAAAATATCTTTTTATTCCTTATTTTATGATATAAATAAATAAAATATAAAATAGGGATAAAAATGTATAAAAAAACTAATTAAAAATCAAAATTAAAAATCCTATGTTGTATATATACCTATATATAGCCCTACTATGTAAATACCTTATTTTATTTTTGAAAAATTAATTAAAAATCACAAAAAAATAGAAAATATTAAAAAAAATATTTAATGTTTTGTGTTTTAATTAAATAAGCCATTTTTTATTTTTAATCTAATTTCTAAATCTTTTCCAGGTGGCAGCCTCCCATTGGTCCAGGGGGTTGTTGACCGCCAGGTCAACTCCCCCCCCCCAGGACCACCTCCCACGGGTTTTAGACACCCGACCCGACTTCTCCTCTTTTTCGTGTCCAAACCCGATCACCATCTCCTTAAACCCCGGGTCCGCTCCACTCCCAATACATCCGACACCCTCGCCGGAGCGCCCGCCTCGGGATCCGCGCTCCACATTGCCCTACCCGATCAAATCTTGCCGGACCTGCACCCACATAAATTCCGAGCTTCGCCACCCTATTGCGCATCTTTGGATCATTCGCCGACCATCTAGTAACCTCCAGTGCTTGAGTGAGAGTGACAGCTCGCTCCGGGCATTGTCGCAGCGAGGAGGAGACGTCTGAAACTCTGATCCGGCGAAGTTTGCTTCACCGAGCTCCACCCAGAGCAGGAGCCAGAGCCTCGGACGACGACGGTCCTCGAGGCAAGGACCCAGAGCTGCCCAAGCTCGACCCCAGTCGACCCATCCACCCAGGTAGCTTAGATTTCTTCCCTAGTTCTCTAATTTCGCATTTGCCCCAATTTTCACCGTCACCGACTATCGCCGATTCCGACCATCTCATCCTTCCACTCGATCATCGGAATCCATCATCGCATTCGCCCTTCCCCCGCGCATCTTCTCCGCACTTCCACTCAACCCAGCTCGCACAGGAGCTGGGGATTCGAGCTCCTCCGTCCACCCCCTCGCCGGAGCTCGACCACTGCGCCTCACCAACCACTTTCACCACGCCTAACAGGGTCGAGGCAGTTTGCCCTCGACCCACGAGTTTGCTGGTGCTCTTTGCAGGTACATCCGAGCCCATCTGAGGGCTTGGACCATCAGGTCCAGCAGCTCCGCCTCCGCCTGAAGCTCCAGAGCTCCTCGGAGCTCCATTGAGTCATCGGAGGCCTCCATTAGACGCGGAGGGCCCGCAGCCTCCTTCTCCGATCTTTAGCGAGCTTCCGGGAGGAGACCAACGCCGTCACGATCCCGGCGAAGTTCGCCGGAGCCCAGTTCGTCCACCATCCATCTCCGTCGTCCGATCGACCCCGAGCTCCAGTCGTGATCCTAATCGTCCATTTGCGGAGCAGCACTGACCGCCGGATCTCTTGGGATTCGATCATCACCGTTGATCCAGCGAGGCAGACCCACGACGCTTTGCAGCCGTCCGATCTTCCACGTGGGCTCTTCCCAGCCATCGGATCACGACGAAGGGTTCGTTCGTTGTGCGCCACTCATCCTCCACCGTGCGATCCCCCACGTGGCAGCCATCCGACCCTCGACTTAATAAAGGGTAATTTACCTTTAGGCCCTTCTCTTTAGTTTATTTAGCGTTTAGTCCTGTAAATACATAGCGTAGTTGTTTTTATTTCTGGGTTATTTGCACTTTGGACCTGAGCTTTACTTTATTTGCACATATGCCCATGTTTGTAGTGTAGCACGTGCATCGACACGTGCCCTTTTGGGATATTTGCTTGCTTAGCCCTGTAGTTCTGGATGGTTATGAAATGAAGAAATATTTTTAGAAAATTGCATTTATACCCCTATGCGTGGATTGATTTGTGCATGTGCGCTTATTTTTGGGTATTTTACAAACAAGCCCTCAGACTTTTGGTACCTATTACCAAATAGTCCCAGGAACTTGTTTTCTTTGCATATAGGTCCCTGAGTGCCCCAGGCATGCGCTGCGTGCGTGATTTCTTAGGTATTTTGCACCGGACCTCCAGAGCTTTGGATATTTGCACTCAGGTCCCTATGCACAGTACCTAAGTTTTATTTTTGAATAAAATAGCAAATCAACTCCGAATTCAATGAAAATTGGATACATGGCTCCTACCATGTTGTAAAATTTTATGGATTTTTTGGAGACATTTTTGTTTTGATTTGGTATTTTTAAAAAATCAAAAACAACCATTTTTGTTACTGTCTGTTTTAAAAATTCACAAAAAAATATTAAAACTTATCTAAAAGTTACAAAAAAATTAGCGACTGTTTGTTTTGGCTTGTTTGATGTTCTTGCCAATTTTGGCCATTTTTCATTATATAAAATTCCTAAAAATTACAAAACACCTAAAAACTTATAAAAATTCTAATAAATAATTTAAAATCCAAAAATCATAAATCCAATACCCAAATTTTCCTTAAACTTTATAGTTTATAGGAAAATTACCTCCAGGAGCTAATTAGGCCCTTTTGCATTTTAAATTAACCTTTTACTCCTGACTGGACAATACCTTCAGTTTCTTACCTTGTTTGATTTTTAGAAAATTAAATAAAAATCAGAAAAATCCCAAAAATTCACTAAAAACAGTAAAAATTATAAAATACACAAAAACATATTTATTTGAATTTTTGCTTGAATTTTGATGCATTAAATAAATTGTTGAATTGCCTTGTTTCTTTGTTTTCCTTATTTTCTTAATTCATTAAAAATCCAAAAAATTATAAAAAGACTAAAAATCCACCAAAAACACCTTTTATTTGATTTTAGTTTTTTTTACTACTTCGTAGGCTGCAAGGCCATCACGTGCTCCTTGTGTTCGACCCTGGTCGCTATACCAGGCTAATCCAATAGCCAGGACCGCTATCGTGTTTTGATTGATTTTCTTTGATTTTGGTGGTCTGAACTTCATTTTCTTGATTGAGCCGAGGTTCTCGTCGATCCAGGTCGCAGTGACTCGAGTGATATTTTGACCTGATCCGGATTGATCGAATTTTGGCCCATCAGAATGGCGCCGTTGCCGGGGAGCACGGCTTAGTAGTTTTTGATTTTTTATTTTCATTTTCTTTTTGTTTTATTTTTCGCGGCTTTCTGCGGATTTTTCTGAGTCCGTGGCTTTTCGCGGGTTTTTGTTTTTCTCTTCTTTTTGCTTTATTTTGTTTTATTTTATTTTCTTTTGTTTTTGTTTTTGTTTGACTTTTGTTTGTTTATTTTATTTTGCATTTTTGCACATATACCTTGTTTTATTTTCTTACTATTATTTGCTTATTTTATTGGTCTGACCACTTGTTTCTTTCTTGCAAGGGCTCGAGGACCGAGGCGGCTGCTTTCGAGAAGCCGGCGTAACCGCGGGACTTGGAGGCGGCTCCCTTCTGCATGGAGCCGCAGGAGAGCGTGAGAGAGAGGCTGAGTGGGCGAGGATTAGTTTAGATTTTTATTTTCATTTCATTTGATTATTGTAATAATACATGGACACTCAGACTTTGGACTTGGATTGACTAGCGGGTCTGTTTTGCCGAGCACCGGTGTGCTCGGGGGACCCTTAGGTTTTTCGCGGCTTTTCGCGGTTTTTGGTTTTCTTGCTGCCTTTTACAGTTTTCAGCGGTTTTTCTCGAGCCCCTAGACTTAGGATTTTCTGCTTGACTGTGCCGTAATTAGTAGGATCCCCACACCCTAATTATCTGCATGTTCCTATAGTACGATTAATTGGACCTACTAATAATTCATTAATAAAAATAACTGACTCACTCCCTTTGTAGCCTACGTACCGTAGCCTGCCCTGCCAAGCGTTGCTCCTGAACCCGATGTGTTGGGAGGAGGAGGGGTAGACCGAGACCGGACCTTTGGCTTGAAGGATCAGTGACCAGTTAGACGGTTCTTCGAGGAGAATTGCCTGTTTAGGACTCGGTTTTCATCGCTGCACCATATAGGTAGTTTATTTTCTGTCTTTACATTTCTGCGCGGATCACTTGCATGTAGAGTGCTGGAGACAGGTACGCATTTCTATCTTTGCATGCATCATTGATTTCTTTTCGCATCGGCTTTTTCATCTTCTCCCTCTGTTTTTGACTTAATAATCAGGAGAACCGAAAAATTCTTTAGGCCTTTTATTTTTATTGAAAATATTAAAAAGAAAAACCATAAAATTGGGACTGTTTAAGCTATTGACCCTAAAAGACACCTGATCTAAAAATTTGTCTTGGGGAGAGCAACCCCCTCATTGATTGGTTTGCTTGTTCGAGAGAGTGACCCGTTCACTAGGTAGAGCCCTCCGGTGTTATTCCCGACTGATTACCGACTCATTCGTGCGGGCCAGTCGGTTGGGGTAGCATCGGGTATCCCAGCAGGTCACGTAATCGCTCTAATAGATTGTTTTTTCACCAAAATAAAATTTGACAAGATAATCCGACCGAGCCTTTACGGTCTTCAGCTCGCGTTGCGTTGGTGAACTGAGGGGTTTGTATTCTGATCCTAGTTTCTCCAGATCCCATCCGCCTTACTCGCCAGATCATGATGATGGGTAGAAGATCTCTTAGGCAGCCTCTGGCTGCACCACTTTCGGGCGCGTCTACCTATTCATCTAGATTGGCCCGCGAGAGCCGAGACCAGCTCTTCGAGCCCGAGTATGATTCCGCCCTGTTCCCCCTCGACCCCCCTTCTTTCGGTTCTGAGATACATGAGCCAGAGGAGAGATTAGCAGATTTGTCAGCACCTGAGTTTGGCTCATTTGATTTTGCAGACGCCATGGCCGGCAGTTCCGAGGATCGCTCCCGAGGTCCACAGCCTGAGCATTTTATGCTGGACCAGGGCGCGATCAACTCCACCCTGATCGCCTCCCTAGAGACCGTTCAGCAACAGTTGAGGGATCAGGGAGCATTCATGCTTGATATGAAGAGAGTGATGGAGCAGATGCGAGCAGAGAGAGATCAGAGGAGAGACGGGCCGAGGATCCCGGATGATGCAGATGCAGCAGCCGCAGCGGCTACCGCAGCAGCCGCCGCAGCTGCGGCAGGAGGACCACCGAGACCGATGCGGGAGTTGCACAACCCCGGATCGACGCTGATGCACCACTGGGTCGTACTTCCAGCTATCGTGGGGGACTTCAAGTTCCCCACGAACACCTTGCTGTTACTCCCCCGCTTCCATGGGCTCGCCACTGAGGAGCCCCATCCCCACCTCAAAGAGTTCCTCATGATCTGCAGTACTGTCTACAATCGTCAGGTGGATCAGGATACGATTCGGATGATCACCTTCCCCTTTTTCTTGGCAGACAGAGCAGCCACATGGCTGAAGCACTTGGGGAAGTTTGTTTACACTTGGGAGCAGCTCCGCACCGAGTACTTACACAAGTACTATCCACTCGGGCGGACCAATGCAGCGAGAGCCCTCATCAGCAACTTCTCCATGCTCCCCAACGAGCAGTTCCATGAGGCATGGGAGAGGTTTAGAGAGCTGACTGATTGATGCCCGCACCATGACATTTCGAAGCCCAACCTTGTGCAGAGCTTCTTTAGCGGGCTGACACCAGAGCTCCAGGTCTTGGTGAACGCTTCTTGTGGTGGGTATTACTTCGCCAAGGATCACGACCAGGTCTGGGCCATCTACGAGGAGATGGTCGAGAACTATATGGTGATGTCCCAGACCAGGTTGTACACTCAGGGCAGACCCCAGCAGCAGCCAGGACCCGTGCAGTACCAGAGGATAGCACGGGTCGATGCCGGTCCATCCAGTTCATCCGCAGTAGCAGCAGCACAGGCAGAGTCATCTGCTGCGGATATGGGCATCATTAGCGAGAAGTTGGATCGGATGGAGCTGATTGAGAAGAAGCAGTGCCAGGGCATCACTCAGATGGAGCAGATGGCACAGACTCTGAGCGACATGAAGACCCAGCTCATGTGTCTCCATGAGGCACAGACGGCTTCACAGCTCCGGCTTCAGTCGTGAGGCGATACCGGCGGCAGCAGCAGCTCGTCCCAACGCTCCAGCTCACACCAGCAGCCTAGACAGGTTCACCTTGTACAGGCGGAGCCGTACCAGCAGCAGCAGCCCTCCTACCAGTCACCACCATCTCCAGACTTGCAGATGGTGGTATACCAGCCGGATCAGCCTCTGGCAGAACTCCCTCCAGCCCAGTACAATGCAGAGTCGTTGATGGATGTCAACAGGATTTGGTATGACCGTCCTCAGCCTGGGATATGACGAGACCATCCAGGATTAAGGTGGGGGAACGGAGGTGCGCAGCCCCAGCAGCAGCCATCTGGTCAGGGAGGCCAGTACAGTCAGCAGAGAGATCACCAGCCGCAGCAGCAGCCCCCAGTCTACGCTTCACAGCAGCAGCAGCAGTCATCCTTCGTTCCTCGTCCTTATCAGCAGGGACAGTCTTGGAGGCGTGAGCAGCAACCTCACCAGTAGCAGCATCCTCCCACTTACCCTTCTCACCAGCAGCAGAACCAGTTCCAGCAGCCTCACTACCAGAGAGGCTACCCGTCGGGCTCCCATGGTCCACCATACGAGAGCCCCGCCTTGGACGACATAGCCCGCCTCCTAACGGACCAGCAGGCTACTTTCAGACGGGAGATGGACGAGTTCCGCCAGGAGATGCGGGACATTGTGAGAGGGAAGGCCGTCATCCCTGCCCAGATCGAGCCGAATCCCAACAACCTAAAGCGGAAGTCTGAGCAGGTAGCTTACACTGAGCATGCCACTCCTAGTGATCCATTTGATGATATGTCTGCAGACCTTTTTGATGCTGATTTTGTCACACTTAGGAGCGGTAGGACACCAGCCGGTGGCAGCGCCTCGTCTGTGCGACATCACGGGGACACACCTAGGGCGCCAGATGAGGAGCAGGAGAGTGGTACTGAGGCCTCTCATGTTGATGATGGTGGTACTGATGCGACCAAGGATGCTGATTCCACAGGTGGTACTGAGGCCGCCATTTCACCAGTTCGAGGAGGTGATACTGGGGCCACTCCTGATGCCGAGCCAGAGCGCGGTACTGAGGCCGCGAGACGTCCAGTTGAGCCAGCTAGTGGTGGTACTGAGGCCACCGGTGTTCATTCCGAGAGAGTTGTAGTTTTTCCTCATTCTGGTGTACCTCGGAACCATGTTGTGAATAAAGGAAAAGATTTGGTTTTTTCTGGTCCCACTGTGGTGCTTGATGTATGTACGGATCCGGCCGTCGAGCCGTCTCGACCTTTTCCTAGTCCTTCATCTGAGAAGGACCCAGTTATCCCCTTCCCTAGAGCCCTTCAGATTGGGAAGGGGAAGAAAAAAGAAAAAGATCCAAAAAAGAGAGAGCAGGAGGACATCAGCCAGAGCATGATTGATAGATTCCACATACAGCTGACCCTTCAGGAGGCTTTGCAGCACATCCCCCTTCTTTAGCGTTCGTTGAGAGATAGGACTGTAGTCAGGAGGAGGAGGAGGAACCACCACTCAGAGATCCATGTGCTGACAAAAGCCACGTGCTTCGCGATTCAGAACCGTCTGCCGGCCAAGAGGCCAGATTCAGGAGCCCCATATGTCAGATGTCATATCAGAGAGCAGAGGTTCGACCGGACTCTATTGGACAGCGGATCGTCTATCAACCTCCTTCCGGCAGCCCTTCTCAACCGCTTCAAGTTGGGCACTCTTAGACAGAGCAGGACAGTCCTTCAGTTTGTTGATCGATCTGTCAAGAGGACGAAGGGGTTGTTGCGAGACGTTGTCGTCACTATTCAGGGCCTGCAATTCCCCGTGGACTTCGTAGTGTTGGACATGGAGATCCCTGATTCAGTGACCGATACCCCCATCATTCTCGATCGTCCGTTCTTGGCCACAGCCAAGGCGGTGACTGACCATGATAGCGGGAAGGTATACTTTCGCTTCGAGGGCGAGAGTGTACAAATAGAGACGACCGAGGACTACAGAGCCAGAGACAGATCATGCTCAGAGACCAGTTTAGATGCAGAGCAGCTGACAGATGCCGGGCTAGACATCCACCAGGACTGTGACTTTGTGATCACAGACGATGAGGCAGTATGGGCAGACCCA
Organism: Ottelia alismoides; assembly: GCA_037367405.1. Taxonomy (NCBI): domain Eukaryota; kingdom Viridiplantae; phylum Streptophyta; class Magnoliopsida; order Alismatales; family Hydrocharitaceae; genus Ottelia; species Ottelia alismoides. Next base: position 329,867 of record JAZKJV010003132.1, read on the forward strand.
GCAGCACAGGTCATCCTCTCATTTTCAGACACCGTTGATGCCGAGATGACAACAGAGGAGAGCTTGGAGAGCACATTCCTAGTTCAGGATACTCCAGTGGCAGCAGAGCCGGTTCTCGACCGCGACACAATTTCTAGTGATGATGGTGGTACAGAGGCCACCTTATGTGACGGTGGTGCTGATGCCACCTTTGTTGATGCAGATCCCTCGGATTCATAGGTCTGATTGGGCAGATTGCGAGGATTATATGCCGGACCTGAGTCCCACAGAGCCTACAGCTGAGGAGGAGGTAGATGCTGAGCAGATCAGAGAGAGTTCAGTTGAGCAACCTTCTTCAGATCCAGTTTGCAAGAGTTCGTTCTCATTCCTCCAAGCAGATTTGGCAGCATACACGCATCTTCTTTCAAAGCCAGATCCACCAGCACCCAGCTGTCCAAAGCTGAAGCCGCTCCCTACTTCGCTGAAGTATCGTTTCCTTGCGGGTGAGCCTGAGATGTACCCAGTCATCATCTCTGTCGATCTGACTGGAGAGCAAGAATCTCGTTTGATGGGGGTTCTTGAAAAGAACCGCAAGGCAATCGGTTGGAGCGTAGCAGATCTCCATGGGATTAGTCCATCACGTTGCTCCCACCATATCTATCTCGAGGATGGGGCGAAGTCGTCGCGTGAGTTCCAGCGGCGGCTGAACCCCAATTTGAGAGAGGTCGTCATGAAGGAAATCTCGAAATGGTGGAGCACAGATTTCATTTATCCCATTTCTGACTATAAGTGGGTCAGCCCCTTGCATGTGGTGCCCAAGAAAACGGGCATCACGACTGTGATCAGTGAGTCAGGAGAGGAGATTGCTACACGAGTACCCACTTCTTGGCAGGTCTGCGTTGACTACAGGAGACTCAACAAGGCCACCAAGAAGGATCATTTCCCCCTGCCTTTTATTGACCAGATCATTGAGAGACTGGCAGGGAAGAGCCATTATTGTTTTCTGGATGGGTACTCGTGCTACAACCAGGTGGCCATCGCTCCTGAGGACCAGGAGAAGACCACCTTTACCTGTCCCTTCGGCACATACGCCTTCCGACGCATGCCATTTGGGCTATGCAATGCCCCTGCGGACTTTTCAGAGATGCATGTTGTCGATCTTTTCGGACATGGTAGGGGAGTGTTTTGAGGTCTTCATGGATGATTTCATGGTTTACGGCGACGGATTCGACTCTGTCTTGACTGCCTAGACCGAGTACTCCAGCGATGTATAGAGGTACACTTGGTGCTATCTTGGGAGAAGAGTCACTTCATGGTGACCCAAGGGACGGTGCTTGGCCACATCATCTCCAACAGGGGCATGGAGGTTGATCCGGCCAAGGTAGATGTCATTAGAAAACTCGCACCGCCGTCCAATTTGAGGCAGTTACGGTCATTCCTGGGGCATGTTGTTTTCTACCGACGATTTATTCATGATTTCAGCAGGATTGCCCGGCCGTTGACTGACCTCTTGACGAAAGGCACCGAGTTCCTTGTCGATGACAAGTGTCTTTCGTCCTTTGAGACCTCAAGCAGTGTGTTATTGAGGCTCCTGTTCTCCAGCCGCTTGATTGGTCTCTTCCATTCGAGATCATGACGGATGCCTCCGATTTTGCCGTGGGGGACGTGCTGGGAAAGAGGAGGGATAGAGTCCCCTTTGCTATCCACTACGCTAGCCGCACATTGGATTCCGCCCAGCAGAATTATACGGTCACAGAGAAGGAGATGCTAGCCGTAGTTTCGCCCTAGATAAGTTCAGATCTTATATCATTGGATCTAGAGTGACCTTGTACACTGATCACACCGCCATCCGATACCTCATGGCAAAGAAGGATGCCAAGGCCAGATTGACTAGATGGATCCTTCTACTCCAGGAGTTCGACATTGAGATCAAGGATAAGCCTGGAGTCAAGAATGTGGTGGCGGATCATATCTCCCGTTTAGAGCAGCCTGAGGAGTCTGAGCATATTGATCCCAATTGTGAGACCTTCCCAGATGAGGCGATCCTTGCTATCGCCTCACTCCCATGGTATGCCGATATTGTGAACTTTCTCGTTGCTGGGAAAGTCCCACAAGATTGGCCCAGGCAGAGGCTTTAGACCTTCCTTGCGAAGGCCAAGTCCTACCACTGGGAGGATCCCATCCTTTACCACGAAGGAGGGGATAGTGTCTGGCGTAGGTGCATTCCTCAGGAAGAGCACCATAGCGTCCTCACATACTGCCACAAGCTTGAGGCAGGAGGACATCATTCTGGGAGGAGAACGACACAGAAAGTGCTCCAATCCTGCTTGTGGTGGCCTACCCTCTTCAAGGACTCTGATGAGTTCGTGAAGAGGTGTACTGACTGTCAGAGGATGGGCACTTGTGGACAGCGTGATATGATGCCGATGCAGCCCATTCACTTCTGTGAGGTTTTTGACGTATGGGGCATCGATTTCATGGGTCCATTCCCTAAGAGTCAGGGATTTGAGTACATTCTGTTGGACGTAGATTATGTTAGTCGTTGGGTTGAGGCTATCCCCGCCCGAGCCGCTGATGCGAGGACAGTTTGCAGATTTTTGAGGAAGCACATCATCACGCGGTTCGGGGTACCTCGAGTATTGATTTCAGATGGGGGGTCTCATTTCATCAACGACCAGGTGAAGGCCCTTGCTAGCGAGTTCGGTATAGACCACCGCGTTGCTACACCATACCATCCACAGACGAATGGTCTAGCCGAGGTGTCGAACAAGGAGATCAAGACTATATTGTAGAAAGTCGTCCGCCCTGACCGAAAGGATTGGTCACAGCTTTTGGACTCGGTCTTGTGGGCATATCAGACGTCTTTCAAGACACCATTGGGCACATCTCCCTTTCACCTCGTGTATGGCAAGCTGTGCCATTTACCTGTTGAGCTGAGACACAGGTCACTTTGGGCAATCACTGAGATACTCATGGATCCAGATGGTGTAGGAGACCAGAGGAGGGCAGAGTTAGCAGCCCTGGAGGAGTTGAGAGATACCGCCTTCTCAAACAGCCCACATTATAAGGAGAGAGTGAAGGAGTGGCATGATTCTCACATCAGCCACAAGCATTTTGAGCCTGGACAGAGAGTATGTCTGTTTGATGCAAGGCTTCGCCTATTTCCAGGGAAGCTACAGAGCAAGTGGAAGGGACCCTACTTGGTGAGAAAAGGTACACGACAACGGTAGCATTGATATATCCTTGTTGTCTTCTGAGAGTACCTTTCGAGTGAACGACCAGCGGCTCAAGCCATTTCTAGATTATGAGCCGCAGGTCGTTGATGTTGCCCCGATTCATTTTGCGTGAGATGAGGTCTTTTGACTCACATCTAATGCATCTCACGCCTGATTCTCACTGATCTTCCGACTTGTATAGATCCAGATGTCCATATCATCACATTCTTTAGTCCCACATCCCTTTATTCATCCTTTGATTATGCTATACTTAGGGTGTGCTTTACCCTAAGTATAGGGGGATGTAGGACCGTTGAGTTTCCTTTTGTTTATGTCTACCCCTGTTTTGCTGCCTATACTTAGG